>JAQIUQ010002132.1:25000-202599 GCA_030378365.1 Hybognathus amarus
TGCCAGTCTTTCTGTAATAATAGGCGGCTCGGCGTGTGGAGAGCAAAGCTCTCGCTTTAATCCTTGATGACAACACGTCAAACACAGTGTTCTCACCCTCTCGCAGTCGAGGCGTCTTTATTCCCAAGTTTTCCTTCGCCGCCCGTACTTTCTCTTTCTGAGCATATCTAAAGGTGGGGGAACAGGATGAAAGATACAGGCAGACATATCTGCGTGATGCTCTCATATCAGAGCTGTCGTCTCGACAGGTGAAACCTTCTTTGTGATCTCTGTAAGATCAAAACTTTGTAGCATTGAATTACAAACCAGTGGACAAGAACATGGCATTCCTGCTCTGTACGCAGGCTTAAGGCCCGTACACACCGGGACGAATATCAGCGTGCGTTATTCGTCAGCGCTTTTCAACGCGTTTTTTGTGTTCACACCCAAGCGATTTTCCCTGACGATGAGCCGAGTGAACATGCAAATTCATTCCCTGACATTAGATGGCGCCAATTTGCTCTGCAATACCACCCCATAACAGTTGTCGCGAACCCTGTCGCGTTCTTTCTGTTCTAGCACCAACGAGAACAGCAGGTCTACATTCATCTTGCCTTGCATCTTCCTCGTCTTATTTCTTCCTGGCTGTGTAGTGTAGACGGCGACGCGTATATCTTCTTCGCCGTTGCATATGTGTTGCATATGTGCTCGGAAAGACCATTTTGTGTTTGAGTGCCCCCATGTTGTGTTTTACTGTAACTTTAGAAGCTTCAAACACGTGAGCAAAAGCGCCAATCTTATTGGTTCGGATAGTTTCTGACGCGATGCGTCAAACTAAAAAAAAAAAAACAGAGGCGGTTTTTAAAAAATGACGCTTTTATGCGTGGCGTTTTCACGCGTCGGTGCGAACACTCACATTGGCGCCCATTGTTTAGTCACGAGGCATTAAACGTCGACGAATAACGTGTGCGAAATTCGTCCCGGTGTGAACAGGCCTTTACGATTCAAGAAGCTTATAATCAAGGATTAACTTAGACTTTGCTACGCAATAAAGTGATGAAGTGTAACTAAAAAAAAGTCAAGGTGCAGATAGCTTCTGTGTTATTTAAAGCTATATATAACTCCGCCCCTTTGTTACTTACAGATCATCCCATTGGACTGAATTTGGAGAGTTTTGTAAAAGATCGACTTTTAATCGAACATGCTTATAAAGTGGTCAAAGATGTTTGGATGTTATTTTTTGTGCGGGCTGGAATGAAGTTCAATATTGATTTTTTAAAAGGTTTAAAAGGGGGCACGAGCGACGGAAAACGTTTGAGATCCACTGCACTATTATAACGTTTCTACAACACATTCACTACTTTCTAGAACCATAGAAATATGGTTCAACTATACATGATTAAAACTGTGAAAACCACACATCTGAATTGAGACTAATGACTCGCAGGCCGTGTGTCCACCGAAGCGTTTTCAGCCAGCTGAAAACGCTAGACGTCTCTGCTGAAGACGTCGAGCTTTGGGCGCTTGAGAGCGTTTTGCGCGTTTCCGTTGAGAAGTTTCGTTGCTATGATACAGAATATCCGCAGCACAGTCTGAATGTTGGGCCAGTTGGTCGGTGTGGTATTAGTCCCGCCCCTTCTCCACTGTGATTGGACGGCTGGGTAAGAAGCGACGGTGATGAGCGCTGCGTTTTATCCAAAGTTGAACATTTTTCAACTCTCGACCACAAAAAACGCTGAGCGCGCGGCGTTTCAGTGTAAAAAAATGCTCAGCGTCTCGTTACGCTCATGGCGTTTAAAAACGCGGTGCTTCCATTGAAAACAATTGAAAACGTACGGCAGGCGTGTGGTAAAACGCTTTGGTGGACACACGGCCTCAGAGTCACCAGTAAATATAAATTACGTTGGGTGATACAAGTAACTCGTAAATTGCACACTTTACCTTTAGGAAAGCAAATAGGGTCATATTTCAAGTGTTGTTTTATTAAGAAAGTTTCATAAAGGAAAATCCAATTTGCATGATTAATTTTGAACTCCTGGGAGTTTGAATGTGTGGCTCAGACTATATACGTTGAAGATCCAGCGTGTGTCATTTTCTCTAGAGGAAGTTTTAAAAGGATCTGTCACCAGTAACCTAGATGGCACTACCTCCAACAGCGCGCTCTGGCAGGATCCCGCCTCTCTATCCTCTGTATCTGTCTGACACACAAGAAAACAAATGTTCCTTTTGTTTGCCCAGATCAATTTTCACCTTTTAATAGCCTAGCGAGCAGATAGTTTCATTAGCTGGCTAGGAGCCGTTTAACACACCGCGGCATTGTTGGCGGTTGTCAAACCCTCTTACATGCGTTTCCTGGCACTTGTTGAAAATAAACATAAAAGCAGGGTTACTTACAAGGTTCCTACAGGTTTCTTCAAGTTAAATTCAAGTCTTTTTAAGACCATTTATATAAAAAATTAATACCCATTTCACGTCCCTACCAGCAAAGAAAAACTAAATCCTTCAACTTGTGTTCATTTATTTTTCAAATGTGGAATGGGTAAAAGATAATAAGTCAAGCAGGTAAAAATAAAATAAACATTTCAGTTGGCCACAAGAAAGTTTGCCGAACAATGTTAAGTTGTGTTTTAACATTAGATACACACAGGCAGGACATGAGTTCTGACTGGATCGCTTCCCAGATCAACACTATCTAACATTTTCATAAATTGTTTATTCGTTGACGAAAATGTCAACAAATTTTCTTCATAGTTTTTGTCATTCAAAACTAGCATCTCGTTTTCGTCAGTGAAAAAATGTGGTTGAAGAAAGGTTTTCATTATTATTTTCATCAATGAAATTAACACTGACATACAGCACAATTTTTAAGACCCAGACATTAAAATTCAAGACTTTTTAAAGACTTTAAGGTATTATTTCCAAATTCATAAATTCAATGCTTTTAAGGCTTTTTAAGACCCTGTAGGAACCCTGTACTTAGAGAGTTAACAATAACTTGCTTTAGCTTAATCAAAATAATTGAAATAACTCCATGAACAGAGTTGTAAATATGTTAATTTTACTAAAACTTTTAACGGGGTCATGACATGAGAAATCAAATTTGCCTTGATCCTTTGACATGTAAGGAAAGGGGTCTTTTTGTACAGTCTCCATCCTTGTTATAAACAAAGCATTTCTTTAATTAAGCTCCAAAAACGGCTCGTTCAGGATATAGTGTGATTTGTAAGGTCACAACAATGCACCATAGGCCCCGTACAATGGTGTTCAGTCACTTAATGGCTGACATTTACCCAAACTGGATGTGAGCATCACATTGGTGCATCCTGAAGGTGAATGGGAGACCTTAAAATTCTAAAAAGACAATGTTACCTTGGAAAATGTTCAATGATTGTTTAACAACACTAGGATCTTTTATTCAGTCCTCTAGGCCAGAGCAAATTTTTGATTTCAAGTGACAATGTATTGAGCCCAAGTGACCTGTTTTCTGTGGATGGGATCGAACTCTCTTTATGTCCTCCTTACAATGCCTCACCTCAACAAAACAGAAAAGCTTTACAAAGGCTGAAAGATGTTTCCGGCACTCTTAAGACACTGCCTCTACTTCAGCTAATGCACTTCCATGCATTTTTCAAAAGTCACACAAAGCACCTCCATACTTACGTATCTGTGCGAGCCATCGTAATCACACCTCTCGATGTGCCCGAGACTGCCGTCGGAAAAATACAGCTTTTCAGCTTTGTGGTCGATGGTGAGTCCATTAGGGGTGCTGACATCCACGCTAACAATGACTCTGGATGTTCCGGCCGGTTAAGGTCGACCTCATGATGCTCGGCCTCTGCTCATTCCAGTTAGTCCAAAACATCAAGCTAAGGGAAGGGCAAACACACTGTTAGCTGCCACATAAAAATAAAATTGTGAGTTTAAAGTACTTGTACACCTAAGTAACTAGTTATCCACCTATTTGTATGAGCAAATGTCAAGATGGACATAAATTAAAAATATTTACAACAAAAAACTCACGACTTTACCTCAGCAGATTGGATAACTGGATGAAACAGCAGAAAATTGAATTGCACAGCATCTTAAATGTTAATTTGATCATTTAGAAACATCTGAGCCAAAGCCTGTCATTAGAATAATTTGGTTAATCATTCCCAGAAGCATCTAACAAACACCAGGTATCTGAACCTGGTGTAGATAACATGCCAGGATTTATTTCGTTTCATCCTCACGCTTTGAGAAGTAACATTTATGATGTAGGAAAAAGAGCCACAGTGGTTTCTTACTTTTTATTACAGAAATTTTGTTCCAATTTCACAGGAAGTGGCGTTTTTGCTCTCTTGAACACATGGAATGGATGCGCTGCTTTATTTGCAAATATTTTATGTAATATTCCAATTTGCGACTTTGGATGGAAACATATCGAAATGCCATTACATTAGATGTCAAACCTAACTTATGCTAGCACTTTTCTCAGGACTAGCATAACTTCTCTGAGCAGTTAGTTCTTCAAAATTGTCAAATTTCAGACACAGCCTAAATGTTAGCTTTGAATGCCGCAATAAAATAACACATTTCACATTACAAAACAGAAAAAATCCAGCACATTATACACGAGCATGATCAATAGAATTATTTGTTGATTGTTTTTATAATTCATTTTGATAAATTAACATGTTAAACTGACAGAGGGTTGTCCAATACACCATCCACAATAGAATGTACAACCTTGATGCTACACTAAACTATGCTCTAGCATGATAGCTAGAGTGTTAGCAGATGCCACAAAGTTTGACAGTATTAAATGTAATGACATTTAGACATATTTAAGGGTGACTTACTACTACCCAATTGATAATAGATGTACAAAAATGCCTGGCTCTGTCATATATAAGTAGGGCTAGATCCCATCAAACTTAGCATCTGCTAAAAACAAATAATGGTAGTGCTACATCACTTTTCCGAGGCATTACGTCTTCAAATTTGTTGCATTTCAGACTTGTTTTCTTTAAATGTCATCTCAAAATTTGCTTTAAAAAACAAGAGGTTCCTCTAAAAATAGAATGTACACCCTTGATGCTACGCTATGCTAATAGCCTCATTAAAAATGTATTAATCTGCAATTATAATCAAGAAGGCTCCAGCCTAATAGCATCAGCCCTTTTCTTTAATGTGGCAGAAAAAGACTAGTCCCTCGAAGGACGAAGCATGTCCTTGTGTTTGAGATGAGTGCGCTAGCCTGGCATGTGACGGCACCTTGCAGTGTCAGCCGCTAGTGCCGCGTGTGACTCCTAGTTGTGATCTTTGGCAGTTTTTGGGTTGGTGGGACTTCTTGCTGACAGCAGTCATTTATTGCTATGCTAATGCTCTAACAGGCTAATGTGGTGACTGCTACAGTCCAACTAAGTGTTGTCAAGGTATACAATGATGAAATGTTCCTTCGAAAACAAACAGCTGTGTTCCTGCTATGGATGAAAGATAGCTTACTATGCTTTAAACCATTTAGAGGTTACATAAGAAATGCATGACGGTTCACAACCAACTTCCTACTTAGATTAGAGAAGAAAACACCTGTATAATCCTGTTAGACAAACAATTATATGTAAAACACAGTAAATTATCCTGTTTATCATATACCTGAAGAACACAAGCTAATGTCAGCAAAGCATTTTTTACCCTTAGCAATTTGACCTAAGCCTTTTTTATCTATATAAATAGGTTTAAGCATCAGGCAATGGAAACTGAAAAAGGCTGACATAAACAGGAACATCTCACATCTGAATTGAATAGAATTTAACATAAGTTGGTGGGGAATGCTAAAGTTAATTTAAATGTAGATTGAGGCATAATCACATAATCTCCTTCATATAACCTCGATTAGTCTCAAAATATCTTATGATTCACAACCAAATGTTCCCAAATGCTGTTTAACATATAGTTACTCTGTACTAAATTATCCTGTTTATTAGGGCTGGGGTAAATGATTATTAACTAAACGATTAGTTGGGCGATTATTTTATCGATTAGCTAGTCGACTAATCTAACGACTAACTGGACGACTTACATAAAGAATATTTTTTCTGCTGCTCGATTAATAAAAAAAAACATACTGCATCTTAAATACAATACTAGCGGACTGAATCATAATACTACAAGCTGGCTAAAGGTTATTGGTGTTAAATATTATGTTAAAGGTGCATTGCGCAACATTTCATGCTAAAAATAGCCGTTTTTCTAACCCATGCACGCTTAAAAAATAGCCTGATGGGCTGAATGAGCCCTTCTCTGATCACTGCGATTGCCTCTATAATCCTGTACAGTAAAATAAACAAGAGGGATTCGGGACGGAATTTGAGAACTGGGCGTGACGTCATGCGCGTTAACGCTATATAACCTGGCTATGTCTGGCAGGTTTGTGTATTCGCCGCCATTCTCCATTATCAGCTAAGACAACTCGAGCAGCAAAACTTCAGTCAACTTTCAACAAAAGTAGAAGATGGATTCAAAGAGACCAGCTTGTAGTTCATCCCAAACCCCAACGCAAACTCCACGTAAGACAAAGAAAATAAAACTTGTCTAGTGGTGTCGGAATAAAACGAAAGAAAATTTAGAGACTTACACAATGCACCTTTAAAAGTTATGTGCAACTACTACAAAACTTTGCCGTTTTGCTTTTTTTGTATAATTATGAACAATTTTATAATGCAATATAAATACAACCAAATACATTTTCATTAATAAACATTTGATTTCACTTTTGTACGGGTCACACTTGACTTAAGAATCACTGCGCTAGATAAGTAAGGTTAAGCAAGTTCAGCAAGGCAGCAATTTGTGCAAGTAGAACAAATAAATGCATAAATTTGCAACTTAATTAATGTTTTCTAATTTGAAAATGAAAGGAAGTGGCTAACTGAGATCAAGTTTGAAGATTAAAACCACATTTGCCATGAAGCTCTGTAGCACAGGTCACACTGTTTTCACATCTGAATCTTTAAAAAGCTCATAACTCACTGATGTAAAATGAATACACAGTATGTGGTCTGGCGCCTACTATGAAATAATTAGAGAATCCCTCCCTTCATCAACCTTTTGGAAAGACAGCCATCAAAGCAAATTTATTAACGTGGGTTATTTTGAGGAGAGGTGGAGTCAGTCCAGAAACATTTTGACACTTGAGATTTATTTTACTTTAATGAAAAGTACATTGGCCAACTTTTAGATTTGAAAAAATATATATAAAAACATTTTAATCACTGAACAAAATATGAATTTAATTTCACAAACAACCAGTTATGAAAATTACAATAGCGGTGGTGATGGCGCAGTGAATAAGACACATGCCTTTGGTGTGAGAGGCCTGGGTTCAAATCCACTGCGAGACACCAATGTGTCCCTGAGCAAGACACTCAACCCCTAGTTGCTCCGGAGGCATGTGACCTCTGACATGTACAGTGTTGGGGAAGCTACTCTGAAACTGTAGTTTGACAAGCTACAAGCTACTCGTAAGTTAAAGTAGTTTAACTACAGTCAAGCTACCCGTTTAGAAAAGTAGTTAGCTACACTACAAATTACAATCAAAAAGTAGCTAGCTACATTGAAACTACTTTTGCTTTTTGAACAACGTATATTATAAATAACTGAATAAGTGTCTGAGGAATGTTTTAAGTAAAATATTTAGTGTTATAAAAAAGGCAATGCAATTACAATTTCAAAGAGTATTGTTTTATTACACACAACACTAAAATATCTCTGACTGTTTGTCAAAAGTGCAACAAATAGCCTACAACATTGCAAGAACGAAATATACATCCAACGTAAATTGCATGTAGAACATTTTCTCAAAAATTCTGATTGAACTTGGACAAATAAGGCCATGGGTAATTAACGTTAGTTGCTTCTCTATCCTCCAAATCTGCGTCACGTCTTGCTATATAATCATAATACGGGTGCGTCAACCCACTTCTGTACGTCAGTGAAGCGTTAGCTGCAAGACGCGTGATTAAACAAGTGGCGGTAATGGCAAAAAATTAGTTTGTAATCAAACAAGAATATCCTTGCATCACGCTGATTCGCGCAAGCTCGACAATGTAGCAATGTAGCTTTTGCTCGCGCTACACCGCTACTTGCTGCAAAAAGTAGTTAGCTACTGGAAAAGCTACACTGTTTAACAAGCAACTGAGCTACTGCCAAGCTACTGAAAAATTTAGTTAAGTTAGTAGCTACGCAACTTGTAGTTAACTACTCCCCAACACTGGACATATATAGCAATTGTAAAGTCGCTTTGGATAAAAGCGTCAGCTAAATGTACATCAAACTGGCTTAATTTTGGTGAAAAATTGAGTAGCATAAAAAAAATCAAAATGTCAAACTACAAAACTCTTGACTTACTTCTGACATTCGTCCAGAGTGAGGACGTGCGGATGGTCCTCTTCGGACAGAGAGACCACCGTGTCTCTGTTGAAGGCGTTTGGTCTGGTCTGGTCAACGTTGTGGCGAGTGACGGTGGCTGTGGTTGAGCTTGTCCAGTAGAGAACGTCCCAGCCTCGATGGTACGCCAGTCCCTCCACAGAACCAACATCTAGAGAAGGGGATGCCATGTCAAGTATTCTAAAGGAACGTGCAGACGGTGACCTACACCTTTACATTTTTCAAGGTTCTACACACACTTTAAACAACCTACACTTCAAAGTCTGAAAAGGATTTCAAACCTTGTCTCAATCATAAAAGATAGCCCACACAAGTCCACAAAAATGCAACCGGTTGACCTGAAAGCAATAAATCTGGATGGCAGGCAACAAACTCCACAGGTTCTTTCAGAAGTGATTCAGAAAGAAGAAAAACGGACAGATGGTCAATGTGAAAAACAGCTAGGTGTCAGAAAAGGTCAAGATGTGAAGTGGATATTTAATCAACACCTTTTTTAGCTCTTGAAAACACTGGGCTTGACTATGCATGTCTCTATATATGTGCCACTTCAAAAATGAGCAAAAACACTCAGATAGTTCAGTTCACAATGACAACACAGACCATTTTGGTCTTGTCAATGGAATTTGCCAACTTCTTAGAGGAGAACTCCGGCGAAAATGAACCTCTGGTCTAATAAAACATCGGTACCTAGTCAATCGTTCTCTGAGATTTGTTTTCATAACAATCAAATGTAAAGAGTTTTATCTCTAAAAACTGTTTATCTCAAAATAGCCCCACACTAACACAGTAACATAATAAGGATCCATACATGCAAAACGAATCATTGAGGACTTTGTAAATGTACAGACCGTTTAATAAGAAGATACTTTATACAGACAGTTCACTTCGTGGATATAGACAGGAGCCATCTTAGAAAATAGTGTCGATAAGTCGATCCCCGAACGCTGTTCATACAGTTCAGAAATTAGCTGAACTTCATACAGTTCAGCTCACTCAGCTCGACGTTCGTGGTTTGACTTGTCGTGACTGTTTTCCAAGATGGCTCCTGTCTGTATACATGAAGTGAACTGTCTTAATAGTTTTTAGAAATTAAACTCGCTACATTCGATTATCATGAAAACAAATCTCAGAGAACGGTTTTATTAGACCAAAGGATCATTTTGCGCCTCGCAAAATCTTGCGTCTCGCACTCGTCATCCACTCAAAACGTAACGTAAACCAACGACTTGGCCGGCTCGCAAGCCCAAACGAGTGTGTGCGGCGACGGGTGCCTGTTTGGTTTTCGGTCTAGCTAGATCCACTAACGCTTTCGGTCGACGAATCAACAAAATGTCCTCACGTGGCGCAAGACGAATGATGAAATGAATGGGTTTCAGAGCGCAGTGCCACATTCTGTTGCAAAAGCATGTGAAAAAAACCAACAAAGTTTGCTAGGCCAAAAAGACCGTTATTCGAGCGATAAAAAAAAATTACTGCCGTTAAAATGGGTTTGTGCTAACACCATTAATAATGTATGTAACAGACAGCCATATATATATATATATATATATATATATATATTATGAAATATATATATATAAAGAATAAAACTAATAAAATCATACATTAATATATTATACATTTTAATAATATTTTTAAAATATATTAAACAGCATTTTATTTCCATGTTAAAAAAAATCTATTAAAATAAAGTCACATTTTTGAGAATAAGTTTGTAACAGTAATAATAAAACATTGTTTTTAATAAAGAAACAAAGCTTGTTTTGGCTGTACAGAAACTCATTGTCCAGCGGTTATAAAAAGTAATTTCAGAAGTGACACGTGGAGCAATTTAACGAATTCAGTCCCATGATTAAATGTGTTTGTGACTCCTTAACTTTGCAGTAAACTTTAATGTTATGTTCTCTTGGAAGCATGACAAACAAAACTTTTCTTCAAATTGTTAATGGATTAAACAGAAAGCAAGGAAAGTGTGCTCCTTTATAGCACGACTGACTGAGCTCACTCACGTGAAAACTCATTATAACCAATGAATCTAACTGCACACGGCACAACGAATCTCTTATTTACATTGTCTCTGTGATTTGGTGTAATAATGAGAGGATTTGCGGGGATTTGTAGTTGAATAAGCAGTCGTCTCATGTATTGGCAATATGCAACCAAATCATGTACGACCCGGCGCATAGTACAGTGCATTTTTATGACCTGCTTGGGCCTTTTTTGTGAAAAACAAAATCATGCATTGATCAAACGACCTTTCAGTCTTTTTGATGTTGCAATTGCTCAATGCAACTTGTTTAAGTTTATCGCACTGCAACCCAAATAACATCTATTAAGTAGCTCTGCAGAAGTATTACACATTTCAGGATGCAGATCCTTATCCTCATAACACCCGTAAAGCCTGACAGTTAAAGTGATTGGCATCGAAAATGATACAGGGGCTCTGATCACTTGCAGTGAACATAACAATGACTTAATAAGCGTAAAGGAGGACGCCGACTGTGCTGAAGAAGGATAATACGACACTGGGTATTTCAGAACCAGAACAATAAATAGCTTGAGAGCATTTGCCATTGACAGTTGAAGAAAAAAAATTGCAAATACGGTCACTATCATAAAACACATTTCTCCAAGACAACAATGACATCAAATGAAGAGCAAATGGACACTTAAATATCCTGCTTTTCTAAAGAAAAAATAGCCCTGTAATAGCACATGAGTCACCTCTAGAGCTTCACAACGGATCTCAACAAACTTTATTACAAAATGCAGGTTTGCTAAAGTCTGCAATCTGTCATGCTGGGTAAACAATCTCAAACACTTTTAAGTTTAAGTGACCATTAAGTTCTTTACTGCACAGAAATACAAAATTCAATTGGCCACAGTTTGATTTTATTTAGCAACAATAGCTGGAATAGTGAAAAGTGGGAATTTGTTAGGGGCGTAACGATACACAAAACTGACGGTTCGGTTTTCCCACGGTTTTGACGTCTCGGTTCGGTTCGATTCGGTTTAGAAAGCTAAAATGGCTTTTTTTAAAACAGTGGTTTAATGAAAAAAAAGGTCTTTGTCTTTAAATTAATTCAGTTACAATTAAACATTTCACAAGGATTAAAAAAAATCTGCTAATGCTGTGAACTATATTGAAGGCTGCACATTACTATAACATTAAATGTTGTAACCTAGACTTAACCTAAATTCAGAGAAAATAGAAATATTAGAAATTTAGAAATATATCTAATTTTTTTAGTTATAATAATCAACACACAACACATTGTATGAAAACATGTAAACTGAACATAAGGCAGTTTTTACATTAACTTCTAAATAATTTACACAGTTGGCATTTTCATGAAAGATATTTTAAACATAAATTAAATAATCAAGATATCATTAACAGGTTAAGTAAAATATAATATACAGGCTAACAGTGCATTTATTTAGTGCAAAGGTTCATTTAAAGGAAGTTGTGGACACTGAATCACTTGCCTGCTGAGGTAAATATAATGCTAGTGACAAGCTAAAGCTTTGCTGTTTTATTGACGTCTTTCCACTGCTGAAACACTGATTGAGCGATTACACGAGTTATGATGCCTTTCAGTAAGTATACTGTATCTTTCAACATACCTTCAGGTGTCTTTTCTGTAACTGAGGAAGAAATGATCGCGTTTACTGCGCGCCGCGCTGCCGCTTGAAATGAGGAGCCTAGAAAGCGATCTGTCACGTCACTTCAAAGAGCGCCAAAACGCCATTTATTGTTTGAATTTCGTGATCAAATAGACAGAATCTGAAAGATTACACCTTGCTTATTATCGAAAGTAACAAAACACAGAGCTTGTTATTTGGTGTTAATGGTGGTTAGGCTACAAAACTGAATTCATTGTGTACTGTTTACATAAGACACGAGGTCCATTGAGCCGGGCTGGGCGGGGCCGGGGCAGCAGGGGCGGGGCGTGTTCGGTACGCAACGACAGTATATCGCGATTTCGAATCAGTGAGTTCAGTATCGCGGTTTTTCAGTTCAGTTCGAAAATCGTTACACCCCTAGAATTTGTATAAAAGAATAAAAAAAATGAATGAATAAAAATCATGCAAATGCTTTCAAACCATTCAAGTGTAATAAAAAACAAAAGAGAGTACTGGCGTGTGTCTGGGAATCTTCTGTCTGACACACACACTTGCACGCACAGAAAGCCACTTTAGACATCGCTTGAACGGACAATAACAAACAAAATTACGGCGTTTTGTTTAGTATCCTCGAAAGCACCGTCTTAAATGAGTTAACTGAAGTCTTAAATGAACGTAAAGGGTTGTGAGAAAATAGGACAGAGATCTGGGTCATGTGCAGCAGTTTAAAATGACAGCACCCTAATAAACCTCCTGCTGACTATTATTAAGGATAATCAAAGAACAAACGTCAAATATTCTTGACTGAATAATATACATAGCTTTGATAAGGATTAATCTTTATTCATTTTATAAGTTATGCAGTAAAGACTGTGAAGTGTTTGATAACTTTAATGATGAACAATTTCTGTATCATACCTGTTATAGGGCCCTATGATTTCCGCAATCACGGAATCGCTGACGGAATTGCGGAATTGGCCAATTAACGCGGAATCTAGTGTTAACGCAGAATTTCGTGGAATTTAATTTGGTTTGAAATTCTGTTTTTGTGTGGGAGAAGAACATATGTCTGGTGAAAATGCAGAACGGGGGAAGCAAATCTGGGCGACACAAACCCCCGAACCCGTCATTTTAGCTACAATGACGAAATCAAAACAATGAAAGCAGCAAAGCAAAGCGGCTCTCACGGCTCTCCTTTCGTCAACAAAAAGTTAAGAAACTTGACGCTATAAGCCGTCAGCGTCGAGCCGAGAAGTTCGCACGTGACTTATGCAGTGTTTTCCACACATTGACTAATTTGCCGCCACATACTGCGCTTCATTTTTTAACGCTATTTACTATTAACACTATAAACGCAACGTATTCTTTCAGTTGTTTTCCCCGCTCTCCCTCCGTCTCTCACTCACGCGTCTCTCTCACACACAACGTGCACACCGTGTCTGTCTATGAGGCGCCGGACTGGACAAAAGCGAAGCGAACGTATATAAACTAATATAATTCATATTACTGGACAGTTTAAAGCTCATAACCATATTTTGTTATTACTTGAAGAGTGTTGTATCATGCAGTATTTGTCCTGAAAAGGCTACCGAGTAAATGTCTGTATTACCTCAAAAAATTTAAGGTCCTTCCTAATTTATTTGTATTTTTTTAATACATTTTAATCATTAACTTTAAAAGCACACTTTTTTACGACTAAAATAACAGCCATGGGTAAAAAAAAACAAAAAAAAAAACGGAATTTGGGAAAAAATAAAACGGATTTCAAAGGGCCCTAGACCTACCTGAAAATCTTAAAGCCCTTTGACCTGAAAAATCTAAAAGCCCATTTTGACCGGGCAAGTAAAAATCTAAGCTGGTCTGACTGGGCCAATAAAAAAATAAAAATTAAAAAAAAAAAATTAAAAAAGAGCCCAGATATACTGAAGGGTATGTATGATATATTATTGTATGAGAATCTACTTCAATTAAACTGTAATACTGAATGCCTAAAATTAAATGATAAAAAATAGTAAAGAAAAATCTATTTCATAGAGCCATCAGTGGCAGTACTGGTACTGGTGATACTGGCCATTCTAAAACATGCCATTAAACATGTATTCAAAATATAGGCTATTGTCTTTATATTTTCTACATTAATGTGGAGATTAAATGTTAATTTATTACGATTATTAAAAATATTTTGGTCAAATAAAAGAAGAATTATTTTCATAAATACTAAGTGCATTTATAATGGGAACAATAGTATAACGATAAACTACGAAGAATGGATACTCATTTTGAGATTTGTTAAATATTACATTGAACAGTGTTTTTTCAATTATTAATGTTGGGTGCTAAAAGACGGCAAAGCTCATCTAAAATGCCACAATTGTGAAAAAGTAGTATGCATGAATAAATAAATAAACAAAAACCCCACTGTGGTACTAAAGTGCATCACTACAAAAATAGTTCGCAATAAGACCAGGAACTTAAACAGCAATAACTTGGTATTTGTTCATCACAGAGTATCAGGAACAAACCCTCCAGTTGAAAATATTAGAAATGACTTGATTTAGGACTGAAGGTGACATGACATTTGCACCCAGAGACATACGTGTTGCCTTGGAAACGTTTACTGTACAATGTGTGTGTCAAGAGATTAGATCCTGTCTGCGATCCATCACCTTCCTCTGGCTAACAAAGACAGATGATCCCCCCGTGGAGACGCAGCATTGGCATCGCTGTCTCTGTCTTTCTCTAAAGGTCTGAAGGCTGATCATGTGGCATCGAACCCCTCTGGCACTGTTCACTCTCGCCGTCTTTCTAACGTCTCTCTCGCCAAGCCAATACACTCTCAGAAACACTCTTTCACCTCTGACCGCAATTGATTTTCCTCACACATGAATAAAAAGCCTTCAAGGACTCGATGCTCTTGTGTGCTTGTGGAGTGTTGACTAAGTAAAACCTTTAATTCTCTCTAATAGTCTCTTAAAGATTCAAGTTGAATTACAATGTCTATTCTCTTAATTCATAAACCAGACATGTCTCTGATGACTAATACTTTAGTGTTGCTCTTTTCTCTCTTTTTTGTACCTGACTACATTGATTACTATGGAAACTTGTTTAAAAAAGGTCATTAAGAATTTAAATCTCACAATTCTGACTTATTCCTCACAATTGTGAGATTTTTATTGAACTTTATAAGCAAGCAGTAAGCTAGATCAACATAAGAATAAGATACGGATCATATTCTAACACTTCATCATGTCGAGA
Organism: Hybognathus amarus; assembly: GCA_030378365.1. Classification (NCBI taxonomy): domain Eukaryota; kingdom Metazoa; phylum Chordata; class Actinopteri; order Cypriniformes; family Leuciscidae; genus Hybognathus; species Hybognathus amarus. The sequence continues at coordinate 40,292 of JAQIUQ010002132.1, forward strand.
TACTGTATAACATTGATTCGTTTTATGTACCTTTGCTCACCTGTCTAATAAAAAACATGCAAGAGCGTGAAGCCGATTTTGGAGCCCGATCTCATGAAAGTTCATATTTATAGCACGAATGTCATTTCTCGTGCCATTTATACACCAAAAATTTAAAGATTTTGCGTGTATATGGTACGCGTTTTTCGCGTGCATCTGATACGCACTTTTTGGCGTGTAATACGCACAAACTCCCCACCCCCTCCCCCCTAAACCTACCCCAGGGTGTTTTTTAGTGTGTAGCATATACACGCAAAACAATTTTTGGCGCATAAATGCCACGAGAAATGACATTCGTGGTATATACGCATTTTTATGAGACTGTTGGATATTGAGTCGATACCAATCTGCGTTTTAGTTCTCCTTTTGACCCAAAGTCTGCCTGCATGGTCCATAATGTTTGAACGAAAAAACAACAGCGTGCCGCTAAACATTACGCAGTTGTCCACTTCTGTTGCCATGGTTACTACGCAGTATAAGCGGAAACCAGGGATAACACGGATATTGTGTCATTAAAGGTGCCATATGTAATAATTGAGGTACAAATATACAGAAAGTGAGCTACACGCATCAAAAGAATGAGAAGAAATAAGTGCAATGATGTTATTAAAAAACTGACAAGTTATATTGCTGCCGAGATATAAACCTAAATTAGCATGCTAAATTAGTAGCGCCGGCCCGTCAGGTGTCGTAATACCAGTTTCGGCCATGGGAGGCGGTATGCGGGCGGGCAACATAAACACCAGCCAAACTGCAATAGATGAGTAACTCACGCGGCTTGTGTGTGTACTTGAACCTGATGTCAGTCGTGTGGAAATACAGCCCACTACTACATATTAGTTCAGGGAAGAGTTCAAAAAATAATTGGTCGAAATTATGCATGAGGAATATATTTTGGTAAGTTGTAACAAACTTATCTTTCAACAGTGATCGTGTTCTTTTACCATTAGCTAGAAGATGTTTGGTTCACGTGCGCTAGGAATCTGTGGTGTAACATGTACAAGCGCCAAAACGGCTGCAATTTGAATTGCATAATGAAATTGACAGAATCTGGGAGCTTAACTAACCTGCTTGCTAAGTATCAATTGCGTGTGTCTAACGGTGAATTCGTGTGAGTTGGCAGCTCTGAATGGCGCTAGTTAGTTAATTCAAACTAACAATAAAAGTTTAATATGAACAAAACGAATATTCGTAAACTTAAAATAATAGCCCAGGGTTTTATTTTCCCATATTGTCGAAATGCACCAGCTTCTTTTTGAGACAGGCGTCTATGAGACGGTCTTCATCATTTAGTTTTGAGATGTTGTTCATTGAGTCTCTGATCTCTAAAAATCTCCAAATGCTCCACGTGAAACTGCGGTCTTCCAACCCTTTACTATCGTGTCAAATGATTTGAATAATATGTGTGAGAAAAAGCGCTTGCTTGTGTTGTTTCAAGACGTGAGAGTGTGCGCGGCCGCGGCACAACTCACTTTCTGGTTTCTGTTATGGAAAATGGAATATGTTTTAAATTTTTTGTTCCAGATGGCACCTTTAACAGGCGACAAGTGACAAGGGGCGGGCACTAATTAAAATTGTGAATTAATCATTTAGGATTGCAAATCACAAATCATTGCAAGTGGGTTTTTGATATTTTGATACAAAATTATATATTTTTTATTTCGTCAATTCATTTCAGAATTTAAATCATTGTATTGTAACAATCTTGAAAGCTAGTAGTGCAATACAAGTAAAAAAGAAACCTTACTGTTGCGAACGCAGGGAGAGGGGAGCAGGCTGCTCGTACAAATGAAAAGTGAGAAGATTAGGTGTGATTCTCTGTCTGCGGAAGTTCACGCTGACTAAAAAGGGTGAGCTGTTATCAATAACAAGATTTGAGCATTGTTAAGTGTGACAAAAGCAGTCTCTAATAACCAGCACTGGTGGAAACTAGGCTATACCTTAATCAGCACAGCGCAATGACAGAATTTCTGGGAACTGTGGGAAATACAATAGTTTTGCAGTGTTTTGTCAGCAGAAAACAATCCAACAACACATTAAATAAAAGAACAACCCACTGAAGAGATGTATGTCTATCCTCACAGCCTTGCTTTCATTCCTGTAAAAATCAATGGTGCTGCTGTGAATGAGGTCTATAGACGTCTGAGTAAAAATCAGCCAGTCAGGCAACGGTCTGGTCTTCAAACGGCTTTGATTTAGAGAGGCAGCAATAAGTATGTCGGTATTGAACTGTCCTGTCACCAAAAGCTGGTCTTAGGAGCTGGTGAAGTAACACACAGTTACAACTGAGAGAAGAAATTTACAAAAATAGGGCCCTATAAAATCCGTTTTATTTTTTCCCAAATTCCATTTGATTTTTCCCAAATTCCGTTTTTTCAGTTTTAATTTTTGCAAATTCCGAAATTTTTGGAAATTCATTTTTTTTACCCTTTACTGTTATTTTAGTTGTAAAAAGAGTGTGCATTTTATTCCGTGATCGCAGAAATTATAGGGCCCTACAAAAATCATGCCCAGGTCAGATTTTAGCCCTTTTTACTTTTTTTTAATTTAAGTTATTCCAACACTATCTAACAACCAATTCGTACAAATTCGTACAAGTGATTAAAAAGTGGCTAATTCGTACTAATCGTACAACCTCATTCGTACAAATTCGTGCAATTTGTCTAAACCCACGTGACGGTTAGGTTTAGGGGCGGGGTCAGGGGTAGGTCATTCGTACTAATTCATACGAATTGGCCAATTCGTAAAATATGTACGATTTGCAAAATTCGTTTCAGTGAGGTTCGTACGAATTGTTACGAATTAGCCACCTCTGTAAAATTTGTACGAATTCCTGCTGAGATCGGGTTGGTTAATCTGCATTAAGCAATTACTCCGCCTATATTTTAGGACCACTGATTTGACATTATTTCCATGATAACTAAGCAAATTCTTAAGAAATTCCCATTTTTCATAATGTGTTTTATGTATCCTTGGTGATGATTACATTCTTATATAAGAAAATCATTGCAAATCAGCTATTATGAAAGATTATTTAAAGCTACACTGTGTGATTTTTACCCCATCTAGCGGTGAAAAGGCATATGACCATCCAGTGGATATCAGTTTCTGTTCCTCTCAATTCCGATTTCATTTTAACTCCTTATGGTGGCCAATGTAGTCCAAGATTAACATGACTTCCAATACGACCTCGTCCATGAGTGTTAACTCAAACGTAACGCGAAAGGCGAAGCTTGAATTAACGGGTATGTCCTCTCTGGCTAATGTACTTTCAAGATTGAGGGGCAACATGGCGACCGACATTAGAACCCCTTACCCGTATGTATTTTCAATGGCATATTATACACTCACGAGAATACTTTATTACTTGAACAAAGTAAATATACATTAATGAGCACATATATTTTTGAAAGAACTAAGTGTTTTTAGAGAATAAACTAAAAGAGTTACACAGTGTAGCTTTAAAAAAGCCAGTTCAACTAAAAAGCTACCACCCATTTCTTCACGTCTATCAGCTCTCCAACAAGAGAAGGCTACATAGAGAGAAGCTGTTTATCAGCCGAACGCCAATCTGCAATATATCAACATAGATCTATGACAAAGCATAAAGCTTAGCGTCTAGGGTCAGGTGTAACAATCCACTGACTCGTTTGACAAATATCACAATTCCTCTCAGGCAAGCTATCGTTCAGCACGGCAGCTGTGAAATGACAGCTCTGCAGGTTAATGGCATACTGATTAAATGAGACGTGTGTTAATGTTGACAAGGTTATGGCCTGATAAATCACATGAGGCATGAATTCCAATGCCGGCTACTGGGCTGCTGCTTTATCAGAGTAATTGGCTGTACCCTGTACAGATAATGTATTTACATTTCACCACAGTTAATCGGCCATGATGTCATTACAAATATGAGCTGCATTGCAAATAATGTAAACGTGTTATGAAAGTACTATGGACAGCATCAGGCTGGATGTTTAAATACAAGGTATCAGGAAAAAGGTCCAAAGGTTTTGAAAACAACTCGGATTCTATTTATTCAAATAATATTCGGTAAGGGTGTGCATAAGACTGACATGACACCTTCATAATTATGACATGACATATGTCTTGAATATAAAGTAGGGTTTATGACAACTGTCATTAAGTTCAAGTTCAAGTTCATCAAAAAGTTATAATGGCTTCATGTCAGCCAATGTCAAAACCAACCACATGACAGTTTAATGTAATGTTAACCAAAAAAGCTAGGTGGTTTCTTAAGTTTGATAATTAATCTAATATGTCATGTTCATGAGTAAATGAGTGTCTTAGTAATGTCAAGATTGTCATTAGTGATGTATTGGTTTATGTCAAGGTGTCATAACAAAGACATCTCAAACAATGTAATATTTGCATTAAAAATGTCATAACTGAGCGAATGAGACTTAATGACAGTTGTCACACACATGCATAAAACATTCATGTCATGTCATGATTATTAAGGTGTCATGTTAGTCGTATGCAAAGTGTTACCCAATATTCAATTTGTTTCAATGTTTAAAACACATCACCATCACATATGCGATAAAAACTAAAAGGTCAAGGATGTCTGTAAACCATTCATCAGCACAATTTGAAAATAATTTGTTTTCTACACAACATTCGTTACATCAAACCAGCCCGTTCTCATTCCCAAGACGTCATATAACTGACGCTTTTGACCATACGTCAACATCCGATGTTTTAGGGTACCCTTTAACGTCAGTTAGATGACGTTATCCAATCCTAACCCTACCCAGACCTAAACCTACCCGCGTCATCTAACTGACGCTGAAGGTAAAGCGTCAGTTGGATGACGCCTTAGGATCGTCATCTAACTGACGTTAAAGGGTACCCTAAAACGTCGAATGTTGACGTATGGTCAAAGCGACAGTTAGATGACGTCTTGGGATGAGAATGTGTTGATCAAACATTGTCATTTAAATTTCAGAGTGAATACATCGAAAAGTTTATCAATACAACAACTAGACAAAAGAACTAAAAAAACTTGTTTCAAAAGCGCATAAAAAGTAATTAGACACAATTACTTACTCTCAGCAATGATGCGTCGTCCTGTCCAGTCGTCATTGATTACTTGTATATTCCCATAATGAACATCGCTGAAGAAATCCGATTTGTTCCTTGCGTTTTCTGCCGATGATCAAAGGCCAAAGCTATAATGTTCTTAAAATAAGTCGGGTTCTCATACGCCCAGATGGGGAGTTGAGGTTGTTCTCGTCTCGAGAGATGAATACTCCTCAAGACGGTCCTCTCGGAGTAGAGCAGGTAACCCTCGTACCTGTTGCACCTGAGTCCATCCTGAGCAAGATATCCATGCGCGCAAGCACAAGTTTTCTGGTTATTCCCCAGGTAAAAACAAAGTTGCTGGCATCCTCCGTTCTCTCTGCTGCAAGCGTTCGTACCTGGGTAAGTCGAAAAATCAGAGATCAGGCTCCCAAAGAAGTGCCTCAACGAATGATATCACCTGACTGCTTCAACATGCAAACAAAATACAGGTTTGGGACGGCGTGAGGATATCATGTTAAGGCCATTGCACACTGAGTCCGAAATTCGAATTCCGAAATTTTCGCACGTTAAAAAAAAAAATTCGACCTCACGTTATGTCAATCACGCTTCCACATCGCCTCCGAAACTTTCGTCCGTCATTAAAAAATTTCAATTGGGTTCGAATTTTCTGCGTTTTTCGCATCCACAGCCAGCATTTTATATATTTTTTTGACAATTCAGGACCGGGGAGAGCTCAGATCCGCACATGCGTAGTGCTTTCAGTTTCGGTTATCAATTCGATCAAGTGTTTATATGTTCTCTCGATTGGATTATGAAAAAGAATAAACCTCCCCTTTCAAATTAGATTTAAATTTCGAATCGATTAAGGTGTGATTGAGGTGTGTAATATGTGGCTCCAGAATCGCAAGCAAACTTTTCCACTGACATTCTGAAGTAAATTTTGAATCGTTCGGGATAAATTCGCAACTCCTTGAGGTGCTTCCTCTGGCCCAATTGCAGGATTTGATGGAGCCAATATTTTCTCTTTCTTCTCTTTTCAAAAAGAGAAAGGTCAACAAAATCATCCTCACTGCTTGACGAATCCATTTTGAATTTTTGCGTTGTTGTTTTTTCACAAAGGTTTAAACACGTATGCAAGCATTCTGTGCGTAACAAATTTTAGGCTGACGAACACGAAAAAACGCATACGAAATTTCGTACTCAGTGTGCAATGGCCTTTAGGGTGAACTATTCCCTTATTGTAATGCTCAACAAACTAAAACTTTCTCAGAGATTCATTAACAGCAATCTAATTGATCTCTTTAGCAGGTGTTCATCTGCAATCCTGCTCTTGAAGGGTCACTTTTCTATCAAGTTCAGCTCTATTCTTCCTTAAACACCCCTGAAGCAAATCAAGGAAATACAAGGTTGCTAGAAAATTGTGTTCATACAGGTTGGACCTAAGTGGCCTTCCAGGAGTGAGATTGGGCAATCCTACTTTATCTGATAAATGTGTAAATGTACTTGTGTGTGCATTGGTGAAATGTTCAAAGAACAGGAAAACTGCCATTAAGTGAAACCTCAACCTTTCTCCCGATCCTGGTTAAAGACCTTCACATCTTTCAGACTGACGCCCAAGCCGCTCCTGATAGTGACCACGTCCACTGCATCTTTCTTGGAAGCGCGGCGGATGGATCCGTTGGCGTAGGCTCTACCGTCATAGGGGCACAAGACCAAAAGTTTGACACTTGATAATCAATGGCCCTCGACTAATTAAAACCAAAGAACTCATTAAAATACAGTACACAGCTGGTCTAACAGAAGGTGAGGCAACCCATCCTTGGAATGACATTGAACTGCGTGAGATTCTGATATAATCAAATGTGTCTTCTTGCGCTAGCATTGTGACCTTGTAGGGAAAGTGGGGCGGTTTCTGCTTTCTTGGGCCATTCGTAAAGACTGTAACATTTATGGAAAAATAAATTACCTGTCAGACCAGAAGAGGTAAGCTCCAAAGACTGCTATGGAAAACATATCCACCCCACTCGATGAGAACACAATCTCCCTCTGCTCACCCCGCTCAAGGTTGATTCTTTCGATCTTGTTGTTGCGGCGTCGCACCAGTATAATTTATTTTCCTACAATGCAGTTGGAAGACAAACGTCATGTATCTATTGTATTAAGAATGATGGGTTATATGTTCTCACGGCCCTAAAGCTGCTAGTTAAGCCATGAAATCAACATTTACTGCCACTGCCTGCAACTAAAGTACTTCAGACAAGTAGAGGAAGCAGACCTGGTAGTCTATGGAGACACCGTTAGGCTTTTGCTAGTCCGGTGCTAACAAGCACGGATTGCTCCGAACCATCGAGACGTGACCTGGAGATTGTAGGACTCTGGCCCCACTCTGTCCAGAAAAGAAACCTGCATGAATTCAAAAGGAAAATACCATTAGTCTTCCTGAGGAATTTTGACCTTTGTGCAGCTTGAATTCCAAGATTTATCTTCAGTTACAGTGAAAATAAGCATAATGCTGTATTCAAGCTCTTCTGAGAAGGACAGAAATGCTAATTAGAAAGTGGTTTCACAGCCCATTTCTAAGTGAAATCCATACAGTCAGTCAAACGCAAACATTTGTACCTTTTGGCTACAACAGCTTGACACTGGATCAATACATTTAACACAAGGCAAAACTTTCATCGAATCCTAAAATTACATATTTGTACCTTAGAGTAGTAAAATGTACCCCCAAGGTACTAATATGAATGTTTTAGGGGAAATAAGGTACAAAGATGTCCCTTTAAGGTTACTGCCCCAGTGACAAGCTCTTGTACACTTAACCCCTTAACTGTCACCGTCCGGTACTGGACGCCTAACTTTACTTCACTATATTTCTATTAAATCCTAATCCAATTTATGACAAATTATATATTGTTGGAAATGTCTAAGACTTCTAAATAGATATTCTATCCCTGTTTTGTGTTACAAAGTATGTAGGAAGAGTAATTGATGAATTTATGACATGCACCTCAAAAAATTTGAGTGCACCTCAAAAAATCTCCATCACAACAGGATGTCTCTGTTTTTAAGTTAAAAGTTCATTATAAAACATATAAAATAGTATTTTTAAATTTAAAAATATATATATATAGTATAAAATTATAACATATATTATCCTCTAAAATATAATATTTTTTATTGACTTCTTATTATATCACATATTTTAGTAGTTATCATAAATTAGGTATCATTTGAAAGCTTATAAACTCAGAATTCATCCTGTGAAAACCGTGTTATAATTGAACATTGTGTTACAAAAGAAACGGTACTTATTTTATCAGGCTCCTCCCCTTTTGGGCACCATTATATTTCATAATTTATGATCAAAACCTTTTCTAATCTTGACAAAACACATATTGTCAGAAAAGTCTGAGTCTCAAGGTTCCAAATTTTGTGACAAAATTGATATTTGGTCAGAAATGTATTAATTTGTTAAGGCAGAATGTATACAAATAAATTGAATGGAATTCAATGGCATCCGGTGGCTGTTTTTGATACTACGCCTAAACAAAATCTCATGGGAACTTCAATTTTTTGAATCAACTTTAAATTTGGAACATAACTTGTTAGATATATGGCTTTGATTTTATAGTAAAAAAGTAAAAAATATTTTGTAAAATGTATATTTTATATAAAATAAAAATATCTATAGTACAGTATATTTGATTTACTGTGAATTTAAACTTCCATTAACTTTTTCATACTTTGATTTTTCGAAGTGTTTTCACTTCAGCAATAATCTGCTGAGTGTTTCCTTTAAAACAAGACCAAACTTGGGTATATTCCAAAGCATTCTTGAATTACAACCATTTAAGTGTGAATCGTGCATTTTAACCCCCATTCTCAAAAAGTGGGGTGACCAGTAAGGGGTTAAAAGTAAAACATTTTTGACTAGATGACATGACTAGATTGTATCCATCAGGGACTGAGTGGATCATTAAAAGCGGTCTCCATAAGATAGACTTTAAAGGGTAGAAGTTTAAAACAAAGTCCTTGGTCACTACGAAGAAACGTAATTTCAGGTGAAGCTAATTATTTTGATGAGAGATTGTAAAGTCATTTTTTTTCTCTGGAATAACATGCACCAGTGAATATTTCACAAGAAGACCAATAATTTGTAAGCAAAGTCACTTCCAATGTCATATTGGTTTTAAAACTGCAACAGAAATCTTTAAATTTGTTCAGGGCTAATCTGAGTCTAATTAGCTCTACAAAAAAAATTCTACCAAATTTCAATGACTAATTTCTAAATAAGACAGGACCCCAAAATAGATGAAGCCACATTGATATTAGGATCGGAAATATGTTGAAGCTTAATGTTTATACTCCAACCTACAACAGTACAAAGCTTTATTTAATGAGACAACTCATTACAAACACCAGGTCAAGATTATGATGGGCAACCCATATTAGAATACATGCTACAGAAATTATAATGCCTTTAAGGAGGACGTACATCTGCAGTTAACAAGCTTTGAAGTGCTAATTGCACACGCTAACTGTTCTCTAGATGACCATATGTCATCTGTGTTGCCACGCTCAGGTGAAATTGAAGCTCATCAGTAGATGAAAATAAACCACAGTGCAATACATACCCTTTCATTGGGTGAGACCGCAATGGCTCTGGGTTGATCAGAGTCCATCAGATATCACCACGGCGCGGTACATACCGTTCAGACCGAGCAACCTCAATGAGATTTAAGCCATGGTCCGTCCAGTAAATGTTACCTTTGGATGCAAAGCAACAAAGACCCTGAATGACAGAGAAACAATAAGCCCGACAACATCAAGGCTACTTGGGAAAGCATAGAAATGCTAAAAGGATAGAAACGGACTCACCTGCAATCCAGTCCACTGCAAGTCCTTCAACGCGTCCAAGACCGTTTGTGACGATGTCCTCTCTCCAGGTCTGATCTCGACTGGATCTAGAGATTCTGTTGGTGCCCATGTCTGTCCAGTACAATGTGTCATTTCCTAAAAACCCATAAATCAAATGTTTGGCTAGTTAACACAGACTAGTTAGACCCTGAATTATATAACTACCTTATTATGGGGGCAAAGACCATATTTATTTATGGGTGCACAATATATCGGTTCCATATTGGAATATCAACTATGGGTCGATATTGTATACTTTATTTTATATGCTATTTTCACATTTAGACTACATTTGCTGTAATCTCACTTATAGTATATTTGTATAAGTAATATGTATTGGGGTTGCGGTGCCACCGGCTTGGGCCCGCAATCGCTGCTCGCAGCTATATATATATATATATATATATATATATATATATATATATATATATATATATATATATATATATATATATATATTTGTAATTGTCTTGTGTGCTTTTGTCATTTTTGTAGTCATTGTTTTTTAAGCATGTCTATATTTGTAATTAATTATATTTCAGCTTAAGTTTTAGTTTTTTTAGTACATCAAGTTCAACTTGTTGCTTTGTCTTATTTCAATTAATTTTTTTTGTCCGCTATAATAACCTTAATGTATTCTAAATAAAAGTATTAATGGGATAGTTCACTTTGAAATAAATTTTTGATATGTTTTAGCTCACCTCAAGGGCATCCAAGGTGTAGGTGTCTTTGTTTCCACAGTGTATTCAATTTTGATATTTTAAGGTCAACCCGTTATTGTCTGTCAGTGATATAATGGAGGTATATGGTCACCACCTCAAAGAGCATGTACAGAGAAGTCCAAATTAAACATGATTTAATGACTCATAAATGCAAGTACACATTGATGGCCTAAGACACGAAACGAGCGATTTGTGTGAGAAAACGAACAGTATTTATGTTGTTTTTACCACAGCCACGTCCAAGTGATCTAAAGTGACGGGCGCTTCGGTCTGCACAAGCAAAAAAAAAAAATCAACATTGTCTGTTGATATCTAGAAGTCGTCTTCCATTGCAATTTCGCGTATATCTAAATATGTTTAGATCTTCACAGTGAAAGGTAACACTTCCGAAATCTCTGTGTAAACAATGAGTGACGTACATGCGCGAGAGATCACTTCCGGGGCTTTTCCGGCGCTGTGCAGAGAAGCGCCCTTGCCCTCAGAGTACTTGGACGTGGCTGTGGTTACAAGAGGTAAAACGATATAAATACTGTTCGTTTTCTAACACAAACCTCTCGTTTCGTGTCTTAGACCATCAATGTGTACTTACATTTACAGAGTCATTAAATCATGTTTAATTTGGACTTCTCTGTGCATGCTCTTTTAGGTGGTGACCATAGACCTCCATTATATGACTGACAGAAAAGAACGGTTTGACCTAAAAATATCAAAATTGAAAATACTGTGGAAACAAAGACACCTACATCTTGGATGCCCTTGAGGTAAGCTAAAACATATCAACAAAAATTAATTTCAAAGTGAACTATCCCTTTAAATAAAATATTCCTAGGAAAAAATGGATTTTTAGTTTTTGTCTTTTACGTCACAGCGGATCAGGACTGTGCACATTCTTGAGTTGATGGCCAATTTGGAATAAACAAAACTCCATTTTATTTATTTTTTTTTTGAAGAGCTGCCAAGCTTTACCTAAAAAAATAAATAAATTTGATCCAGCTGGCTGAAATGTCTTTGCCCTTTTTGATCTCAATCACACCCATCTCTCCTTCAAAACAATAGAGGCAAAAAGAAGCCCAAAATACTCATGATTGTCCTGGCTCCCATGGTCTGTCTGCTTCAAAACGTTTTTATGAAAATTGCTTTGACTTGGCTGCATGGTTTTATCCGGAGCTTTGTGCGTCAGCCAGCTCCTCGCCTATATCAAAAATGTACATTATACTGTATCCCTTTTGACTTAAACTCCAATGAAAGCCCATTCACATCGTTATGAGATATAGGCTTCTACTGTCCAGCTCATCTGTTTTCGATTATCTTCCATCTGTCGTAACAGCATATCTCCACCCTTCACCTCATCTCACAATGAAAAAAATATATACACATGCAATGCAATGCCAATGTTTGCTCTATCATGCAAATGGCAGAGCTGTAAACTGTCTGTCGCTGATGCAAAGAGTGGCATTTCTGTCTCCGATGCGGAGACAGCTGTCCAATTACTGCACTAGATAAATCTCTATGAATTACTGGCAGATTCCCTGCAAATGAAAGTTTTCCCCATGTCAGAGGGGTGATATATTGTTGTACACATGGCATGGCAATGCCAAATTGCTTTGGTTATTAAGTACAATTTAAAGGTTTATGAAAAAACACATTAACAGCTAATTTTACAAGAACAATTACAGATCATTTTAGCCAGTAGTACTTGAATGTTCATCAATTTAAATTATTTTTACACTCTTCATTGAGGGTCAAAAACTTTTGAATGAGGAAAACTAAATGAGTACATTTGTGTGCAATTTTCTTTTTTTTTACAAAGTAACTTTAAAACCAATTTTTAACCAACTTTAAAACCACCATCATTTATGACTTTTGACCTTCAATCATTCTATAAGACAGTACTCTTTATGCCATTAAATTACAATAAAGTAATTGAAATAAAGCTGACGTGAAATAAAATATGAATATTAGATGCATAACTAAATGATTTTAATGTAAACAATACATTTTACATTGAAATACTAAAATTGCTAAAACAGAAATGAAATAAATAAAAATGAAAATAAAAACACATAAAAAAACTCACAAAAAAATTGAATTAAAATGGAATAACACTTAGCATAATTAATTAATAATAAAATAAAATAATAAGATGAAAAACTAAAACATATTAGATGAAAAATAAAAAAATAAAATGCTGCATTGGTAAATAACTGAAACAAATGTTTTAATTGAAATACTAAAATTACTAAAACTGAAATTTAAATGAAAACTAATTCAAAATATACAGTTATATATATATATATATATATATATATATATATATATATATATATATATATATATATACAGTATATATATATATATATATATATATATATATATATATATATATATATATATACAGTATATATATATATATATATATATATATATATATATATATATATACATATATTATATATATATATATATATATATATATATATATATATATAATTTATATTAAATGTATATTATTTTATTTTATTTATTTTTTTTATTTTTAAATTAACCTGGTTGCCTTAAAATTTTAAGTTGATTGAAATGAAAAAAGTGAATTAATACAAACGAAGGAGATCGATTCGAATCATCAGAAACTCAAAATAATAAGTTATCTGAACAAGTTGATTTGACAAAGAAAAAAAGTTGTGATAACAAATCTTGAAAATACTTTTTTTACAGTGTAAAAAAAAAACATATACTGTATGTCAGGTAAAAAAAAGTATTAAAATAAAATTTTTCTTAGTGTTTAAACAATTTTTAATCTATTTTTTCTCCTCTTAGGTTTTTTTTTTTTTTTTTAGTTTTCTTAGAATCAAAGAAAACAGATAAAAGTGCACTTACCAAGGCATGATAGTCCAGACCCACAGTGAACAGAGTGCCAGTTAACGAGCATCAAAACTTCAGAGTTATCGCTTGGATCAAGAGACAATCCTCTTATCCCTTCATTAACGGAGTACATCAGAAAAGACTGAAGACCTACCAAAGAGTCAACCAAAAAAAAAAAAAAAAAATAATGACTTCTAAGAGATCCAAAGGTTAATTACATTCATAAGCTCGGGTCAGAACTAATGGTTGTACCTTCACAGGTGGACCGGTGCGGACGAAGGTTGTAACCCGTGGTACAAGAACACGTCCGAGTGGATTCAGAGGTGGGCAGGCACAGCTGGGAACACCCGCCGTTGTTCAGTACGCAAGGATTTCGACCTACGAAGAATTACTAATTAACCCACTAATTAACTAATCATTTGTGAAGGCGAACAGGTGTATCTAATGCAAATCTGTCAAAACCCACTAGCTTGTGTACTTTCTTAAACCAATTTCAGGAACATCACAAACACAAAAAAAGAGAAAAAACGGTGGCGCTTTGACTTTGTTCCTCGGACACCTTGTCAGAAACACCCAGTTCGCTCATTTGAAGTGGCGTAATGAGACGGGCCTTCGCTCCCATGAGGTCCGTGTCATAGAGATAAATGAGCGAGCTAATTGGTATGAGGAGATTGGAGAAGGAAGCAAAAAGATTTACCTTAAAGAGCCTCTAATTGGCAGGTTTTTTTTAATCTTAATAGAGCATTGAGAGGATCAAGCACTCCTCCGCTAATAGACCTGTCAGTGATATGAATGTCCCTTACCATAATTCATAAAGAGCAAAGGGATTTCACAATGTGTGGGTGCAGAAACATAACCGCTGTCCAAGTCATGTGCAACCTCACCTTGTAGAAAGGATCTTTTCTTTTCTAATATATATATATATATATATATATATATATATATTAATGCTGTCAAACGATTAAAATATTTAAATCACGATTATTTGCATTAATGTCATAATTAACTCATGATAAATCACACATTTTTTTTTTATTCTAAATGTCTCTTGATTTCTTTTCTCACATTATTTTTTTCTCATTTTAATGCTCATCAACATGGAAAAGTGGATCGGCTTGCTTTGTGCAAATATTTTTTATTGAAAACAACATTGGCAAATACTGTTCAATTTCACAATAACGTTCTCACTTGGAGCAAATAATCTCTCACACAATGTAACTGTCCATCAAAAAGGCTATGTTTACATGGAAACGATTCTGAAGAGAAAACGCAAAAGTGGCGTTGCGTCATCATTTTTTATTCTGCGTTTAGACGAGCGTTTTGTGTGGGAAATTCGCGTGCAAATGGTGACGCAAATGTCTGAGAAATTCAATGTAGTATGCACTCCAGGTGGCTAGGAGTGCATACTAAAGCTAACACCAAGTCCACACGCCTGCGTACAACCTTCACTGTCAAGCAGACTTTTGCGTTTTTACCCTTTACACGGGAACGCGACGGTAGAGCATTTCCACTCTGGAGGGTGGTTTCACTTTTTTGCATTTTTAAGCCTCAGAAACACCGTCGCCGTGTAAACGCAAGGCACATCCGATAAAATATTTTTACATTTTCACACACGAGCGTTCTCGTGTAAACAGGGCCTTAAAGGGTGAAAGAAATACTGATGAGGTCTGGATATTGACGGGACGGAGAATTCACATCAGCTGTGTGTGTGTGTGCATGTGCTTGGCAATCAAGTGGTATTTCAGACTGGACGTGCTGTGATGATGCTAGATCAGTTTACAATGACAAAACACACAGATCACTTTGGTCTTGTCAATTGAACCATCTGGCACCTTTTTAGTAAAGTAAAGTTTCCATTCAGAATCTTATTAGCATCCATTTCAGTGTCTCGTGCTCATCATCCACTCAAAACGTAATGTTAACCAACTATTTGGCCGGCTCGCAAGCCCAAACAAGTGTTTCCGGTCTAGCTAGATCAGCTTGCGCTTTGGTGGACGAAGCAACAGAACGTCCTCATGCGGCGCAAGCCATTAAAATGAATGGCTTTCATAGCCATGTCGCGGCATGTTGCAAAAACCGACAAAGTTTGCAAGGCCAAAAAGACCATTAATCGATGCGATACAAAATTTACGTCATTAAAATGGGTTATGCCATAAAAACACCACACAAATTAAAACCCATTAAAATCAATAAAGGGAATTCATTGACCAAAAGGTGTGTGAACCCTGATTTAGCTGGTTCTTTGATTTGATCTTAATTTGATTTTAGTGCCTCTTGTGAAGTTGTTGTATTTGGAGATATGTTTCTTTTTACCTTTCTGACTGTCTTTGTCATACACTTTGATGTGGACCACACCTGTGGTCTTATTCCGAAGAACCGTCAGGTTTTTTCCGTCCCTCTTGTTAACAGTCCCAAGCTGAGCGAGAACATCGTCCGCCCACCATAACTTCCCACCTAGAGAGAAAAATATGTTTTGGAACAGTTGTAAAAACACGAAAATATATAGTTAACAAGTAACACGTTAACTTTTTTCCAACATCAAGATTTCAGGTTAAAATGTACAGTATGTCACCATTTTGTTTTTCCACAAATATTTTCTGAATTTCTTCTGCCTCCCCTAATCCAATTAAAATATTTAAGATAGACATGACATTGGTTAAACCAATAGCATGTTTTTGCGTGAAACCATCTGTCTAACCAATGGAAGACGAAAGAAAACAAAACCAAGTATTTCTGAATGAACATTTTTACTTTGTTTTAACAAAATAAAATAATAGAATTAATGCAATTATATAGTAATATAGTATTACTTATTTTTATAAGTATATTATTAGTCAGTATTTATTATTTAAAATTAAATACATCATAATTCAAATAAATGTGTTCAAATAAATATTTAATAAATAATAATAAATATTTTTGACCTAAATAACCTGCATTTTAATTATAAAATAATTAGAAATGTTGTTTCAATGTAGTTATGGCTGCATGGAATATAGTACTTCTTGGCATTTATTATATAAATACTAGTGCTGTCAAACGATTAAAATATTTAATCGCGATTAATCGCATTAATGCCATAGTTAACTCGCGATTAATCGCACATTTTTATCTAGTGCAAATGGTTTTTTTTTATTATTATTATTGAAAATAACATTGGAATAGTGTTCAATTTCACTCTAACATATATAGCCTAAATAATCTCTCACACAATGCAACACTGTCCATCAATAAAAGGGTGAAAGAAATACTGGCGAGGTCCTGATATTGACGGGGGTGGAGAGATTTGCATCATCTGTGTTTGTGTGTGTGTGTGTTGCTTGGCCATCATCAAGTGGTGTTTCAGGCTGGACGTGCTGCAATGATGATAGCTCAGTTCATAATGACAAAACATACAAGATCGCTTTGGTCTTGTCAATGGGACAATTTGGCAACTTTTTAAAAGTAAACTTTACATTCAGAATCTCATTGGCATCCAGTTTCGGCGTCTCGCGCTCGTCATCCACTCAAAACATAATGTTACTATTTGGCCGGCTCGCAAGCTGAAACGAGTGTGTGCGGCACAAAACGTCCTCGCGCTGCGCTCTGAAACCCATTCATTTCAATTGCTTGCGCCGCGCGAGACGTTTCGTTGCTTCTTCGACCAAAGCGCAAGCAGATCTCAGCTAAACCGGAAACAAACAACAGGCACGCGCACACACTCATTTGGGCTTGCAGAGCCGACATTCAGTGGATGGCGAGCGCGAGACGCTGAAATGGATCAGGACCGATCAGGCGCATGCCGTGTCCTGTTGCAAAAGTATGTGAAAAAACTACAAAGTTTGCTAGGACAAAAAGACCTTTAATCAGCGCGATATAAAAAATTAACGCCGTTAAAATGGGTTTGCGTTAACGCCGTTAATGACGCGTTTAACTGACAGCTACTAATAAATACATATACTTATCCTCTCTCAAAACTGAACTGGGGATGAAATTTAACTTTCCTGATGTGTTTTCATCCATGCTGTATTTCTTTGCTGCGGACAGCACACTGCAAATCCACTAAGCCCTATAGCGTGTCAACTCAGCCTTTAAGAATTGACACAAAACCGAGAAAAATCATCCAGGACTCAGTGCTAACACATCGCCTCTGATTACACATCATAAAAAGGACTGCAAGTGTGCCACAGTCTCCCAACATCCCTTTCCCCGGTGACCCGAACCGCTCACAGAAGAGCTACACATTCCCATGCTCGTATTACTAGCCAGTCGTGTCATAGATTGAAGGAGACGACGTCCCTTGGTGCCCAACCACACCACTGAACCTCTGTTTTACCCACCCTCTCAGCACTTACGAATCCATCAGGTGCGAGCAGCGGCATCTTAGTCCCCTGGCAGTCCTGAATGGATTACATTCAGACGCCGAAAGCAAGCAGGACTATTCTTAGAGCTCGGCCTGAGTTAAAGCTATCAGCCGTTGGCAGGCACAAAACCCAGGGAAAATGAATTACGGAGAACAGTCTTAGAGTATACATCACGTAGGGCACAGCGGAGGATTGTTTAGGTGCTCCATGGTGGAGAAAGTTCCTGAAATGGAGTTGGAGTACATATTTAATTTAATGCAAACGAAATGGGGCTGGGAATAAGTCAACTAGTAGAGATTTACATACACCATTTTTTGTTTTATTTGTAATATATTAGAGCATACACAGTTGATTACATTTCAAATGTACATATTTATGTATTTTATTTGTATTTTGTAATGATTTGCACAGCGTAAGTAAGTAGTTTCATGTGTGTGAAAATGTAAGTACACCCCTTCATATTTAAAACTATACTTAAGTGCAAATTAGCAGAATATCAGTAGTGGTAAATAGGCTTTATTTAACCCTTAAACGGGCAACCTAAATTTACTTCACTATATTACTATTAAATCCTAATCTAGTCATGACAAACTATATATTCGTTGGAAAGGTCTAAGACTCCTAAATAGATATTTTAGCGCTAGTTTTTTTCTTATAAATTATGAATGAACAATAATATATGAATTTATGACAAGACTGCGCCTCAAAAAAATCGAGCGTCATTACAGAAGTTTGCTGACCTTTGTCACAAAAAGTCGACACACACGCTTTTAATAATTGAAACTGGTTTTTAGAGCTAAAAGTTAATAATAAAACATAATTAGTATTTGTCAATAAAAAAAGATAAAATTATATTTCAAAAAGTAAGGTAAGAAGTCCTACTAAAAAGTATAATATATATATATATATATATATATATATATATATATATATATATATATATATATATATATATATATATATTATTATTATTATTATTATATCACATATTTTAGTAGTTATCATAAATTAGGTATCATTTGAAAGCTTCGGAACTCAGAATTCATCCTGTGAAAACCGTTTTGAAATTGGACGTTGCGTTTAACATGGAAACGTTTTTTTTTTTTTTATTAGGACCCTCCTCTTTTTGGGCGTCATCTTTCATAATTTATTATCAAAATCTTTTCTAATCTTGACAAAACACATATTGTCAGAAAGGTACTAAGTCTCAATGTTCCATATTTAGTGACAGAAGTGATATTTGGATAATAATTTATTAATTTGTAATGGCAGATGCATACAATTAAATTCAATGAAATTCAATTGCACCCGGTGGCTATTTTTGGTATAACGCCTAAAACATCTCATGGGAACTTACATTTTTGTGATATCAACTTTAAATTTGGAACACAACTTGATTAGATATATAGCTTTCATTTTATAGTAATTTTATAGTAAAAACATTTTGTAAAATATATATTTTATATTAAAAACAATATATTAATAAAGGATATTTGATTTACTGGAAATTATAACTTCCATGAGCTTTTTCATACTTTAACTTTTTGAATAAGCAATAATCTGCTGATTGTTTCTTTAAAACAAGACCAAACGTCTTTATTCCAAAGCATACTTGAATTACAACCATTTAAGTTTGTATAGTGTATTTTAATGTCAATTATCAAAAAGGGGGGTGACAGGTAAAGGGTTAAAGCTCTGTAAACAGTTTGGTCAAGAATATATACTATTATGCCTAAAAAGCATAAACAACTAACTAAACTAAACTGTAAAGATTAGCTGTTCAAATGTGCACCTACTGTACTTTTTCCAAATTAGACAATTACATTTCTCAAGATATGTTGAATGAAAGATTCCAAAGTCATTCCTCAAATGGTTAAAATTAAGTTCTAGTTTCAATAAATCCATGCAAGTGAGAAAAATAATAATAATAATAATAATAATGTGGTGCACTTGGCTTTTCACAGCATTGTACTGACATGGGCTTATTTGATACCCTATTTTTCATTACATTTACAGCAAAAATAGCTATATTGTGATTTGTGTAGCATAAAAAATGATATCAAATTAAGTTTAATGATGGCTGAAGTCTTTTTGTCCACTGAGACTTAGTCAGACCATCATCGTACATAAAAGTAAAGTCATTGAACAAACAGTCATTCTATCCTTCATAGCCTCATCTGAACTTAAATGTTCAAATAAAAACATTAAATAATAGAGTGCACTTTATTTTTTTCACAGAAAGCAATTGAATTTCATAGATATTTGTGTTGTGTCTAATAGGATGCACTTAATTTTTTACAATACTATAATGGCATATAAGGGCTAATTTGATTATGAACGACCTGCATATACTGTGTTTTAAATTACATAAAATCCTGCCTTACATACAATCCACTGAATAGTTGCCGACTTTCAGCGTACATAAAAGTGAAGATACTTTTATCCCTCATTTTCATTCAACACATTCATTATTTCCCAAATAAGGTCCAAAAGTGGAGGAACGGACATTCTAAGTCATGTAAAGACAACAATGACAAAGAAAATGAAAATGGAAGCGAAGAAATTAATAATTCATTATCTCGTTACTTGTTCCCTTACTCCGGGACAGCTGCTAAAGACGGGGTTAATTAGACATTAATATTAAACAGACGAACTGTGTAGTAGCTGGAATGGCCATGAGAGGAGAACCAGAATGATGCATAAAACGAGGTCTGAGTCGTGTAATCTGACAGAACAGAAAGGAAAAAGAAGTTGGAAATAAAGTAGAGAACCAGAAAACAATGAGTCGGTCCGTGTTTCTCACAAGTTTCTCTATCTGTATGATTTCTTTGTTTCCCATCTTGTTTGATTCAATAATTTGTATGTGCCTTCTCAATAACCTCTACATAACAAGGGTGTTCTATAGTACGGCTCTCCAATAAACAGTGTCCGGTGTGGCTAATCAGAGAAACTTTCTCAACCC
Source organism: Hybognathus amarus (assembly GCA_030378365.1). Lineage (NCBI taxonomy): Eukaryota > Metazoa > Chordata > Actinopteri > Cypriniformes > Leuciscidae > Hybognathus > Hybognathus amarus. The sequence continues at coordinate 61,183 of JAQIUQ010002132.1, forward strand.
TCAGCTCCATTACGAGCTCGTAGCTGCTGTTTGCTGGTGTAGTGTTCAGTCTGATTGTGTTAGAAGTTGCCAACATCAGTATATGATTGTGAAAGAGCTTTAGAAGATGATATAGTAGAAGCGAGAATAGGTTGTTCCTCAGGGTTGTAATCGAATAATGTTCAGATTCCAATTGCATTTTTATTAAAGTTGGCGGTGGACTTAGCTGGGTAGATGATTTATCTGTTACACAGTCCTCAAGATGCAGAGGTGTTTTACCTCAGGTTCATTGTACAAAATATTACACAGCCTCTACAAGAAACAGGCGATGGGCGAAATAAGCTAAATTAAATGAGTTATAATTTCTATGGCTTTAAAATTACATTTCACAATATAGTTGTTTCTGGAAATGTAATAGAAATTATCAATATCATTACACAATGTAGTGAATGCCTATGGTTGGATATCGGAGTGAATACATAAACTGTAGTCATTAAAAATATTTGCACACACAAATATATTATATATATATATATATATATATATATATATATATATATATATATATTGCATATTTAAATATTACTAAAATCTGTTTGGATGAGTTACATTTCAAGCCATTGTTTTAAAATAATATAAAAACTGAATTAGTTATTAATGCACCCTTTTTTGTACAAAGTAAATATACTGCATATATATATATATATATATATATATATATATATATATATATATATATATATATATATATATATATATATATATATATATATATTAGGCTGTGCAAAAGTTAATTGCGATAATCGCATCCAAAATAATAGTCTGTACTTGCATAATATATTTGTGTGTGCTGTATATAGTTAATTTGTGTATATAAATACCTATGCATGCATGTATATATTTAAGAATTATTAGCGCTTAAATTCTGTATATACATATAAATACATAATATATATTATATAAATATACATATTTTATATATGAATAACACATTTTCATAAATATATACATGCATCTGTGTGTGTCTTATATATACAAAAATAATTCTGTCCCAGCGGACACAATATATTATGTAACACCAGAGCTTATTTATTTTCAATGAATTAATTGCAGATTTATTTTTCACAGCCCACTATATACCTATATATATATATATATATATATATATATAAATATTTTAATATTGGATATAGTCAGTCACAATATACTATATATATATATATATATATATATATATAAATTTGTATATTTTGTCTATTTTGAAAGCTCAAATTATCAAATGGATGGGTTGATGCTTTGTTTGTGATTTTTATCGTTTAAAATCACAGCAAAACAGTCCTGTGCCACTGACACCCATGATAGCCTCAATCCAAATACAGCTAAAATTTCTATTCCAGCACAGTCCATACCTATCAGATTTCCACCACAAAACTCAATAATGATAACTTAGGCCTAATTTGAATGCTTCCAGATCTTTCTCTCCCTTGGAAGTCAGTACGTTTTATCTCCTGAAAGCTGAAGGTCAATATTTCAAACAGCAAAATTGACGTACTTAGCTGATGATCCTCTGGTTTTGAACCAGCTGTTTCACTCAAACAGATTAACGTCAATCCACAAATGATGAAAATGGGCACGTGCTCCCAGAACACTTTTCAACAGAGTTACGCTGCACTGGGTCAAAAGAAATCAAATGATAAAAACAAGAAGGTGCAAACGGGCAAGTGCTTCACTGAGTTTCTTTATGTGAGAGAAAGAGTTGAAACTATCTGCAAAAAATAAAAAATAAAAATGTGTTTATAAATGTAACTATAGATGTTTGTTGTTGAAAATGTTCCTTAAAGACTATATGAAGTGGAAACTGACCCTATTTACTTTCAGTAATAAATATACATAATCTTACAGTGCACAATGCAGGCAAAAAGAAAAAAAGTTTCAAGTAATATTGCTTAAATTATAACACAAATGTCCACCTCTTAAGTGATCTTTATACGGTGGCCTTTTTGCCCTCATTTATAGTAAAATAAACCAATTAAAACCTGGCAGTACAGTTCCATTAGTTAACATGCATTAACAATAGAAAAACAAACAAACACAAGATTTTTAAAATCTAAATTTGTATCCATTTGTAACTTATATCAACATGAAACTAACAATGAGCAGTTGTATTTTTTTAACAAAGATGAATAAATTAATAAAAAAATACATTGCTCATAAGTTCGTTAATGTATTAACTAATGTTAACCAATTAACCAGTCAGAGTGGCTTTGTAACATACTGAAAGAGTTTATTTTTGTGATAATTAGGGATTGGCCATAGACTATCCTCTTCACAACTACTTAACAAATAAAGCAGACAAACCAATTTTTTGTTTAAATTCAGTTATTATGAGAAAAGAGATTGCACTGCAAATGTAGAGATAAAATAATAAAGCAAGAAAAAAAGAAAAAAAAAGAAAAGGCAAAGCAAAACAAAAGTAAATCAAAGCCAAAAAAAGTACAAAAAAAGAAGTTATCTCCATAATCGAAAGCAATAAATAAATAAAAAAACAAAGCAAAAACAAAAAAAAAGCAAAAAAAAACAAAAAAAAACAACAACAACTATCTCCATAATCAAGCAAATTGAAAAGAGAATCTTTATATTCTTAAATGCATTTTGCCCACAGATTGGCCAATCAGGATATTCCAGAATCATCACAAAATATCACTTCCCAACATATCTTCACTTTTTGGTAATTCAAGAATCAAGAGTTCAATTTAAGTCCCTTCGCCATTTATTTGCCCCTGAATTTATCTGTTCATTCAGTGATGTCAGGAATAAGCCACATTACACAAGTTAAATGAGTTGAATACCATTTTACATTTGCTCATTTAGCAGACATTTTTATACAGAAAAAAATAAAGATCATTAAATCTTTATTGTCAATACTTTTCATTCGCACCTGCTGAAATAATTAAATGTAAAAGTCATTATAAATCATTATGATTTCTACTGAAACCCAGCCGCGAAGTTCAGAAGGCACACATAAGATGACAGAAAAAATTAAAATCTGTCTTTGGCCATGTCTCAAAACACAGCTGTGAGTGACATCAAAAGATGTGAGTCATCAATGTAAGAAAAAGCCATGTCAGAACAGATTAGAGTTGCGATTCAAACACTTTGGAAACAATAATCTCCCTCTATTGATTTGTAATTACAGTGTACTAAAACAGCTCCACAGATTAAGCTTAAAACAAAAACCCCTGGAGCCCAGCATTCTAGCATAAAGCGATATCTCCTTATCACTCATACACCGCTGTTCAGAAACCATTACTGTCTTATCACCGCACTAATTCAATAGCTCCATTATTTGCTTGGTTATAATTAATCTTACTAAATTATTGCTGATGAAAACAGCCTTCACTCACCCATCACTGCTAATGCCATGGCTTTCTGTAGCTCTTTTTTCACGCTGTCAATCACATCCAGGCCACTCCCATCCAGGTTACACCTATTAATGGTTCCGTTTCCTGAACTTATCCAGTACAGCTTGTTGGCCGAGTAGTCAATCGAACAGCCCTAAAAAGCACAAAGATGATAAACGTAAAGATATCATTCATTCAACAATGAAAACAATCATTTTAGTTAACATAAGCTATACTGTACATACATATATGCTAACATGCTGTTTGTATAAGCGTAATTGTCGTAAAATATTAGTTTTTCTATTTTATTTGTATTACTCAAAGGTGTTTCCACCAAAATAAGCAGCACAACTGTTTTCAACATTGATCATAACAAAAAAAGAAATGTTTCTTGAGCAGCAAATCAGAAATATTTAGAATGATTTCTGAAGGATCATGTGTAGAATAAAGACTGGATTAATGATGTTGAAAATTCAGCTTTGCCATCACAAGAACTATATATATATATATATATATATATATATATATATATATATATATATATATATATATATATATATATATATATATATATTTCATATAAAAGCGATTATTTTGAATTGTAATACTATTTCACAATATTACTGTTTTACTGTATTATTTATCAAATAAATGAAGCATTGAAAGAGAAAATCAGTTGAAATACAAACACTATGGGTTTAGAATGGTACAAACTATATCAATTTTAATTATTTGGTGAATACTCCTTTCACTCAATGCTACAAGACTAAAAATAAAAAAATAATATCCAAAACTTTATTATTTGAGATTATCGTTTTTCCAAAAGATGTTTATGTTAAACATTCCTGATTTAAATAACAAAGAATCAAAATCAACACATAGTTACTTACAAAATGCATCTGGTTATTTGAAATCTGCAATTTCCCCAACAGCAAGAGCATGAATATTTGAGGCACAGCATTAATAGTACAAAAAGAGTTCTAAAGGTTGTTTTCTGCTCTTTTTTTCATTAATTCGCAATAATCCCCTGTTCACATCATAATGATGTGTTACTGTTACTTAAGATTTGGCTCAGGCCATAATCACATGCTACTGCGAGTGAGGGTTATTTTTGTTTTAATTATGAGTTGAGGGGAGAACCAGGGAACATCACAGACAGCTCTAACAATAATACCCCGGGCAACTTCTCAGACCAAATTACTATAGATATAATGATCTCAACAGACACTGCCTAGAGGAAGAGGAGGATGGCGCCCTTATTCTTACATGAAGCATTACAGTATGTTCGTGTACACATGCCATTTGTTAATGTTAACTAGATTGTTTAAACAGAAACAATAGCTTTATTAAATCTTTTTTTTTTGCAAATGAAAACAAAAAATAGCACGGATAGGTGAAAAATTCAAATCAAAGGTAAATAAAAACAGCTAGTATTGCTAATCCCTTACTCTATATATGGAGTTTGCAAATGAAAGACAAAAATGCAAAACAAAGCAAAATAAAGCAAAATAAAAATCAAAGCAAAAATATAGCTGCGAGCATTCGATTACGGGCCCTAGCCGGTGGCATCGCAACCTTGGTTCCTCTAGTTACCTAAAGGCACCGGGGGTGGCGGTGCTGCCGGCTTTGGCCCCTTCATCGCTGCTCTTGACTTTGTATGTAATCTACTCGTTTTATATATAGCTGCGAGCATCGATTCACGGGCCCAAGCTGGTGGCACTGCAACACCGATTCCCTTTAGTTACCTAAAGGCACCAGGGTGGCGGTGCCACCGGCTCTGGCCCTTTATGCACTGCTCGCAGCTATATTTATATATATATATAAATAAATAAATAAATAAATAAATATATATATATATATATATATATATATATATATATATATATATATATATATATATATTAGGGCTGTGCAAAAGTTAATTCGATTAATCGCATCCAAAACAAAAGTCTGTGCTTACATAATATATTTGTGTGTCCTGTATATAATTAATTTGCATATATAAATACCTATGCATGCATGTATTTATTTAAGAATTATTCACGCTTAAATTCTGTATATGTATATAAATACATAATCTATATTATATAAATATTTAATTATAAATAAATAAATAAATAAATATATATATATATATATATATATATATATATATATATATAGAGTACATTTAGCATACAAAGTCAATGCAAAGGCGCAAATAGACGCATCATAATATTATATTTAATTATGTAATATAATATATATCGCATCATTATTTTAAAATACTATTATTATTATTATTATTATTATTATTATTATTAAAATGCTAAGTAGGCAGGTCACTACTTTAGGTTTTGGAACTTGAATTTACCAACAGGTTCTTTCTGGTTCTGGTGCAAAATCTCTGATGTTACTGCCATCCATGTTGGCCATATTTATTGTGCCCCCATCCATCCAGAACATCTTCCTGTAGACCACAACAAAACAAGATACATTCAGAGAGATGGATGAGTCTTCATGATGAAGGATGGGAGTCTTTTGCTTTAAGGAAAGCGACCCATGTGAAGGTCGGGGAGGTAGAAAAGAACTTTATCTTCACAATCACCACAGAGCACAAAACAATCAAATAAAGCTGTCTCTATCTCCTCCATACATCTTGATAGCGCACATGAACCTACCTGACGGATGACTTTCAGAAATGTCGACAGGGTCAGAAGCTAAAACAAGCAGACAGCTGGCGAAAAGAAAATGTGACACAAGGGGCGCAGATCACGAGAGATATTGAGAAACAAAATAAAACAACATGCTAACTGTACCATGCTTAAAATCCATAACTGGATTACAGAACTGCGCTATATTAAATCTCATGCAAACAATTGTGAGGAACTGGCTCCATTTTTAATTAGGCTCCATGTCTGGAATTATAATGTATGCTAATTAAAGAGGTGTCACTGGCTAGTCCAACAAGGGTAAGATAAATTTGCATTTCTGATTGGCTGACAACCAGTTTGGCATCGTTAAAGAGTTTTCATGGCTATAACAATTTGTCAGTCTTAATCAACTCCAAGAAAATGACTCTAATAACTTTAGTTAATTGTGCACACTGAATATAAACAGAGACCTGTTCAGTAATTAGCTTTCTAACTGATGTATCTTACATGCAATTTTCAAGGTAACGAAAGGTGAATTTCGACAGAAGTATGCAATTACTTTCTAATAAAAATGAGATAGCGATCTTTAGCAACACGTCGACCAATAGCTTCTCAATTACTGATTGGGTTCATTGTTAGAGTTGTTTGTTACCCTTTAGACGGATGCAGGACGAGACACTTGGGCTTGTCCATGCCGTGAACGACGGTGGTTTTAAGAGATCCGTCAAGACGGGCAACATTAATGTGGGTCTCATCGTTGTCTGAGCTCATCCAGTACATGTTTCTGGACAGCCAATCAATAGCCAGGCCACGGACATTGGATAGGTCTGTAAATAAAAATATTATCAATAAATAATGTACATTTATCATCACATTAAACCGTACAACATTCAAATTTTAAACAGTCAAAATTTATTAATTAAAATTAAATTTATTTCAATTAATTTAATAAATGTAATTATTCATTTAAATGTAATAATTTAATAAAGAAAAAATAATAGCATATGTTCATAATATGTTATACAACATACTTTTAAATACAAAAACTATATATATAAACTATATATATATATATATATATATAAACTATATATATATATATATATATATATATATATATATATATATATATATATATAATACTTGCAACAATAAGGTATAATGTAATAAAAGGTTTTCTTTGCAAATACACATTTGACTTTATTAATAAAAGTAGGAAAATTTATAGCAGTTTGAACTGTGTGAAAAAGTAACTGGCAAAATGGACTGCAACGTACCTCCAGACATGATTGTTTCAAGTTTGGTTCCATTAACGAAAGCCCGTTTTATAGTTCGGGTCTTCAGCGTCGGCCCAGTAAATCCTCTCGTCTATGGTGTCGTAATCCATTGCCGTGACATCATCAATATCGGGTACGGTGAGGGCCATGATGACATTTAGGTATGGGTTTTCTATGTCCACTCCTCGAAATCTCAGATCTCCGAGCGTATAACAGAAATTTCTTCACAACTGTTCAGGTACATAAATATATAATTCAATTCAAATTGATTCTCGATTTAATTTACTTTCTCTGTCTCTAGTATCTCCGGAGTGAAAATATGACCTAAAATCAGTTAAGGGGACAAATATAATAAGGGGAATTGAGTGTCCTTACAAAGGCAGCGCTATAAAGACATAAAGCTCAAAGGACTCATACTGTAAATTCTCCTTTCTTGACCTCAAGATGAGATCTCTGGGGCAGCCATTAAAGAGAGATCCCCATTTCAGTCTGTAATGAGTTTAGGTAGGTCACGTAAGTCTCCTGATACATGCTATAATTATTCCAATATCAGACATTCTGCTTTATATCAAGTCATTCAATTGGATGGCACATTTTGATGAAGAAACCTAGACTGTAATTTGCAACATGTGCCTCGTTGAAGCATCAGTGTGTGTGAATTCTTGCCCATATATATATATATATATATATATATATATATATATATATATATATATATATATATATGTGTGTGTGTGTGTGTAAGACCAGTAAACCATCAAATTCCAGAGTTTGGGTATGTGGGCCAAACGTGTCGTGTAAAAGGAAGATCTACAATCCAGAATATTGCTATAGCTCACCTTGGCAGGTTCGGTTGTTGGCCGACAGTTTCATGAGATGTGGACAGGAGCAAGACGCAGAACTATTATAATTTATAAGACAAAGGTGAGAACATTGGCCCCTTCCCTTGTTACCTTCACATGGATTAGGAGCTGAAAATATGGAAGAAGAGATGGAAAAACATTAATAAAAGAATATAAGAGTATACTTGCATCTGCATACGTTATATTCATTCTGCTGGCTAATGATTGATCTGTGAGTCTTTTAGGATTTCTTTAGCTGAGTTATTATGCAATGCGGCTTGCATGCATCTATCCACGTAGACCTGAAAACCATGTGCACTCTGCTTAACAAGTGTAATATGTGGATGCTGTACTGAGTAATTAGGCCCCTTATTCCCTACCCAACAATCCCAGGGTTTCTTCTTGCTCAGAGCAAGGTTGTAACTCCACAACTCTAAATGGGACCGTAAAACACACACGTAACAAAAAAGTGCATAAACAAGTCCATAAAAAACAGTCATTTCAGGCCTAATGAATACAGTAATCTCTATGCCACTCTCGCTAATCTATTCTGACACATGAAAACCGATAGAGATGTGGGCCAACCTTTTCAAACGCAGACGGTTAATGAAAAGGACACAGAACAGACATCTTGAGCTATAAACAAAAGCCCAAAACAGAGTAGGTGCTAAGCCACAATGCTAAAACAGAGAGCAGAAACAAAAAATTAGAAATGTTTGTAAAAAAAAACTGAGTTACGGTGCCAAGGTTGTAACTCCACAACCTTGGAGTTACAAGGTTGTGGAGTTACATATGTATGAATATGTATGTATATGTATATGTATATGCATATTACATGTATTTGTACATGTATATGTATTTGTATATGTATATGTATATATATATATATATATATATATATATATGTATATATGTATATATATATATATATATATATATAGCTGCGAGCATCGAGTTACGGGCCCAAGCCGGTTTCTAATATTTCTAATATTTGACTTTGTATGTAATCTACTTCGTAATATATATATATATATATATATATATATATATATATATATATATATATATATATATAGTAGATTACATACAAAGTCAAATATTAGAAATGGTTCAGTCTAAAGATTATTAATTTTATTAAATATATTAATTCATTATTATGCCGAACTGACAATTATCTAGCATATTTAGCAGCTTTCAGACATTAAAGACAGTTCAAAGTGTTTCAAAGGTCAAAAACATTATAACAAAACAAATAATGATAAGATATGTCTAAAAAACAACAACAAAACAGATTAAACAAAAGCAACAAGAAAAATAAAATAAAAGCAGTCTGGCGTGTAAACTAAAAAATGCACAAGCCACTCGTGATTCTATTGCCGATGATAAGGTGTGTGTAGACGGTTTAATAATAATCCATAATAACAACTTTCAGTGCTTCAAATGTCAAAAACATTTTAACTAAATAAATAAAGATGAGAACAAGCTTTAAAACAACACAAATTAAGCCAAAGCAAAAAAAGAAAACAGCACTACGAACAAAGCACAGGAAAAACAGCAATGAGCAGAAACAAAGAAAAACTATAATACATGTTTCAGTCTAAAAAGCTCAGGAACACACTTGGCTTCAAAACACACACTTCTAAACTACTTTATGAGAGGTACATTTCAAAACAACCTGGCTCAAAGCTTGAAATGACGAGTCTAAATATATTGTTCTAAAAATGATTCACTCAAGAACATTCACTTTCATCATCATTTTCAAGGATGCAATGCCGTCTACGCTTTCACTACTTTAAATCGACTCCAAGTTTGATCAGAGCATAAAAAACAGACCAACAATCTTAAAAAAAAAACCCTTCACACATCTGTGCGGCGTATCCCTCCCTCCATCCAAACTGTAGGTTTATAGCTGCCAATCACAATCTGGAACGCTGTGTGAACATTTCCGCCAGCCCATTATGAGTGTTTATCTGGAGTCATGAGTTAACAAAGAGCCTCTTAGCACCATTAAGGGTGTAATTTTGCTTTGGTGGATGATGCCAAGCTCGATGTGTTGACAGAAGGCTGATTCTTCCACATCTGGCAGATGTACACCCAAAGGAAAAGATGCTGGAACGGCCATCACAGGCTGATTCAATTGTATTTTATTGATGGGGCGTTTTTTGGCACATATTTTGTATTTTATTGCCCAAACGGTGAACAAATTCTATTAGGCCAATTAAAAGTAGGTTACAGAAGGAGGGACAGATTTCAAGCACATTTTCAGTGATGCATGCTACAAGAAATTACCCAGAGGTCATTAGGGGTGGGCCAGTGCGCACTAGAAATCAGTTAAAACGCCCAAACAACTCTTATAGCAACTATCAGAACACATTAGATCTGCTTTAGATTCATGGTGTTGAATTATTGCTTGGATATGCAGTCACAGTAAAATGTAAACAAACAAATAAATAAGCAAATTCAATAATTCTGTGTTATTACAACATCTAATGGGAATATAGAAACAAAAAAAAAACAAACAACAAAAGTAAGAAACGAAAAAAATCAAAACAATTAAATGAAAAGCACTCCATTAAACACATTTAGAAATAAATAAATGAATTAGTTTAGAAAATATATATATATTTTAATTTCTTTGAAGAAAAAAAATAAATGCAAAACAAAAAATAAAAAACAACAGCAAAAACAAACAAAAAAACTAGACAGATATTTCTAAGTTATTGTTTGGTACTTTCTTGGTCTAATTGGAATCTTTGTTTGTAAAAGTGCATTTGTGGAAAATCATAACAGAAAGTGTTTTGTACAAACAAATAAGCAAACAAATAGTATCTTTCTACGATAAACCTTACAAGCTTACAAAATATATCTATTTTTTCATGTTTTGCAGCATCCTAAAGGAATAGAGAACTAAACAAACAAAATAAAATCTTTGAAAAGCGCATTTAGTTTTTAGAAGGAAAGTGAGAACAGAAATGTGACCTTGTAGTGTTTGACTGTCTCTTTTCTATTTCAGAAATGATTGGGATTCTTGATGGGAATCAGGGGAGTTCTTGACAGACAGCTCTGCAGCCAATTAGTCCCTAAAATCTTCTATTGCGAAATGGGAATGTGCCAAAACTGGGTCTTTGAATGCAGTTAATCCAACATGACAGCTTCGCTCAATCTAGAGATTTCTCTCATTATGTTCTTTGGATCCTTCAAATCATCATCTGTTCAAAGTCCCTCTAGACACTAAAAAAAACAGAAGATGGTTTCTTACTTTGTGGCTGCCTGCTGGGATGGTATATCTCCAGGTCAAAGGGTTGGGCGCTGGTTTTTTGGATCACGGTCACATTGGCTCCAGTCCATTTGTTGGCTTTGGTCAATGTGTTGGTCCTCCAGTCGGTCCAATAGACGTCCCTCCAAAGAGACACGGCGAAGGGTGGGAGAGGAGCTCGATGTCCTCGAAGAATTTCAATCACCCCTGTGCCGTCATATAAAGCGGAGTATGTCGCGTCAGATCTGAGGAGAGACAAATAATCATAGTAAGCATCATCATCAGAGTATTTTAAAGGGTTAGTTCACCCAAAAATGAAAATTCTGTCAGTATTTACTCACCCTCATGTTGTTCCAACCCTGTAAGACCTTCGTTCATCTTCGGAACACAAATTAATATATTTTGATGAAATCTGAGAGCTGGATCACTCCTCCATACTAGTCCATAGGCTTCTTCAGGGATTTAAACTTGCCGGCCTCGAAAAGTTATTAAAGACATTGTTAAAATAGTCCAAGTGACTACAGTGGCTCAATCTTAAGTTCATCAAACGATTTGTGCGCAAAAAACAACAAAAATAACGACTTTATTTCAACTATTCATTTACTTCTCTCTCTGCTTCGACTCAGGTTACTAGTCTAATAACGTAAGCTTCTGTTATTGCACGTCACACGCATCACACACGACCAGCGTCGGCCAATAGTGAGCCTACCGTGTGACGTAGCTCTACGCTATCAGACTACGTTAACTGACTAGAGGCCCATAGAGAAGGAAGTGAATTATTTTTGTTTGTTTGTGCGCACAAAAAGTTTTCTTGTCGTTTGATAAACTTAATATTGAGCCACTGTCTTCACTTGGACTATTTTAAGCGATGTCTTTAAATAACTTTCGAGGCCGGCGAGTTCAATCCCTCGAGAAGCCTATGGACTAGTATGCAGGAGTGATCCAGCTCTCAGATTTCATCAAAATATCTTAATTTGTGTTCCAAATGAGCAAAGGTCTTACAGGGTTGGAACAACATGAGAGTGAGTAAATACTGACAGAATTTTCATGTTTGGGTGAACTAACCCTTTAAAGTCAACAAGAAATCAAAACAGGCCCTATTTACTTTCTTAATACACACTCCCAGACACACACTGTCAAACTGAATCAAAACAAAGATTGTAAATCTTGGAATTACATAACTTTGAATTGCATAAAGTCAATAAATGAAATTGAGCCGAGCACAGAGGTAAATTATATTCAATACATTTGATTCAATTCAATTCAGGTTGATTTCAAGTTTTAACTTCTATCTCATTTCATAACGTTGTAACGTTTTGAAATGTTTGAAGTAACATGATAATCCATATATTTTTCTCTAGTGTAGTGTTACTGAAGTTTTCCTTTTTAACGATTTATAGGCTGCCTTCTATCTAGGGTATTGTTAATATTTTATATAGCCCTGCACATATATGCCTATAAGGCACAACAAACTTGCGTTCATATATATATTAATACATATACCGTACATATATATATATATATATATATATATATATATATATTGAAGCAAATATTCTAGGCTATGTGATACAATTTTCAAAAGTCTTCTGAAGAAGTAATCTATGGGTAAATCAATTGAATCGACTTAAACTGAATTAAATCAAAACCAACTTTCAACTCTGAATGACAATTTTAATTACCCGACAGTCAAATCAACCTGAAATTAACTCAATCAAATCTATTCTGAACTAAATCTGAACCAAACTAAACCTTGTTTAACTCTAAATTACAGTATGCCGATCCAGCTGAATCAAACCAAATCAACCTGAACTAAATCAAATGAATTGAACTGAAATATTTTTAACTCTATATTATGTCGACACGATTCAGAAAATCTAAATGAATATCATCATATATATTTGAAATTAGTTACACTAAGTTACAAAAGTAAAATGGGTTGTGGACACTAAAGATGGACGGTTACAGTCGCGGACTCGGGCGAATGACGTGACAATTTTTTTTATATTAAATTCGAGGGCGAGTGGTAGGCGGTTGAACCAATCAAATGAAAAATATATGTATACATTGTTAAATATTGTTATCTGACTATGCTTGTATTGTCCAATCAGTGGATGGTGGACTGGTGCGGTTTTGAAAATTGGTCAAAAGACGTTGGTGCGGATTGATGGTGGACGGATGATGAGTTTTGTGATGTGTTTGCGAATGAAATAATTGCCCATCTGCGCATCTCTAGTGGACAACACAAATTTTGTTGACCTAAAATGTGAAGACATTTTTTTAAAGCTACACTGTGTGATTTTAACCCCATCTAGAGGTGAAAAGGTATATGACCATCCAGTGAATATTAGTTTCTGTTCCTCTCAATTCCGATTTCGTTTTAACTCCTGCAGTGGCCGATGTAATCCAAGATTAACATGGCTTCCAGTTCGAACTCGTCCATGAGTGTTAACTTGAACGTAAACACGAAAGGCGAAACTTAGAATTAACGGGTATGTCCCTCTTTGGCTAATGTACTTTCAAGATGGAAGGGCAACATGGCGACCGACATTAGAACCCTTACCCGTATGTATTTTCAATGGCATATTATACACTCACGAGAATACTTATTACTTGAACGAAGTAAATATACATTAATGAGCGCATATATATTTTGAAAGAACTAAGTGTTTTAGCTAAGAATAAACTAAAAGAGTTAAACAGTGTAGCTTTAAGTAAAACAACAAAACATAGGATATGTTTTACATGTTTACTACATGGAGTTTACTGCAAATGACATAAGTATAAAGTCTAAAACAGTCGCAATAGTCTATAAGAAGTTTAGATTCCACTGAAGCCTTGTCGAAGCCTTTTCTCTCAGCCAGACAGCTGAGAGAAAAAGAAAGCCAGCTGTGACAGACTGTGAGAAAAAGAGGATTGTGTGATCTGAATATAGCAGAGACAAAAATGAGGCAATTGCAAAAGCAGAGAATTGATCAGATTCTTCATTAAATCCAAGAATCTCATTATCTGAATATTAATTTGCGGTGCATTTGGAGCCACCGGGCACAAGAGGAATTTAACAAGCGCTGAAGAAATGTAAGATAGAGTTTACTGAATGTGTCAAGACAGCAAAATTGCTATGCTTCTGCTTTGTAAGATTAAAAAAAAATACTTGATGGGCAAAATTATAATCTATAGTAATAGCATATCTCTGTCAGCCTGTCATTTTTCCGCCAGCTGAGGTGGATCTCGAATTTGAACCGATACAAAAACACATTAATCATTAAAAAAAAAAGCTGGCGCTTGAATTTGTTACCAACGACTGAATCCGAGCTTGCTCTCGATTACCTCCCAAATGCACCTGTGCGTTACAGCCAAAACATTCCCTATACAGTCATGTCTTGGGAAAACCTCAAAAAATAACCCAACAGAAGTCCTTAATTACCATGCGTCCAACTCATACTATCCTGCTCTCCATGTGATCCAAGGTGAGTCCGTTGGGCCAGGCACGGTACCCATTTCCTTGAAAACCACATGTCGCCGTTTCCCGCTCATGGAAGCACCTTCGATGCGAGGGAAACGTGGCATGCCAATCAGTCCAGAACAGGGCACTGTTGACGACAAAACTCAAGTGTTTAAACGACTTTAGACAGAGGGGCTACTTGCAAACCACATCCTCATTAAAAGCATCAGCATTAGTGCAATTACAAAACAGGTAAGAATGTGTAATGGCCCAATTTCAGTGGTAATATCCCTTCTGGAAATCGTTTAAAAAGCTCCTTTATGGGTGATTGAGCTGGTTCATTACAATTCACAAACCACCGCAAGGAGCTATCAATCACTGAAGTTCTTCACAAAAGCTATGATATAATTGGAAAACTGGTTCCGCTTGCTATCGTTTTCAATCAAAGTTGGGGAACGCACCCCTGACCGGGGTCCACAGCAATTGCCCGAGGATGTTCCATTCCTCCGGCGATCAGGGTGGTCCGTAATTCGCGTTCAGGCTGGACACGTCAATTTGGTCCAAGTTACTGTCGAATCCAGTAGAGATTTCCGCGACCCAATCAACAGCAAGACCCTCTGGAGTGGCTAGACCATGTTGGACCACCACCTCGCTCGCAGAAACACCTGCCAAGAAAAACAGGCAGGTAAATTGCTGTGGGCAAAAACAACAGGCTACGGTTGTTAGCTTGTTTGTCAAGTTTACGATTACTCGGATTTGGTGTTTGGTGAGTGTTCATTTTGCACCATATGAAGTGCCTTTAACAAAGGCCTCAAGACAAAGCGATTCCTACTCTCTTTCACTCTTTCTCAATGCCTACTCATCAGTTCACTTGTGACCAGAGTGTAAATTACTTCTCACACATTTTGGGGCTTTTGATGCTGAAATTAACACAGTTGGTAGACTGACTTTGCTTTTTAAGTGTAAAATAGAGCTAAAGAAACAGCTCTCTTTCAATATGCTAAACAATGCAAGGATAAGAAACATGAAAGAACTTGACCACTAGAATTGTCTTCACATAAATGTAGAATTTTCAAAAAAGATTTACCTGTTCTAGAACAACTCAATACTGATAACAATATAATATAAAGAAATAACATATATATATATATATATATATATATATATATATATATATATATATATATATATATGTATATTATATACATATATACATATATATATATATAAAGTAAATATATTATTATTATTATTACTTTTAATATATATATATATATATATATATATATATATATATATATATATATATATATATATATTATATATTAAATATATAAAATAATATATTTGACAATACAAATTTATTTATTTTTTAATGAATATTTTTAAATATTTTTTTATATTTATTTAATGTATTTTGTCACAAACATCTTCAGAGATTAATAATTAATTTCACTCATTAAATCAGATAATATTAAAGTCAGTCTTCATCCAGTCCTCTTCCATAATTCACCAACTGTAAGTTTAACATCTGCTGTGTCCGAAATCAACCATTACTCACTATAAAGTGAACTATATAGTGAGCTTGCGCCATTTGTAGAGCTGTCCAAATGTATAGTGATGATTATTATACCCTATATAATCCACTCAATGTATCCCCAGAATGAATTTTGAAAAGTAGTGTCCAACCGATGGTCACTAACCTAAGCCAAACATACCATCATGCATTGCGCTAAGCGTAAAAATAAGTTATAATAATTTGTGAAGTAGCGCATTATAACAGAAATGGCCAGAAATGACTTTTAGTTTTTGAATTTTGGAGAAATAAGCTCAATATAATGTAATGTATTTATTTTTAAAAATCTATTTATCCCAGAGATGATGTAATGGACGGCCGAGAGACGTAGAGATAGTGTCCGAAAGTGGTGTTTCTATTATGCTGGTAAGCTTATCTATCAGTGCTCTGCTCTCTACCCCAACATAGGGGGTAGGGAGTAGTGCTTGAGTGAAGATTCGGACACAGCAATCATCATATTTTCACAGGTTTTGTGATTTTAAAGATGCAGTCTGCAGTTTTTCATCTCAGTTAGAAATCTGCACTTGCAGTTATTTGTAGGGCTGTAGTAAACCAAAGAAATCCTTCAGTCGACCAAAGTCTTGTCCTGCGCAGACGATTAGTCGACTAAAAATGTTTTGATTGAACTTTTTTAAACTATTGTCATAGAGCATTTATAAAACAATAATGAAAAACATAAAAAATAAATAAAACTATAATAATAATACAATTCTTTGAAAATTTAATGATTTTTTAACTGCAAAAAGTGAGTAGCTCTGTCCTTGGTCTATAGTGACAGTCACAATCGGCGCACCTGATCACACCACACGCTACAAATAATATAACTGCTATCTGCCACATAATGAAAAATCCTAACAAAAGCTCTCTTTTATACAGGCTAAATTCTTCTTTATTTACAAAGCTATGGGTTAACTTTTCTCCAGCTGATCTAGCGTTAGGTGTTTTTAAAAAAAAGCCTAAAAACAATCTGAAATAGGCTGTGTTGTAGAAAGGCTGCAAGGCATATAGGTTTATTTTCGTTTTGTTACATTATTTAGGCTATTTTCAAATGCGTCAAGTTTACAAATAAAAAACGAAAACATATTAAGAAATCGCAATCATGATAAAGCCATTAAAAGAGCTGCTCACGTCTTTTGCGCGAAAGCAGCAGCGCATCCAGCCACAGGTGCGGTTCCTGAGTGTATTATGTGTGTGCGCTAAACTGTGGCGCAGTTTACAAAAATTGCCTAAATTAAAGCATTTAAAGTTGGAGATAAAACATAGGCTAATTATATTTACAATACAGTAATAAATAACTGCTTATAAAGGAATAAATATCAAGGAGTAAATCATTGAATATGTATTTCTATTGGTAAAAAAACAAACAAAAAATGCGACTGGTTCAAACCAGAATGTCAGTCGACCAAGTATGGCATCGACTGATTAATCGACTAAACAACTAAAGTTGACAGCCCTAGTTATTTGTGGAATTATCAATTTTATGTGAGTTGTACTTCAGACACCTGGACAAGGCACAGCGTGGATGAACACAATGTTTGAGGAGAATGTGAGGCTGTCAGTCACCGCGCCGATGTTGAATACTGGCATTCAGAATCACAGATTACTCTTTTTGGAAGTATGACCAACATAAGAAGTTTCACTGGAAAATGTCGTATGAACAACTGTGAAACATCCACTTTTTTCTGGTTCTGACATTGCAGTAAATCGTGCTGGTTAAATAATAAAAAAAATAGTTTATCATATCATGCAAAACCGTGCAAATTATAGCGGGGAGATGACTACTGCAATAAATTTTTCAACACTATCAGTTGTCAACTGCACTTTGAAACCACCCTGAATGCATCCTGTATTGAACACTGAGATTTGTCAGTATTTATAAAAAAATTGACACTCTATTTATGTATCTGGCTGTGTTGGAGTGACAGGCAAGGAAAACACATTTTGGGAGAATCAGGGTTGCAATTGAATGTAGGTGAATATCTCTGAACGCTTTCATCCAAATTAATTCCTTGACAAACTCTTTTCAGATCAGCATTTTTCTGTCCCAGTACTCAAGAATCAGTGCTTGATAAACTGCAAGTTCCATTACATTATATTATAGCCTGTATGGTATAATATAAGCAGTGTCATAAACTATGTAAAAAAGAATTGCCATACCGCCACCCTCTGACAGCTTTCCACGGTAAATTTTGTCCTCTACGACATCGGTCCAATACAGTAGGCCCTGGCTGAAATGGAAATCCAAAGCGATGGTGTTCCTGAGCCCAGGGACTAACAGGCTATAACTCGCCCCTTTGCAGGTTGATGCGGCGAATTTCAGTATCGAATGGAGAAATGATGAACGCTTCAGAAGGATCTACAAAAGCAGCAGAAAACAGATAGTAAAGAACAAGAATACATAAGTAAAGTTAAGCAACATGTCCTGTATAGGACTGTGAAAGTTATGCAAACATGTCCTGTAAAGGACTGTGAAAATGAATTAATAAGTTTAATGTTGACTAGCTGATCATATTAAATCTCTGTGCAATTTAGGATTCTTCTAAACAAATTGCTACACATTTGTAGGCTAATAAATGTAAATGTAAATTTGGCAAAAAGCAAGATATTATCTGTAAATTAAAAAAAGCAGTCTAAAGTAAAGAAACATAACTCTTAACATTGACCAATGCTGTTATGTTAAAATAGAGAAGTAGTTTAAGTATCTTATTTAAAAATAAAACAATTTGATGAAAACTATGCCTTGAAAGGTCTACAAAATTGACCAAAAAAAGCAAGAAACTGGTAAAGCAATGTTATTAATGGAAAAAAGATAAATGAAATTAATATTAAATAGGCCTAATAAGAAAAATATATAGGGCTGTCTAAACTATTAATCACATCCAAAGTAAAAGTTTGTGTTTAAATAATATATGTGGGTGCACTGTGTGTATATATATATATATATGTATATATATATATATATATATATATATATATATATATATATATATATATATATATACACACACATTCATGTATATTTAAGAAAAAAAATACTATTTATACATAAAATATTTAAATATAATATAAATTATATATAAATCTATATACAGTATATACATGAAAATATTTTCTTAAATATATACTAGTGTGTGTATATATATATATATATATATGTATATATATATATATATATATATATATATATGTATATATATATATTATACACAGTGCACCCACATAGAATTATGTAAACACAAACTTTTATTTTGGATGCAATTAATCAGCGAATAATCGCTTGACAGCCCTAATATATAGATATTTTAGAAAAATGTTTGTACGTATGGATAAAGCACAAACTCATGCCTACATCTCTGAGACTGGAGATGAAACCTTATGTGGATTGGTCATTTCAAGTTTGGCAAAAACTAAAAGCATTTTCACAGCTCTGAATACTAAGCTGTGTATTCGAGTAAAAGCTTGTTTTCCTTTTTATTAAAACATGTTACTTAGTGCTTTTTGCACATATGTTCCTCCCCACTGTCATGAAGTTAGAGCTCTCAAATCTTTCCCAACACAAACAGTTGCTTTGGCTCTTTTGTAAAGTCAAACCACTAAAATTAAACGTATATATTACAGATGGATTTTACACCTTAAACTAAATGCACATCCTCTCTCTCAGGACTGAAAATATGAACAAATTTTGCTCTGAGTCACTGATTCATACTTGTCATTTTCAAGACATTTATCAGTGTAATTTACAGTCCAGAAATTACAGGGTCATTCAGTTCCCCTGAGGTTAATTGCCTAGCGGTCTGGACTCTAATCTGGTTTTAACCCTATTTGGAATTGAAGTTTGTGTGTAATAAATTCAGATTGTTAATCTTAAGTAATGTCCCACTGTTTACCTGTACTATGGCAGCTGTCTCCATCAAGTCCGAGACTCCAGCCAGGATAGCAGGAGCATTTCACAGTATTCTTGTGCTGTTCACACACTTGGCTGCAGCGTAGATGCTTGGTACAGAAATCCAGAACCTCACAGGTCCGAGCCGTCCGTGCCAAAGCTGGAACCCGGCGCGAACAGGAACACACAACCCCTTTACCTGGCGCCACCGAGCACTCGTGACTGCAGCCACCCTTCTGCACTGAACACTCATCTGAGTTGGATAAAAGACAGCGAGGGAGGAGAGTTAGCATCATTAATGTCACTTCAGAGTCCGAACAGTGAGATGATGGCAAGAACTGATGAAATTCCTCAGCAGACATACGGTTGAACAGCAGGGAGTCGTAAGACGCTTGAAGGATCCGAAGGAAATAGAAGGAAAATGAACAAACAAAAAAGAGTTTGGGGCTCTCCGTTTGGTCCTCCAGGCTACATGCTTCTTGATCAGCAAGAGCAATTGGAAGCAAGTGGACTGTCTCTATTACCGCTTCATAGTTCCATATGTCTCACAAATTCGGGCACTAGAGAAAGGCTGGTTACAGTCTCAGAAAAAACGTTGTACCCTTTAGGGTTTTGAAGGCTTATCACTGGGGCAGTAAAATTAACAATATTTATCCCAATACGGCCCATTGTAGTACATTAAGGTACACATTACTTCTCTAAGGTAATAATATGCACACAATATGTACAAACAGATCCACTAAATTTTGCGTGTGTAAAAATGAACCCAATTCACAGTTTTAGGTGAAAGATTAGGCAGGATGTTTTTCAGATCATTTTGAAGAATAGACTCTAGGCCACAACATCCATTAATCAAAAGTCTTGTGGACGCATTTTTCTTATGTGTTTTATGGCCTTATTTCAGAAACTTTAATTTTTTTTTTCCAATAACCACGCATAAACAATATTCTCTCAAAAATACAAACATGTGCATACATGTTGCTCAGATATTATGGTAGCCCTGTAATATGCCATTGAAAATACATACAGGTAAGGGGTTCTAATGTCGGTCGCCATGTTGCCCCTCCATCTTGAAAGTACATTAGCTCAATTATTCAAGCTTCGCCTTTACGTTTGAGTTAACACTCTTTGAACGAGGTCGGACTGGAAGCCATGTTAATTTTGGACTACACTGGCCACCGTAGGAGTTAAAATGAAATCGGAATTGAGAGGAACAGAAACTAATATTCACTGGATGGTAATTTACCTTTTCATCGCTAGATGGGGGTAAAAAAAAACAAAAAAAATCACACATTGTAGCTTTTAAAGGAGCTGTATGCAAGAAATGTATTTCAATTAATCATACGTTTTCCCTGATATGTCACTAGACATTAAGAAATCATGCTCATTTCAAATACTTCTATGACTGACAATATGTGATGTGATCTGGGAAAACCCACCACATGGTGAAATTTGACATATTACAGGTTTTGATACCATATTAAAGCTGGGTTCAAGCCCTTTCCAAATCTGTTTTTATTTATTTTATTGGTCGTCTGTAACAAAAGTTATGGTTATCTTAAGTCAGCTGATCGCTATGATTTTCAGAAACAGAATTTTGAGAAAAACAGGTTTAAATAACTGTCACATCCTGCTAGCGCGACGACTGGCGCTCCCTTTTTATTGCCTTTTTTACATATCACATATTTTAGTAATCATCATAGATTGGGTATCATTCGAAAACTTCACGAACTCAAAATTCATCCTGTGAAAACCGTTTTGAAATTGGACAATTGAGAGGCGAGCAAGGGCTTTTAGACAAGCAACTTCAAACTCTGTTGTTCTCTTGTGCTCCGCATCATACCACACGATAACGCTGGATAAAAAATAAATAAATAAAAACTTGCGTGCCGTTGTAGTTCATCCAGGACTGGACTTTATTCTGTTATTTGGTTTATTTTGATAGGTGAACTGTCTTTGTAGTGTTAAGAGAAGAGAGAGCTAAACGGAAGATTTGTGTTTTCCCTGGTGTTTCCCCTCCGCTCCGCCTGCGTGCATGTTATTAAAGTGAAATGCAGTCTTTTCAGCTGGTCATTATAAATAGCTATTTTTCTGCAGTAAACTCAGTGAATTTCCCCAAGTTATATTCAGAGATGATAAACAAGATGTTATAGAATAATAATTTAATAAAAAACAAATTTTGACAAAAAACTGACATTCAGTCTATTTTTAGACTTTACTGAAAGCGTTCCACGCGAACATCCGACGGGTTTTCCCAGATCGCATCACATATAGTCTGGCCAGGATATTGTCATTTAAAAAGTAGCTTAAGTAGGTTAACGTACCGCTCTACAGTAATTTGAAACCGAGTGCAGTACCAGTTTTGGCCACAATTTTGCATACGGCTCCTTTAAACATCGCGCAATCTCACTGTTTTCAACCTGTCTCCTTCCGCGCGCATATTAATGAACTGACTTGACTGACTATATTTGAGAATACACAAGGGTAAAAGGTCGTAAGACCGAGTTTTTTTTTTTTTCTGAACTACCACTGGTTATGAATTGTGCTATAATCAAGTTGAAACTTGCCGTCCTCGAAAAGTTATTAAAGACATTGTTAAAATACTCCAAGTAACTTCAGTGGCTTAATCTTACAGTTTATCAGGCGACGCAGATACTTTTTGTGCGCAAAAACCAACTAAAATAACGACTTTATTTCAACTATTCACTTCCTTCTCTATGAGCCCTAGTCAGTTAACGTAGTCTGATAGCTTAGAGCTACGTCACACGTAGGCTCACTATTGGCCGATGCTGGTCATGTGTGTGATGCGTGTGACGTACAATAACAGAAGCTTACGCTGTTAAACTAGTAACCTGACTCGAGGCAGAGAGAGAAGTAAATGGATAGTTGAAATTAAGTCGTTATTTTTGTTGTTTTTGTGCACAAAAGCTCTCGTCGTTTTCTCATAAACTTAAGATTAAGCCACTGAAGTCACTTGGACTATTTTAACGATGTCTTTAATAACTTTTCAAGGCCGGCAAGTTTCAATTCCTCAATATGGACTAGTATGCAAAAGTGATCCAGCTCTCAGATTTTATCAAAAATATCTTAATTTGTGTTCCGAAGATGAACGAAGATCTAACGGGGTTGGAACAACATGAGGGTGAGTGAATACAGACAGAATTTTCATTTTTGGGTGAACTAACCCTTTAAAGTCTTGTTAACCACATTAGTTAACATTCTATTAATAATTGTTTCTATGTGGATTTACTCAATGACAAAACCACCCCAATTATTTTAGACTGATTTATTCTTTCCAAATAGAGCTATTTAAGTCATCTGGTGAAATTGTTTATATATGGTAAATATATATATATATATATATATATATATATATATATATATATATATAGATATCAACATCTGTAAATATCGGTATCAGCCATTACAGCAATATTAATATTGGTTAGAGGTATCGGCCACAATTTTCACATCAGTGCATCACTACACAAAACTATTTCTAAAATGTTTTGCTGTGTATGTTCTTTCAGTATATCTTACAATGAATGCTCAGAGGCACAGAACTCCAAATATTTGTTCTACCCTAAGCATCACTTTATTGTGATTTATAGCCAAAGGCTGTAGGTTTGGACAATGCAATTTGGCGATGTGTCATTGAAGTAGCCCCATGGTGAGATTCTAAATGGAAAACTGTTGTTGAGTATTAGCTGAAGTTGTCATCTAGCAGTATATATGTTGGCCTCTTGGGTGATAAGCTCAATAATGCTATTTCTATCAGTAATGATAAAGTGAATACTTGCAAATGGCTTTTTTAATCAACTTGTGTATGACATTAATTCACTTGGAAGGACTATTTACTGACATAGAGACATTAAAAAATCTATATAAAATACTCTCTCTTATCCCAATTTGAAATGCAACTATAAGAAATGCATTCGTAGTACAAAAAAGGCCATGGACGGATTCAAGGTAACACCACCTAGAACAGCAAGTGGTTTCAAGGTTTAAATGAAGCGTCTGAGTACTGACGGAGGATAATGCATCCATAAACCTCAAGGCAGTCATATTGGTGGAGTTGCGGAGTGAATAAAAATGTGCTAGACAGACACTCAAATGGAAAACAACAAAGCACAGGCCGGAGAGATGAGGGGGACAGAAATGGATCATTGATGAGGCAAATGAGCTCAAAAAGGTATAAAATGGCAAATGGAAGTACTTCAATCTGGCTATGGTACAATCTGGCACTAGAGATACTGAGGAGGCGTAGAGTCTGAGAGAAGTAACTAATACAGTAGAGAAAATTAAAAAAGTTCCAACAGGGCGATAATGGATCTTCATAAACAGAGAGTCACTTAAAAAATCAGATCAAATGCTCATGCTCAAAATAAATTTCAAAAACTCCTTAACTTTGGTTTTGTCATGTTGGTTTTTCCTTATTCATCTTGGTTTTGTCATGTTGATTGTTTGAATAAAGATCTTGGAATGTAAAATCCATAAACTAAATCAGGGAGATGGATGGATGGATGGATGGATGGATGGATGGATGGATGGATGGATGGATGGTGGTGTGGATGGATGGTGGATGGATGAATGGATGAGGTGGATGGATGGATGGATGGATGGATGGATGGATGGATGGATGGATGGATGGATAGATAGATGGTGGATGGATGGATGAATGGATGGGTTCGAAATGAAAACAACTAAATCTGATGATGATGGATGGATGGATGGATGGATGGATGAATGGATGGTGGATGGATGAATGGATGGATAGATGGATGAATAGATGGTAGGTGGATGGATGGATGGATGGATGGATGGATGAATAGATGGTGGATGGATGGATGGATGGATGGTGGATGGATGAATGAATGGATAGATGGATGGTGGATGGATGGATGAATGGATGGATGGTTGGAAATGAAAACAACTAAATCTGATGGATGGATGGATAAATGGATGGATGGTGGATGGATGAATGGATAGATGGATGAATAGATGGTGGGTGGATGGATGGATGGATGGATGGATGGATGGATGGATGGATGGATGGATGGATGGATGGATGAATGGATGAATGGATGGAATGGATGGTGGATGGATGGATAGATGGATGGATTGATGGATGGTGGATGGATGGATGGATGGATGGATGGTGGATAAATGGATGGATGGATGGGTTCGAAATGAAAACAAAATGTATTTTAACTGCAAAATATCTTATTCTAAACTAGGTAGTTGTGTCTTATTTTCCAGATAATATAGACCTAGTACGATTTGTACCAATGCTATGTCCAACTGTGTCAAATATCATCAGGTTGTATTTAAAACAAACTGTAGTTTACAATCATAGTATCTAGTAGACAGAAGATGTTTGGAGGTCCCAAAGCAAAAAGGGCTTCAGGGCACAGGCCAGCAGGTCCATTCACACAGCTTCTGTAGCCTTGAAAAAAGTAGCCGCAGGGTAAAAACTTGGAAAGATCTGTTGGGTTCAACTCAGATATGTACAATATAGAAAAATAGCCGGTTCCGTCCCAGACAACTGTAATGTTAATGTCTGAGTTGGATCAGCTGGGAGTTCTAATATGTGCTAGGGCTCTGATGGTTATCATAGACCGACGGTTATAGTTGAACACCGTCATTAGAACTTTATAACCGTCAAAACAGTGTTATTAAAATATTTTTTACAAACATTTTTTATCATAGACAATGTTTAAATACTAATATCAGTTATGGGGAAACTGAGGCGGAGTTAGTTGGGGCCTGAGATGGTTCGGGAGAGGTCTCTACCCTTTTACTGATCAGACATCGCACATTCACTTCTAGATGTCTTGCTGTTAATTTCAAAATAAACAAAGCAAGTAGCTAATCAGTGTGTGCTTGTTTATTCAATCCATGTTGTCCTGTGACCAGCTACGCATTTGAATCGCATGCTAACAAAGAAAAAAAAATGTGACCTATTTATCGCCAAGATTCACTCAACAAAAGTGGGAACTTGATATGGAGGCTCATTCATCATGATTAGTTGTATTATGTGTGAAGGCTAGGTCTGTTTTAAACAATATGTATCCAACTCTGGATTTTTTTTTAAATGTTTCTAGACCATTGGGTTTTGACAATTTCGTATTTATCTTATGGCTTGACCAGGGTGAGTGCATTTATTTACTGCCAGTGGCTAGCAGAATTTGTGTTCAGCCCAGCTTTGTGCAAGATATTTTAGCAGTGTCCTTAAAGTTAATGAGGGTTTGATTGGCCCTTTTTAAAATTAATAGAGGCATTAGACTGAAAAACAATGTTAAAGGCCGTGTTGCATGGTTAATTTTTTAGTGCTTTTCACTATGCATATTGTTTCAAAGCAGCTTTACAGGAAATGCACTTTACAAATTAGAGTGATGTAATCAGTTATGCATTTTAGAAACGTACATATAAAAATGTGTACAGTAAGCTAATAGTGTATTAACTTAAGGCAGAACAAAGAGCTAATTTAAGCAATGAATACATACATGTTTAGGACATAATTTGGACTAATATGGTATAGCCTAATGGAAATGCAGATAATGTTTTTCAACAGGTAACATTTTATTTTTATGTATGTATGTGACACACCTGAATGAAAGGCTCATTATGCGAGTCTTTGTCTTCTCAGGTGAGAACAATAATATTGTTTTATGTGAATGATTAGGCATGATCATTTTCAAAACATTTTGAAACAAAAACTCTAGGCTCAACATACATTAGTCACAAGTTTGG
Source organism: Hybognathus amarus (assembly GCA_030378365.1). NCBI lineage: Eukaryota > Metazoa > Chordata > Actinopteri > Cypriniformes > Leuciscidae > Hybognathus > Hybognathus amarus. The sequence continues at coordinate 88,228 of JAQIUQ010002132.1, forward strand.
TGGACAGATATTTAGTATGTGTTTTGTGGCCTTGTTTCAGAACCTTTTTTCATAAACAATATTCTCTCAAAAATATAAACATGTACATAAATTGCTCACATATTATGGTAGCCCTGTTTGTGCTACAAAGAGTGTAATTTCACATGTGCCATTATTATGTTTATAAGCAACCAAGCCATTTCAGATCAATATATTTGTCTTCATTTTAACTAACCCTAACTTTATTCACATCAGAATTATAAATAATTGATTTCCGTGTAAAATAATAATACTACGAACACATTTAATTGTTTTTAATCAATGTGTAACTTAAAAATAAACAGATTAGTGCTCTGTTTTGAGGACAATAAATAAAAACCAATGCGATATGATGAATGTCCAAAAGATGGAACTCTGCAACGGCCACCTAGTGTTCAGTAGTGTTCATGACATGTTGATGTGCCTTTAAGATGACTTCTGTGGTGTTCGTTATTGTATGCGTGCTGTTCCTATGTGAACGTGCACACTAAGTGAGAATCCGTTTGTTCAGATAGTGTACTCAAAATCCGACATATCTACATTCGTTGCCACGGTGATGACTTCCGCCAAGAGACATACAAAAGAAGCTGTCATTGTAGAAAGAGAAAATTTGGTACATGCGGTGTTAAAAAATTGCTCACTCATTTGCCCATTTCTATTCTTTACAAAGAGAACGGCACAAATGAGCACACAAAAGAGTGAATTCAGCTGAGGATGATTTTTGTTAGTATACAACATGCCCCCATACATTGCCTGCCTATCTCTGCCGATTTTCGGAGTCTCTAAATGAATCCATTCTGTAACTTTTAAATACATAATTAAATTTTAAAAAACAAAATTATAGGCTTAAGTGCAGAGTCCAACTGGAGCAGAGACGGGAGTTTTGTCGCTATGGTTACACACACAGACACACACAGCACTCAAAGTTATCTTGTGAATATCTCCTGAATGAAGTTAAAACCCATCATGTCACAGGATGTCTTTTTTTGATCCTATTTTTTGATCCTATTGAAATTGATCCTACGCCCCTGCACACCTCACTGTAGTCACGAACGCTGAAAACAACTTTTAACTGAAATCTGATCTCACTGCAACCACTTATTGATTTGGTTTAGGTGAGGTGTGCTAAAATTCGATATGATTTTTTGCAACAAACAATTCAACCGTTTTTGAGTCGGATACGCCTAAAAGTCGAATTTACTGAACAAAACCTAATTATTTCGGTTGAAAGGAGGAAATAAATTCCGTCCAATCTCCTCTGTGGCATCTCTGGATGATATTTCAGCTAAATGTCATGTGCACGAGGAGTATGAGATATATATTGAATTTGTATGTGCTCGCGTCATTCCTCATACTTGATTCATACTTTGCACAAAAATAAGGTGATTCACATGCTTTGGTGGATAATATATGTATTAGATTCCTCAGTCATTACTAAGGACACAAAAAATGAACATACGGAGTCTGTTTCTCTTCTCTCACATGTCCTCAGAGGCCAGTTTGCAGTGGTCTCCAGCATTAATCAGTCTTCCTCACTACCTCATCTCACCTGAGGGAAGAGATCTCTCTCTGAAACTTTCCTAAATGAACCTTAATACACTCTCACTAAAATCTGCCAATCCCCCAAGAGCCACACACAGCATCCGGGCTCACGTCCACACACACATATGGTACACTTGTCACAAAAAAGGAACAAGTCCATTTATAGCACATCAAACAATGACAGAAGCAAGCATAAAATATTCAGGAGTCTATAAAAGGGAGATGTTTTTATTGGAAATTAAATTAAATGGAAATGACACCCCCGCTATGGAGAAGAAATAAAAAGTTTGCGTACTTTTGCCCCGTTTTCCAGTAAAAATATCTAAATGTCTATCAAAATAAGAGAGAAGGGAAAGTATGCAACATAAGAAACTGTATAATAATAATAATAATAAAATGTATTACTACATAATAATTTACATATAGTTTAGACTATATACATATCCTATATAGTAATATCTTTTGCATAGTAACAGAATGCATAGACATTTTTTTATCATTCGCTTAAAACGATAATATTTATTGAGTGTTGTTTAAAACAAGACACAATTTGCATATTGCAGTTTAGAAAAATAAAATTCAGATATTTATATTAGGGTTGTCAAACTATTAATCGCGATTAATCACATCCAAAATAAAAGTTTGCGTTTACATAATATATGTGGGTGCACTGTGTATAATATATATATATATATATATATATATATATATATATATATATATATATATATAAATACACACACATGCTTGTATATATTTAAGCAATATTTTCATGTATATACTGTATGTATATTTATATATAATTTAGATTATATATAAATATAAATATTTTATATACAAATAATATTTTTTTTCTAAATATACATGCATGTGTGTGTATTTATATATACACAATAATTATACACAGTGCACCCACATATATTATGTAAACACAAACTTTTATTTTGGATGCGATTAATCACGATAGCCTTAATTTATATTCATTGCAACAAGACTTTTAATAAAGCAAATGCATTTTTATGTTTAATGTATGTTTAGATGTTTGTGGAAGCCAAATTGTGAATTTTAGTTTCACATTTGTGACTTTCTTTCCTGAAAATATTACTTTATATCACATGATATCATATTTAACAACTATTTCTTATTTAAAATGATTTAACATTGTTTAAAACCACATCAAAATCTAAACAAATTCAAACTTCTACTTTATATAAATGACATTTATCGCAAAATAAATATTTTGTATATAATAAATAAATATTTAATATAAATAGTATGTATATATATATATATATATATATATATATATATATATATATATATATATATATATATATATACACATGTGTGTGTGTATATATATATATATATATATATATATATATATATATATATATATTTATTTATTTATTTTTTTTTATAAAAAAATTAATTTAAAAAAGAAAATCACTGGTTTAGAACAATGCTGTTCAATCCTCATCATGTCTAACCCTAAACCTAACCTCAAAATCTGATTGGTTCATAGCAGAGTTCTTCCGATTCAGGAATGAGTCTACATCAAATTAATCATTATATTACAGTCATCAGAGACAGAGGCCGGAGAGAAAACAACCCATAATCCAATGACTCACCACAGTAGGGTCCTTCGTCGGAGTGATCCGCGCAGTCTCTCCGAACCGTTACAGATTCTCGGGCGGGAGGCACACTGACGTGTCATTGCCACAGGGAAACTTCGGTGGCTTACAGACGGACACTTCACAGCCCTCCTCGTCCGATTGGTCCTCGCAGTCGATGTCTCCGTCGCAGACCCAGTCCTTACTAACGCATTTCCCTACGGTGCAGAGAAAACAAATGCGTTACAAAGCAGAATTCTTTATAACATCATTAACTCTCTGCGCGGTTGCTCTACAAAGCTATCTACTTTCTGCACACTTCTTCTTTAAACGAAACACTTTTTCTCGAGCATATCAAGCATATAATTTCCCATAGGGCTACGCACAGTTTCTGAGTGCTTTTTGGACCTTGCTGTTTGCCATATCATTAGCGATAATGAGGTATATAATCATTGTTTTATTTGTTCATTATTTATTTATTTATGTTGGAAAAAGAAAACTAAGGATTATTTATGACAGAAAAATACAGTCAAGTGCTTTCTGAGAGTGTGAGGGGAAAAATCGAAATCGATATCGAAGAGTTGCTTTTATTAAAAGTGTTTGGGTAACTGACAGTTTAAAAGTTTAAGACATGAAATTTAAATGGTACACAATTCACTGTTTACACAAGAATGCTAGCTAGCTAGCTAGCTACTATTTTTATATAGGCTATTTAAATACCTTTCTCTCCAAAATTAATGTGAAAAATGAATTTTTATACAGAATCCTTATCAGTTATTCTTGGTGTACTGAGTAACCTAAGGTGTTTCGATTTACTTTTTGAGCATGTGAGACAAGTCATTAGCGATTCCCTCATTATCTTCCCAGACAAGTTCTTGAAGAAGGTGAAACAGGGTGATGAGTACATAAATTACTTTTCTGTATCCTCCCAGACCAAATAGTGTGTTCACATTCATTAGACCTTCACCAAGCCTCTGCTTAATCAGATTTTAATTCCCTTTACTTTAAGTCTCACAGAAACTTAGTTTGGCTGAAGTCACAGAAGTCTCTGTTTCACCTGAATTTCTCTCCTAACCAGGTTAGATGTGATTAAAATGCTAACATTAAAATCTCCTCAATGTTTATGAGAGTTCCTAGCCATTAAAACATTTTGACAGTCGTTCTATAGCTTCAAGCTTTTCAGTGTGTCGTCCTACAACATGGGGATGAATTAGCATTTTAGCTAATAGCTTCCCTCAGGAATTTTCTAATGGTTTTTTAGAACAGTGACTTCAAATTTAAGAGTAAAATGAGGCTTGTGACTTCCACATTTTGTTCCACAGCATAAATTACACACAGACACCTCAAATGTGAAATATGGACATAAAACAAACACTTCCTGCACTAGCTTATGCTAGCCTTCAGTTGTTTTAGCTGGGCTGGACCAGTCAAGCTGGTGTTTAGCTGGTTGACTAACTGGTAGTGACTAACTAACACCTTCCTAGAATCGGATTGGCTTGAGGAAAACCCAGAAAACCAGTTTAGGCTGTACTGAGATGTTCTTCAGCAGGTTTTAGTGGCTACAATAACGCAATGTTAGCAAATATTTATGTATGCTAGATAATTAAACTGCAAATTATGTTATAAATTTGATTACATGTTTTATTGATTGACAGCCCTATATTATATCATCACAAATTAAAGTAGGTATTTTTTTTCTTCAAAAGTTTCTCCAATAAATCCTACAGCTTTTTTCAAGTGGCAAAAGATCCACTTTCCAACCTTTAACTTTTAAAGTTCAGCATCACATATCAATTCACAGACACATTTACCACCAAACACAAATACAATTCGACCTGAACCCAACTCTCAAGGGTAATAAAATATTACTGGTCTGCCTCAATCAGAACAAAATGATGCATCTTAAACATTATCAATTCAGTAAAGTGAGGCAAAGCGATAATCAATGGCTTTTTGGAAGTGACTTTCCACACACAGTCCCATTTTCAGCAGAATAACGGTAATGCAATATAATTGGAATGAGTGCTGATTCATAATGACACCCTAGGCCACAATCAACGGATTAATGATCAATTTTATGACCCTCTTAACCCAGAGATGACGTTATTGAGAATTTTCCAAAGGGTGAAACCTGTGTAATGTGATAATGTGATTACCGTAAAACTTCAAATGATAGCCCAGGCTTTTATTTTCCCAAATCGTCAAACTGCACCGGCTTGTATTTGAGAAAGGCGTCTATATTAGACAGGCCTTTATAATGCTCTCTGCTCATCAAGCGCAGCAGTCATTTTATTCTACATCACTCACCAATCAAAAAAGGCTTTGGCGGGACAAAAATTTGCTTTGGCGGCCACCAAAAAGCGGACTATCGGAAGGGTTTATTGGATTAAATACAACCTGATACTAAAAAAGACCTTTATTTACCCAAACCTGCAGCAATACCAGGCGTGTAAAAAGACGAGCGTCTATTTGGGACTCGGCTATTATTTGAAGTTTTACGGTATGTGATTATGTAATAGATGATGCTTTCTACCTGAGACCTTGCAGGTGAACTTTGCCTTGGGGTCGCACATTCTCTGGGCTCCTTCACAGGACATTTCATCGCTACCGTCCTCGCAGTCTTTGTCTCCGTCACAACGCCATATTTCAGGAACACAGGTGCCATCGCCACGGCAATGAAACTCTTTCTCACTGCAGTCGTTAATGGCGGAGAGCGCTGATGGAGGGAAAGAGTCTTAATGATGGAATTCATTTTAGTAACAAATGTGCACATTTTTTAGGTCAGTGTTACTGTGTATTTGTGTTTTGCATGATCACGGGCACCTGTCCTGGAGCATGTGGCATTCTCGTCACTGAGGTCACCACAGTCATTGTCCCCATCACACATCCAGTGCTCAGGGATGCACTTCCCACTGGAGCACTGAAACTGAGCCACCGAACAGGCGTGAACACAGCCCACCTCATCACTGCCATCCCCGCAGTCATCCTCTAGAGAGACAAGGAGAGGAAGAGAGTGAGAAACGAAGGAATGAATATAGAAAAGGAAGGAAGGAAGGAATCAAGAAAGGAAGGATAGATGGAAGGAAGGATAGATGGAAGGAATCAAGAAAGGAAGGATAGATGGAAGGAAGGAAGAAAGGAAGGAATCAAGAAAGGAAGGATGGATGGATGGAGAAAGGATGGAGATGGATGGATGGATGGATGGATGGATGGATGGATGGATGGATGGAAGGATGGAAGGAAGGATAGATGAATGGGAGGAAGGAAGGAAGGATAGATGGATGGAAGAAAGGATGGAATCAAGGAAGGAAGGATAGATGGAAGGAAGGAAGAAAGGAAGGAAGGAATCAAGGATGGATGGATGGATGGATGGATGGATGGATGGATGGATGGATGGATGGATGGATGGAAGGAAGGTAGGAAGGGATGAATCAAGAAAGGAAGGAAGGATAGATGGATGGAAGGAAGGAATCAAGAAAGGAAGGATAGATTGATGGATGGATGGATGGAGGAAGGAAGGAAGGAAGGAAGGAAGGAAAGGAAGGAAGGAAGGAAGGAAGGAAGGAAGGAAGGAAGGAAGGAAGGAAGGAAGGAAGGAAGGAAGGAAGGAAGGAAGGATAGAGAGAAATAAAGAAAGGAAAAAAGGATATATGGAAAGAAGAACGTAATTAAGAAAGCAAGGAAGGAAAAATAAAGTAGAACAGATTAATAAATGAACAAAAAGAAGGAATGAAGGAAGAACAAATGGATGGATGGATGGATGGATGGATGGATGGATGGATGGATGGATGGATGGAAAAGCAATGACAATAGTAAGGATGGATGCAAGGCAGGAATTAATGAAGATTAGATGAAAAGATAGATGAAGGAAATAAGAAAGGAAGCATTGAAGGACATAAGGATGGATGATGGATGGATGGATAAATGAAAAGAGAAGGAATGGAAAAGTATGCAGAGGGAAGGTATCAAGGAAGGATAGGAAATTGACAAATGGAAGAATGGAAAGGAAGAAAGGAAAAAGAGAAAGGAAACAACAGAGTAGGGAATAGGGAAGTGAGAGAGTGAAATAAAATGATTGTATGAGTCCTCTCTGCAAAGTTTATTCAGATCTTCACTCTCTTTCTCTCACCAGAATCACAGTGCCATTTCACACTGATGCATTTCCCATTAGTACAGCCGAACTGGGTCAACGGTTCACAAGTCGGGAAATCTAAAGAGAACACAATCAGAACAACACAATCAAAACGATGAACTACAAGAGACACTCCCCTTTCCAACTTCACAAATCAATATTATCCCAGTGCCAGCGGGAACTGTAAAAAAAGCCTCCGACTAACAACTTTTTTACCGCCAAGAATGGCAGAGAACAAACACGGAGTCTGTTTCTGTTGAACTTCGCACCTCTCGCTATATCTCAGGAGACAGAAGCGCTAACCTGTCGCACACACGTTTCTAAATAAACAGTGGCGTCGCACCAACTTTCAAAATTAAACATGCATTAGAAAAGACGTTCCGGGGTTACTGACAGGAAATATGCGGCAAACTGACATGGACTCATACGAAGCAAGCATGCAGCCGTACAGCAACACGTGCTGCGACTCCACGGCGACATTCGACGTTTCCCAGACGCCATGGAGTCAGCTTTCCAGTGCCAGCTTGATTTTGATTTAAGGAAGCCAAGCATAAACTTTAATTACTCTGTGCGTGGCCCGCGTGTGCATGAGAACTGAAGCGACGCTGGAATCGGTACCCGAGGAAATTTAACCGGTAATAACATGCGACGACTAACAGAGGAGAAAGCTTCAAACACACAGTTCATCCCTTGGAGGAAGAGAAGGTGGAGATCTGCTGGTGTTTCTCATCTCTCATTTACAAGAGCTGAACGATGCTGTCGGAGACGACTCGAGCCGTCACAACGGGTTTACAGCAGGGCCGTGGAGCGCGGAGATATTCCAGGCATAGTAATAAGGAACATAATATCATGCAAAGTGATTCATTGTTTTGCTTTTTTTCTCTATATAATGACAATTTCTTTTGACTTATCTTTAAATTTATGTTGAGAAGATCCCAGAATGCCAATCATTCTGCAAATATTTCTACGTTAAGCACAACAAATATAAAAAGTCTCAGCCTTTTGTGAGCTATCGGTAATGAATGCACACAAATGCTAGTACAGAGTGTAGATAGACATTGTTTGAATCTTTAAGATGAGTGGATTTTAAGCTGTCTGAGGATGAAAAAAATGGAAGTGTAAAGATGCATTGTGACTTTGTTCAGCTCAATGTGAGAAACATGTTGCCACATAGAGTTCTGTGAAATCTTAGGCTACTTAGTAAATATTTTAGAAAATACTGATGGCATTTGTTTACATTTTAAACATTTTGTTTAGCAAACAATTACAGTAGTATGTTTTTGATTTGAATTACTTAATAAATTAAACAAATTACCTTCATTTATTTATTGATAGATTTATTTACTTGCCGAGGGCAGTTTTCACTTTTTTTAATGTTGGCCTAATCTAATAACTGTAACCTCAACTGCACCTGCCGTGATATATACATTTCTTCTTTATTTTCTTCTTTCTTTAAAAATAAATAAATAAATAAAAAGTATTAATTTATTGCCTTCATTTTTAAATACTAGTTCATAAGGGAATAAATAAAAAATATATATAATAATAATAATAATATTAATGATAACATCGAAAACTTCATTATTGAAAATAAAAAAATATGTATATATATTAGGGCTGTCAGTTAAACGCGTTATTAACGGCGTTGGGGCAAACCCATTTTAATGGCGTCAATATTTTATATCGCGCAATTTACAGTCTTTTTGGCCTAGCAAACTTTGTAGTGTTTTTTTCACATGCTTTTGCAACAGGATGCGGCATGCGCAGCAAGGACGTTTTGTTGCTTCGTCGACTCAAAGCGTAAGCGGATCTAGCTAGACCGGAAACAAAACAACAGGCACGCCGCACACACTTGTTTTTTGCTTACGAGCCGGCCAAATAGTAGGTTAACGTTACATTTTGAGTGGATGACGAACGCGAGACGCCGAAATGGATGCCAATAAGATTCTGAATGGAAACTTTACTTTACTAAAAAGTTGCCAAATAGTTCAATTGACGAGTCCAAAGTGATCTGTGTGTTTTGTCATTGTGAACTGAGCTATCATCATCGCAGCACATCCAGTCTGAAATACCACTTGATGGCCAAACACACACAGTTGATGCAAATTCTCCACCCCCTCGTCAATATCAGGACCTCGTCAGTATTTCTTTCACCCTTTTATTGATAGACAGTGTTACATGAGAGATTATTTGCTCCAAGTGAGAAAGTTAGTGTGACATTGAACACAGTAAATGCCAATGTTGTTTTCAATAAAAAAAAAAACATTTGCACAAAGCAAGCTGATCCACGTTTCCATGATGATAAGAGCATTAAAATGAGAAAAAATAATGTGAGAAAAAGAAATCAAGAGACATTTAGAATAGATAAAATTGTGTGATTAATCACAAGTTAATTATGACATTAATGCGATTAATCGTGAATAAATATTTTAATTCGTCTGAAACCACTAATATATATATATATATATATATATATATATATATATATATATAATATAAAACATCAAAAGATATCAAAGAGACAACAACAGAGGAAATAGGAAAACAGAACAGGCCTTTTTCTTTGTTTATGTGAAGATGCTACAACAATCACTTCAGATCTCTGACATCGTTTTGTCTGGGCTCTCAATAGTATGTCTATTGTTGTTAAAAGCCTTAGGGCCATCAGATAAAACTCAACTCAAAACAGCATCTGACCTTAAACAAGCCCTCTTCTGTTTTGAAAAGCAACGATGCAGGCATCATTTATGAACAACCAAAGACACATTTCTGTGTGAAACATTAGTAAAACCATTGTTCAATTCAACTCTGCACATAAAACATAAAAGGCAGAATTTCATTTTGATAAAACCCTTAAGAAACCAAACGCAAGTGTTCAGTCCTCATGTGATTTTTGAATCATATATCATGTTTCAATGCACGTACCCATTAATAACATGCTCAAAGCAAATTATAAGTTAAAATTCTGTAATACGGTTTGATAAAAAGACGTTAATTGAAGGATAAGGAGGCTTGATGATGAAAAAGCCCAGCGAAATTATGATGGCAAAGATAAAATCTGGAAATAAAGAGGGAAGAACTTCAAAGCGCTCCACGTGTAGGAAGACTCACCACATGACGGAAGACTCATCCGACTGATCCCCGCAGTCATCATCACGGTCACAGCGCCAGTTCTCCGGGATGCAGCGTCCATTCTCGCAGGGAAACTGGCCTGGCTGGCAGGTTTGGGCTGTGGGAAGCATAAAACACAGATATTAAATCACACCTGAATGGAAGTTTGTTTAATCCTACTTCCGTATCTTGTACAAAACACAAATGAAGTAATCAGAGTGTTATATAAAAGCTTGTAGCCCTGTAAATGTACTTAATAGAGCCAGACTGATATATCGGCAGACCGATATTATCGGCCGATATTAGGTATTTTCCAAACTATCGGTATCGGCAGTTATAATGGCCGATAAAATAATATTTCAAAAATAAAATAAAAACGGACGAAACATGCTTGAACCATGTCATGAGTGTTGGAGTTGTTTAGTTTGTCCACCAGAGGGCACTCTACACTGTCCCTGTTGGCAACACTCGTTGAGTTGGTCACGAGACATACATTGCTTGAATACCAATTAAAAGAACATCCCCATCAGTTCTCGTAACTCAAATAAGCATGACAAAATTTGTGACTATCATGTCCAGTTTTGCTGCTGTTAAATAAGCCGAGAGTGAAGCGGAATCAGCTAGTAATAGTCACGTTACGTTGTTACAATGTAGCTGACTGACTGTCCTTTTAACTTTTGACAATGTGACTGAAGTATTTCTTACTCAGCGCGTGACAGTTATAGCAATGAGACGTATTGAAAAAGTATGTTTTACAATTTGCAGTATGACGTTAATCCATTGCTAAATTATGACTCATCATAGACTAGCTAACCACAAAGCTAGCTAATGCCACTATCATCAATCTGTTCTGTTGTGACAATAAAAGAAACAAGTTTCTTTTTAAAATGCATTATCATATTTTTTTAGTTAAAACTCATAAATAACTACAAATAACTAATGTTAGGGAAATCTGTTAATGTTTTGTTGCACATTTCTGAAAAATATCGGCCGATATATCGTAATATCGGATTTTAAAACCCCAAAATATTTGCATCGGTATCGGCCTTCAAAATCCTTTATCGGTTGGGCTCTAGTACTTAATAAAAGTTAAAACAATTTTAATATATATGTGATGTATGAATTAAAATAAATCCCAGATTTTCTATGAGAACTCAAACTTTTGGACCCCGGGACATTGTCTTTTTCTTCCATGCTTAAAAACCCATCTGGATTTGTTTTCACCTTTTCAAGGTCTATATCCAGTCTGAGCCGTTACATTGAGTAATCGTCTTTAGAGATAACACCCCAAGTCCATGACATCCAATATTACAGTTTCTTTCCTGAATAGGTTCAGTGTTCAAAATGTGTTTCGTATCAACATCTGGCGTCTATGAACTGGAATTAACAGTCTTACGAAGACACGGATTTGGTAAATAATGTAACCCAACATAAGTTTTGTCTTGGAGCGTTAAACTGCAAAAAAAGCATTGAAACTCCACATAGTAGACAAAAAAACATGATGAATGTCAAGGACTGACGAGCGTGTAGTTGCAACCACACTGGGCACATTTTGATAGTTATTTAAAACAGTTTTTAAAAAGGCTTCACAAAAGAGCTTAAAAAGAATTGATCCGTGGGCTATTTTTGAAGGCCATGATAACTTTCCATCATGGATATCTGTTAACAGTGGGGAAAACCTGAATCAAGGATGCTCAGATTGAGTTATGTGGCTCTTAAGGCATGAATTATCTGAACAAACCTTGGTCAAAAACTAGCAAAGGACACTATAAGCAAGTTAGCAGAAACCTGTAAGGAATAATCCTGGGATACATCAGAAGTCCTGGTTTAAATTATTTCGAGGAGCGACGTATTAAGCTGATGTAGTCGTTTTTTTTATTATTAAGTGAAATATGCTTAAATAAAATGTATTTGTATAAACAACTTAAATTGCAAATGAACATGCCCTAATAGATCATAAAAATAACATGATCTCATGAAAGTATGTATCTATAGCATGAATATAATTTTAGTTTTTAAAAAATACGAATAAAAAAAGATTTAGCTTTTTTTGCTCACCCTGCGTGTGTATTACACGACAAAAAAGTGTGTAACGTGCACATGTAAACTGCGTATCATATGCATGCAAAAATCTATCTTCGATATGAGAAATTAAAATTAATTTGTGTGCTATAGATACGCACTTTAATGAGATCGCAACGATATGCCTACTGTATGTTACAGACGAATTATGAAAGACACCATTTCATTGACTAGTTTTTTAACTTTTTACTGTAAAATAGACTACAACCACATCAAATAGGCTTTTGTTTTTATAGTTAATAGTGTTTATCAAAGATGTTTTACACTGTAAAAATTAATATGCTTTATCTAATCAAAAAAATTGTGGCAACAGATTACAAACAAACGTATTAATTAAATTGAACACATTAAAATTGAGTAATAATTAATCAAATTAATTCCTTAAAAGTTAACCATTTAAAATGAGTAAAAGGTACAAACCCTTCCCGCAAAAAAAACATAAATGTAAGTCACCATTATGGTGATCAGTGTGTGTTTTAGGTTTGTTTTAAAATGACGGTTTTCTCCTTCAGTGATTCTGCTTGTTAACATCACGTGTCTTCAATCTTGGCAATATAAAATAAAGAGTTCTCAATTAATCTTTGACGTCTGTCTGTTAGTGAGATATTTTTGTTAAATTTTTTGGTGTAACTTTACTCATTTTATATGGTTAACTTATAAGGAATAATTTGATCAATTATTACTCAATTCTAATGTGTTCAATTTAACTAATAATATTGACTGTTGACACAATTTTATTGATTAAATAAATTTCATTCATTTTTACAGTGTAGTACAATCAAATGTTATGGTAGATGTTTCCAACTCTAACTTTGAACCAATTCAACAGAATGGCCCATACAGCCTATTTGAACAGGATTTGTTTCCATGTATTACTAAAAATTTGCTTTTGACTTTCATTTATATTTTGATATATATTTATAAAATAATGTGCACCGGGACTCTTATTATAAAATGTCTATGATTTACTATTGCTGCTGCCCAAGTAAAGTTTTTTGATTCGTTTTTAAGGACCTGCAGGGACTTTATTTGTACCAGTATTCCTAAATAAATTTCAAACTTTTATATTTTATAACACACATGAATATAATTGAAACACTCTAAAAAGGTGTAGGACTAAACATATTTCATAGTGGGAGAAAGATAAAGTTAAGTCTTCAGAGATTTGAGACTTTCTATGTAAAAGAGCAGCTCAAACATTCTCCAAAGTTTCTGCTTTTGCATTTGATGTAAGAATAAATGTAATCAATGATTGAAAACCAGGAATAGAAGAGTCTGGATTTCCAGCATTTTCCGGTGTTGCTGTAAACGGACTGCAGGTGTTTCAATAACCTTTGAAGGTCAGGTTGTGCTTGTTTATGAAGCTTTGAAATAGGCAAGCAAACTGGAAAGTACAGCCGAACAGGTGCAGATTTTAATTCTGACCGAGTAACAGAACAGAAGTTTGGTTGTTTACTGATTTTTATGCATATTGCTGTAGAAATAGTAACACATTAAAATATGAAACACGCACATATGAATGAATGATGTGTCAGTTGGCAAGAAAAGATGATTTAGCTATGCCTGAAGTTTGTTTTGGGTCTCATTTCTACCAATTTTAATCGCTAAATTTCACCTTTTTTTGGTAGGTGTGTTTTGAACCCTGTTAATGAGAATGTTTTCATCTGGAACGTCATCTTGGGAGTCTTTAGCTTGCCAAAAAGTATTGATCTTAATGATCTAACTGAGGTGACTGTCTACAGTGGGTGCAAAATTTGTGAAACCTTTTTATTTTATTTATTATGATTTCTTGCTTTCAGCCTATAAGTCTCTGCTATTCCAGGCAATTTAATTACAGCAGGAGTTGCGTTTTTTCCCTTCACGTCGCAGACGATTAATTAGATCCCTCAAGATGCTATTTTGAAATTCCAGGTTTGAACGTAACCTTGTACTGAAGGCGCCTTAGAAGACGGAATGGAGTTCAAACCAAGAAAATAATCAAGAAAAATGAGAATTTACAAGTTAAGTAACATTTTTTATATATGTAATTTTGAAAACTATTGTTAATTCTCTCAATAATAACAAGTTTGGAAACTAATTGGTTGCATGTTAATTAGCAGTTCTTAAGATAAAGTATTTCTTGCATCTTGTTTTCGAATGTAAAGTGGCTTTTTTTTTGCCACAAAGCCACATACGAATAAACAATACTAAAATGTTCTGTTCTTCATCTCAAATGTCATTACATGATAAAAATAAATAAAATAAATATAAATATATATATATATATATATATATATAATATTAAGCATAAAATAAGCATTACATATTCTAGTATTATATTTACAGTTTTTAAAATTAAATTTTCTAGATTTAAGTTTTATGTTGTATTTGTGATATACAATATATATATATATATATATATATATATATATATATATATATATATATATATATATATATATATATATATATATATATATATATATATGTGTGTGTGTATGTATGTATAATCGTGTAATGTTAATCGCGATTAATCTCATACAAAATAAAAGCTTGCGCTTACATAATATATGTGGGTGCACTGTGTATAATTATTTTGTGTATATATATATATATATATATATATATATATATATATACACACACACATACACACAGATGCATGTATATTTAAGAAAAAAATATTATATAAAATATTTATATATAATATAAATTATATATAAATCTATATATAGTATATCATGAAAATATTTCTTAAATATATACAAACATGTGTGTGTATTTATATATATAAAATAATTATACACAGTGCACCCACATATATAATGTAAACACAAACTTTTATTTTGAATGTGATTAATCGCGATTAATCGTTTGAACAGCCCTAATATAAAGACACATTTAAAAGAGTAAAATATACTTTCATACCATTTAAATCAAAAACCTGAAATAAAATATTCTGTTATTTTCACTCATAACATTTTACTTCTGTCTGAAAGCTGCAGTAATGAATTTAGGCCAAAAAATCTTGAATTTCCCTCAACAGATAAGTGGACTGTAAATTACAAGCTGGCACAAATTCTCCTTCCACTTTACTACTCTCCTAAACAGTTGTCATTGATTTTCTCCTAATTCTACCTTTAAAGATTAGATTAGAAAAATTGTACTACCCACATAGGAGAACTTTGTTCCTAGGCTATCTAAATTAAACTGACCAATGCCTGTTGGCGAAATGTGTGAAATTCGTCAACAGTCCTTTTTATCAGGTGTTACAATTCAGCTCCGACAACACAATGTGGCTTAAACACAGCATCTTTACTGGGATATTGATGTTTCGGATTACGGATTTATGGGTGGCTTGTTCCGGGGATGTCTTCTAGAGATTTAGACTGCAGGATATGGTTCAATCTAAAAGTAAATGCCGGACCCTTCCAGGAGGTGTAAACTTGACCAAATCGGTCATTCGCGACCTCCGGCCCATCGCAAGATGCAGAAACTCTCACGGAGGACTCAAGCTCACTGGGCCGAAACAGATGTGTGTCATGTGTAAATCCCACCAAGTGCATGATGAATTACGAGGGCAAACCTAGTTTCATTTCGCTCGCAGACCAGAGGGAACATGTGACACGTGTGCCTGTACCGGCGGGAAATTATACAGGGGTGTCATGTAAGACTTCTCCTCTCCACTCAAAAACATATTCTCCATTGGTGCAAGCTTTAAGCTTGCTGTGCCTACAGCGATCAATGTGTCTCCCAGCGGTGCGCGCCGGTTGGCGAGGTTGTTTCGGTTGATTGGGCGTGTATACGGTGCCCTTCATGTAGGACAGGGCTCCAGAGTGAAACTCACCTGAGCAGGTGCGATTGGACTCATCCTCGTTGCTGCCGCAGTCGTCGGTGCCGTCACACAACCATCTCTTTGGGATACAGCGATTGTTCAAGCATTTAAATTGGTCCACTGGGCAGCTGCGATTAGCTGAGGAGAAACAAACGGCCTGTCAATTGGTAACACAAATGCATTTGAAAGCATCAGGGTGTCCAAAAGTTTTGAAGACATGTTCGGAATTGTATACTAACATACTAGGCTATGATTGGCAAAACCGTACTTCTTGGTCATATTAATATCAGCTACAGCATCAGATTACACCAATTGCATATTTTTGTTCAGTTTGGGCCAATGTATGAGCCAAAACAGCCTGTATGATAATTGTGTGTGCAACAGTGAGGCTATATGACAATAATTTGCATACTAGAAATGTTTGGCATTGCATACGTCCCATTGCTGACACTGTTTGTTTCTGTTCGTATGTGGTCACATTACAAAAATGAGAGAAGACCTACAGCAGAGGAGCGGATCTTCATCGCTGCCGTCTGAAACAGTCATCATCCCCATCGCACTTCCACGAGAGCTGAATGCAACGCTGGTTCTGGCACTGAAACTCTGATGGGCCGCAGCGTTTTGTGTTAGTGGCTTCTGATGGGGCTGTGAAGGGCAGGTACAAGATGTTGGAGAAAGAACACACATGTTAAAAACTTGTGCAACTATTTCCATTTTGCTGTCAGGAGTTATTTTCTGCCAAACTCCTTTCATGAATGAAAATGCGCGTGCGTATGCAAGTGCGCGAAAAACAATTCTGTGCAATAATTCTGATTAAAATATACATAATGCTAAAATATTTTTTGTTGAACAATAAATGTAGTATATTTAGAATAGAATACAGTTTTAAACCTACAAGTGTATTTTTATGATAGCAGTAACTGTAAAGTGACTATTGTAAATGGGGTAGACCAAATCAAAAGTAAGTTAATTAGTCTGTGTTTTTGTTTGTATTTATTTAAAAGGATTGTTCACCAAAAAATTAAAATTAAGTCATTAATTACTCACCCCCATGCTGTATCAAACCCGTAAGACCTTTGTTTATCTTCAAAACACAAATGAAGATATTTTTTATTAAATTTGAGAGGTGGATCAATGCTCATAGGCACCCTAAGAGATCGAAACTTGATGGCCCAGAAAGATATAAATAGTCAGTAGTAAAAGTTGAATAACAACTTTATTCGACTATTCCTTTTCTTCCTTGTTGGCCTGAGACGAGAGTTCAAAAGATTTCCACAACGCCTGCGTGAGAAATCGAGGATGCACCGATATGAAAATTTTTGCTGATACCGATAACCGATAATTCTTTTTATTTGAAAGCCGATAACCGATATATCGGCCGATAAACTTAAATCCAAATTTTTAGCTAATTTTGAGAGTCTGATTACAAAAACAAAAGTCTCACAATTAAATCCATGTCCCAAGTGTGCAATATAATGATGTTCTCATTATAGTGTTTTATAACCGATATGACAGATTTGCGTTGCACATGTTGTACCGAACCGTATTTTCATTTTTGAAGAGATTTCAATCATATTTCAATAAATTCAAAAACATAAACAGTTCTCAACAAGTGTCTCAGCTGAAGAGAATAATACATTATTTATCTGCTTTAATATATCGGCCACATTTTTTAACCAGGCCGATAACGATAACATTAAAAATGAACATATCTCGGCCGATGACCGATATGATGGCCGATATATGCGTGCACCGTGAGAACTGAACAAGAAATAGTAGAAAAATAACGAGTTCTGCGCATGCGTCGTGGAAATCTCTTGAACTCTCTTCTCAGGCCCAGAAGGAAGAAAAGGAATAGTCGAAATAAAGTCGTTATTTTTGTTTGTTTTTCGCACAAAAAGTATTCTCGTCACTTGATAAACTTATACTTGAGCCACTGTTGTCACATGGAATATTTAAACATTTTCTTCATTGACTTTCTGGGCCGTCAAGTTTCGAATCCCTTAGGCAGCCTATGTCGCAGTGATCCAGCTAACAAATTTAATTAAAAATATCTTCATTTGTGTTCCGAAGACGAACAAAATGCCTTATGACTTAAATTTTCATTTTTGGGTGAACTAACCATTTAAATTTACAAATTTTTGTTTATTTTTAAATTCGAATGTTTTGCATTTTTGCACATTACACACTATTAGTAATTTGTTCTTCTTTTCATACTGACTGTCTTTATCTGTGTCATAACCTTATTTATTAAGGTCATATATATATATATATATATATATATATATATATATATATATATATATGTGTGTGTGTGTGTTAAACCTGTTTTTTGTTATTATTAATATTTATTTTTTATTTTATTTTTCACTTTTTGTGTTGTGGCCAGTGAAAATTTTGGCAGAGAAAGTGAAAACTCCAACCAATGGCCCAACCGGGGCAGTAGAACAAATCATTAGCGTTGAGGCCCACAGTGTCCTTGTTACATATACTTACTGTATTATTAACAGTACATTACATGCAACTAACCAAATGCATTTCTAACTATAACCTAAGAACATGTTGTTAATATTACTCAGTATTTATATGTAGACTTACATTGTAAATTTAGCCAATTATGTTTAAATCTGACATGCACACATCCACTGTTACTTATAATGACACATAAAATAAAAAGTTATCAAAACAGGATGTGATGCAGCATATTGAATCCACACGACTTTACAATGGATTTAAAGCCAAACCACACGCAAACACAAAGACGACTGCAGCCAAACCGCAGGTTGAGCCGAGGCATTTACTTTCCCCACTGGAATTGGAAATCAATGGGCATATTCAGCTTAACAAACATATCTGATCTGCAGTCATATTTCCCACAAACGCCACCATTATTGACTAGTCTGTGGGTGCCAACAAAATCTGCATATTCTGTTCTACCAAACTCAATGGCATTATGATGATGATTAAAAAAAAATGTAAATCTCAGAAATGCAATCAATTACATCAGCTCTAACCAGACAATTTTTCAGAGGCCAGTAATATTTCAGTTTCTCATATTATGCAAATTATTGTTCATATTCTGTATCACATTCTGCCTGGTTAATGCTAACCTTTCCCCAAGACTAATGGAAACCTACATGAACAGGTGATGTTATCTTTCTCCAGATGTTGACCATCTGCGCAGGCACACACACGTCCAGCCGGCGTGGTGAGGCAGAGAGCCAAGGGGCTGCAGCCACCGTGATTCACAGAACATTGGTTATTACCTGCGGGATAAATGATAAATGCACTTTGGAGACATTATACACAGGTGAAGATGTCAAATAAACCATTATTTGTGTATTCCGAAGCAGCTACTTTGCAAGGACAAGATTAACGCACAGTACCTGATTATTTTACTTAAACCCTCTGAATGAGCTAAAATGATTTCACATTGGCTCGACTGGTTATAGAACTGTGCAGTATAATGTATTTTGTAGCGTTTTATTTCTCTACAAAAATTCGCAAGAAACAAGATTATGAGTGCTAAATCAAATTTGTTACCATAGACTCCAACTAACTCCGTGTCCAAGCACTCCGAATGAACTATAAATGCTTTTTCCAAAGCGGAAAGCACTCCCAGTTAAGCACAGAATCAAGAAGGGACATAAAACGACAAGCTCGGAGCTTCTTGTCTAATGGACATTGATTTTTCTCCATTAAAATCAATGATACAAGCATATCTGGCATAGACTCCGGTGCAGATCACATCAATTGGACACTATGGACCATGTGTCCACTGAATCATCTGCAGAGATTAATGTGGATTAAAGCAGATCACGTTTATTGAAGACAGTGCTTTTAACTTTAGTAGCCAAAATGCACCATATTAAAATGCACAGTATGTATGACAATGTATTTTTTGGCTACAGTAAAAGGCAAAACCGTCCAGATTTCATTTCAGTCTATATCATTTCTTTAGGCCAACTATAAAAATTTTATGTGAACATCAAGATTTTAAACTGAAACCACTGACCATTTCATAGAATAATAGTACCCAAGTCGGTATCAATTGTCAAGTGAAACAAAAGAATGAGTACGTCAGCGAGTTAATGTACCAACTGAACAGAGGTTAGTGAAGCTCGTAAAATGATAAATAGCAAACATTATCCCATTTGTTTTTCCCATCTGCTTGAAACATGCACTTAGCAGCATTGATAATGTCAAGTCGACATGCATCTTACATATTCAGTGACAACATGGTTAGTAAAGTTTGGATTTTAGCTATAAACAAAGCCCAATAATTTCAGCTAAAAGCTAAATGCTCTGCCAGGTTATTATATATTCAGCACAGTTCACAAGCGCCGCAATGGTGCACAGAACATCTGGACAAAATCAGTAGTGTAAACATGATTTTAAAGCTGCTTGTTAAGAATAAAAGAATATGAATTACAAATACCTTGGACATGTTTGCACTACCCATAAAAAGTTGCATTTGGATACCCCTCCTGAGACCCATTTGCCAAGTCTCTTTGTTTGGCAAGGAAATAGCGCACTTGATATTGTTAAAACAGACATTGAAGTTGGTCATATAAGCCTGATTTATATTGCCAATGCTGATTAATATATTTACATTCAAACTGTACCTGAGATGGCTTGGCCATTTCTGACCTGCCATTGGTTGGGTGTCATTAAGAAGGACATTTAGTATCTCTAACAGAGGCAACATATGAGTAACTCTACAGGAGCCGTCACAGCGATTAACCTTCAGCAAAAGTCGAAGACACAAACAAACATTCATCATCACCCTCAGTCACCTTACTAAGCTCCAACGACGCATATGACTAGAAGGTCAGTTTTGATCAATGCCATACTCACCATACTGTTCTTTATTGCCACCAAATAAAAAGCAATGTTTACATGACAAAACATGAGCAATAAAAGTCATAATCAGCTGGTGCAAATATGTCTACATTAAATTCGAGGATTTGTTGTCTATACTGTCAGGGATGCATGATATATTGGCCAGCATATCGGTATTGGCCGATATATGTTAATTATTAAAGTTATTCGTTATTGGCCTGGTAAAGTCGGATAAGACATGTGGCCGATATATTAAAGCCGATAAATAATGTATTATTCCCTTTAGCTGACACACTTGTTGTGAGAACTGTTAATGTTTTTGAATTTCTTGAAATATGATTGAAATCTCTTAAAAAAGTGAAAATCTGGTTCGGTACAACATGTGCAACGCAAATATTGTCATATCGGCAATACAACACTATAATGAGAACATCATTATAATTGTGCGCTTGGGACATGGATTTAATTGTGAGACTTTTGTTTTTGTAATCAGGCTCTCAAAATTAGATAAAAATTTGGATTTAAGTTTATCGGCCGATATATCGGTTACCGGCTTTCAAATATAAAGAATTATCAGTTATCGTGTCGGCCGATATATGTTCATTTTTAAAGTTATCGTTATCGGCCTGGTAAGAATATGTGGCCGATATATTAAAGCCGATAAATAATGTATTGTTCCCTTCAGCTGAGACACTTGTTGAGCACTGTTTATGTTTTTGAATATCTTGAAATATGATTGAAATCTCTTCAAAAAATTAAAATCTGGTTCGGGACAACATGTGCGACGCAAATCTGTCATATCGGCAATACAACACTTTAATGAGAACATCATTATAATTGTGCGCTTGGGACATGGATTTGGCTCTCAAAATTAGATAAAAATTTGGATTTAAGTTTATCGGCCGATATATCGGTTCTGGCTTTCAAATATAAAGAATTATCAGATCTGGCCAAAATTTTCATATCAGTGCATCCCTACTATACTAAAATGCTAAAATCATCTTACAGTGCATGGGTAAAAAGATTAAAAGCTCACTTAAAGAGTACAGAGACCTGACATAATAAAGTTAGCATGCCATTCTACTGGCACAGTCATCTTAGTAGAATATCTCACCACTTACTGGTGATTGACAATGACTAAACATCGTTGTCAAATTTCTTCTTTTTCCACAGCGTACACTCCAACACAAAAACAGTAGTTTTAAGTTTATCCACTTAGAAGAGCAACTTCAAAAAGCTAAGTTTTGCAGAACAAAAATGCTGTGTCAGTGTGGACGGAAAGCCAATAGTGGAGAAAAAATTATGCGTTTTCATTAGGGATTCACGATATATCGGCCAGCATATTGGTATCGGCCGTTATATGTTCATTTTTAATGTTATCGTCAGTCGGCCTGATAAGAAAATGCGGCCGATATATTAAAGCCGATAAATAATGTATTATTCCCTTCAGCTGAGACACTTGTTGAGAACTGTTTAAGTTTTTGAATTTCTTGAAATATGATTGAAATCTCTTCAAAAAATTTAAATCTGGTTCGGGACAACATGTGCAATGCAAAACTGGCATATCAGCTATACAACACTATAATGAGAACATCATTATAATTGTGCGCTTGGGACATGGATTTAATTGTGAGACTTTTGTTTTTGTAATCAGGCTCTCAAAATTAGATAAAAATTGGATTTAAGTTTTTTGGACGATATATCGGTTTTCGGCTTTCAAATATACAGAATTATTGGATAATCGATCTCGGCCAAAGCTAAAATCATCTTACTGTGCATATGGGTAAAATAAATAAAAGCTCACTGAGAGAGTACAGAGAGACATAATAAAGTTATCATGCCATTCTACTGGCACAGTCATCTAAGTAAAATATCTCACCACTTACTGGTGATTGACAATGACTAAACATCATTGTTAAATATCTTCTTTTTCCACAGTGTACACTCCAACACAAAAACAGTAGTTTTAAGTTTATCCACTTGAGAGAGCAACTTCACAAAGCCTCAGTTTTGCAGAACAAAAATGCTGTGTCAGTGTGGACGGAAAGCCAATAGTGGAGAAAAAGATAATGTTCTCATAATTGTGATGTACATATTTCTGCATGGTAGAGCGACGGAGAAAGATTTCACTGCACAGTGTATAGATGCAAAAAAAGCTGAACAGTTCGTACAATAATTGCATGTCGCTGGAGACAAGAGGGGATTTGGATTCAGAGCCTCAGAAGGACAAATCATTCAAAAGTCCTGCAAAATGCCTTTATATTAGCCTTTAAAATATGAGAGAAGTTAGGCTTATTTGATCCAGGCCCCAAAATGCTTGGATCATGAAGTCTTAAGGTCAAAATTACCATTGAGAATCCTACTCTGGGAATATCAGTTGCAAAGCATTTATTCAAATTCAGGGACATGCCAGTATGGCATTAGTTTCTAGAATGTTCAGCTATTTAAAAGGTGAACACATGCAGCGTGATATATTTCCATATATCGTACAGTATAGCAAGTGTGTACCAAAACTGGTAGCTTTCCATAGCTTTGGAAACAAACATGGGGATATACAAAGACTCAGTCCACCCCTCAAAAGTTTCAAGGTTTAAATCCTTGAGCTTCTGGAAAACAAAGTTCTACATCACTGCAGCCTTTGGCAAGACTTCAAGAATTCATTACGGCATACAGCATACATATTCATATTTACCTTTCTGGCTCTGCGGGTCATAAACCTGAATCCCGAAGAGAGGTGGTCTTTCCGCCCGCATTAGTGCAACATCATTAGATGACAAATCCAGACGGAATATCGAGGCGTTCATGTAATCCGTCCAGAATATGTAATTCTGGTAATGCGCAATCCCAAATGGGTGATTCAACTCTTTTCCGCTGTACACCACCTGTGAAAAGTAGAACACGTTTGTGAGTTCCAGAGAAACATTGAGATGAACATAGAGTAGAACGGAGGTGTCTGAGAACTAAAGAACTGACTCACTCATTTACTAACCGTTCTGTGGCTGCCGTTGAGGTAGATTTTCTCTATGTGGTCAAAGTAGGCATCGCACCAGTACATGATGCTGGAGGAATGGTCCAAGGTGAGGCCATTGGGCCACAGCATGTTGGACGTGACGAAGATCTGGCGGTGAGATCCATCCATCCATGCCTTCTCTATTCGTCCTCTGCTGTCAATTAATTCGTCCTCCTCCCAATCGGTCCAATACATCCATCTAGGGAACCCAGTGAGAAAATATATATTTAAAGTTATGAAACCCTGCAGAACCAGGACAGCTTAGACAGGCATACATTTCCATGCTGCTCTGGACAGTTTAATGTGGATTTAATGAATGCCAGAAACCAAACCCAAAAACTTCAGAGTAGCTTATTGGGAAATACTATATTATAGGGAAGCATTAGATTACGGACACAGTGTTTATTATTCCCTGTTGAGAAATACAGCTGCTAGATGTTTTTTGGAACATTGTAACCAGGGCTTGATGTTAACACCCACCAAATGTAATGCAGTCCCTCCTCCTAGCCACTTTGGTTGGTTGAAATTTATATATAATTTATAAAACGGGTAGTTCGAATCCTTGATTCTGATTGGTCAAGAGCTGTGCTTTATTCACGATAAAACACGGCTACGACCGCTTCACCCAATGGTTCTATTGATCGCTGCGCAACACTGCGGTTCTACTGTATGTTGTTTTTATTTGAGCTTTCATGCATTTTACACACTGGAACGTTGTTGCTGTTCACACTCGGGGACTATTTTTTCCAGCGGAAGGTAGGCTTTTAGTGATTTTACTTCAAGAAAGTTGCACTAACATTGTTTTTTACTTTAATATTGTGTGGCAACCGTTTTATAAAAGCAATAAGACATATACATACTTACATATACATTTTTGTCAAAATATTAAAAAACATATCGATACTGAAATATCTGAAATGCTTCCAATACTCATTTTATCGCAGAATAGAATAGTCTGTTGACACGTCCGATTCACAAACTAATGACTCCTCTGAACCAATTCACTTTAATGAATGGTTAAAACAACTGATCTGTCCAACACTGAACTCAAGAGACATAAATCTGAAACACTTCACAACAAGGTTCCATTTATTAAAGTCTAGTTAACTACATTAGTTAACATTCTATTAATATTAGTTTATATGCGGATTTGCAGTTACTCCATGACAAAACCACCCCAGTCATTCTAGAATGATTCATTCTTTCCAAATAGAGCTATTCAAGTCATCTGTTGAAATTGTTTTTATTTTGCAGAAAAATTAAATATTTGGTAAAAAATACAATGCCATTTTTTACCAATATCGATGCGGCCCTAATCCTCGCTATGTGTTTTCTATACAGAGATATCGACATCGGTAAATATCGGTATCGGCCATTACAGCAATATTAATATCGGTTATCTGGTATCGGCCACAAATTTTCACACCGGTGCATCGATGAACAAGTTATGTTTTCAAATTTTAGGTTGATATCTCAAAAAATTAGCTTTCAGTAAAATTTTGTTTGGGCGCATTACCAAACTTTTTCACTAGGGCACAACCACCCTCCATTACTGCATATATAAGGGTGTCTGCATTTCCATTCATGTTTTGAGTGATATGAACCATTATTTCCACAATTTTCATAAAATTTATAAAGTAGAGATCCTATTCAGAAGTAGTATCCTTCTAATCCTCGCTATGTGTTTTCTATAAAGAGATATCGACATCGGTAAATATCGGTATCGACCATTACAGCAATATTAATATCGGTTCTCGTATCGGCCACAAATTTTCACATCGGTGCATCACTACTAAATTCAATAACCAAGTACAATATTCCAAAACACAGCTGAGTTTGCTCAAAGATGCCTTCTAGAAGACAGGTCACCTTAAAAAAAGCATCCTTCAAAAGTATTGAGGACAATGTCCTTACTTAACCACCTAAAAACCTAATAAAAAAGGCTCTCAAAATTGGATGTTATTAATACTTTATTCTTTGGGAGCCAAAACTTTTTGCTCTGCAACTCTTACAAGGTCCTACTTTTCCAAGTTAAAACCTCTCACATTTCACCACATAAACTTAACACTGTGACACGGCCTTGCACATTTGAACACAGCCTAACATAACATGACAGAGGGAATCAACTCCCCCACACATATTCAGTGACCTGTTGAATAACTCATGAGGCAGGGCTTTGAGTGACAGCACCTGCTGTGAACAGGGAAAATCGTCCGAGTGATGGAGAGGGAGAGCAAATGCGATCAGGACCTAGAGTCATAACAGCTAATCCTCCATCTTATCATGTTAGCACAGACAGGAAATGACATGCGTACATGGGATACGGAAGGACGGACATGGAAAAGACAGTTTTAGAGAGTGAAATGGGATTTGAAAGGGGAGAGATTAAGCTGGGATAGGTATTGAATATTCAGCATACCGGCAGCTAAAGCTTAAGCGGTGATCCGCAGTTCAAAAAAAAAAAAAACTTGGACTGCTTGAAATGTTAAACCAATTTCCAGTAACACAGTTGCAGATTAATTGCA
Source organism: Hybognathus amarus (assembly GCA_030378365.1). NCBI lineage: Eukaryota > Metazoa > Chordata > Actinopteri > Cypriniformes > Leuciscidae > Hybognathus > Hybognathus amarus. The sequence goes on from JAQIUQ010002132.1 coordinate 114,917, forward strand.
GATTAAAACTGATTACTCGTAATTATTCCAAAGACTCCAAGTCTTTTTTGCAAATGATCTAAAATTCGAAGCCATCGAAGCAATTAAAAAACAGACTACCCAATCCAAAAACCCATTACGAGGATAGACATGTCAAATGTACAGCACACGGAAAGAAGTCACTAAAATGTAAGCAGAAACCAGAACCTGCCTTTAAACTTTTAAACCTCTTAAGTCAGGCTTCACCGTTCTGCCAAGACAGCGATTTGCAGTCATGGTCTCTCCATATTCCCTTTAAGCTTTTCCATCTGAGCAATGACATCGAATAAGGATGTTCACATTAGCTCGCTTTGACACAATGGTACTTCTGCTATTTACTCTCTTTCACATGAACAACAATATTGAATAAGTGTATGTTTGTTAACTCTGCATCATTTCAAAGAAGTCGACACCAGAAAGTACCATGGTATATAGTAGTACCATGTTTATTTTTCGTTTTATTTTGTTTTTAGTATTATCTGATGCCTATGGAAGCTTGTTTCCGGCACTGAATAAAAAAAAAAAAGAAAAAATTAAAAAATAATTGCGACCTTTTATCTCATAACTGCGAGGTATGAAGTCAGAATTGTGAGAAATAAAGTCGCAAATGCATGATATAAAGTCTCAATTGCATGTTATAAAGTCAGAACTGCGAGATATAAACTCAGAATTGCGAGAATATAAAGTCGCGAACTTTTATCTCAAAATTCTGACTTTTTTCTCACAATTGCGAGTTTACATCTCACAATTCTGACTTTATAACACATAATTGCGAGTTTTATATGTCGAAATTCTCCCATCTTTTCTCAGAATAGTAAGATATAAACCTGCAATTGCGAGATATAAAGTCAGAATTGCGAGATATAAAGTCAGAATTGCGTAATATAAAGTCACAATTCTGAGAAAAAGACAGAAGTGCGACTTTATCTCAAAATTCTGACTTTTTTTCTCACAATTGTGTTCACATCTCGCAATTCTGACTTTATAACACATAATTGCGAGTTTATGTCAAAACTCTGACATCTGTTCTTAGAATTGTGAGATATAAACTCGCAATTGCAAGATATAAAGTCGCAATTGCGTGATGTAAAGTTGAGAAAAAATTCGGAGAAAAAAAAAAAAAAAAGACAGAAGTGTGACTTTTTATCTCAAAATTCTGACTTTTTTTCTCACAATTGCGAGTTTACATCTCGCAATTCTGACTTTATAACTCATAATTGCAAGTTTATATGTCGAAATTCTGACATATTTTCTCAGAATTGTGAGATATAAACTTGCGAATTGCGAGTTATCAGGTTAATTCTAAGGGGGAAAAACTAACTTTTTTCTCCCTCAGAATAGTTTAAATCTTACAATTCTGACTTTATATCATGCATTTCTGACTTTATAACACACAATTTTGACTTTATATCTTGCAATTGTGAATTTTTATCACGCAATTCTGACTTTAAATCTCGCAATTCTGAATTTATAACACGCAATTCTGACTTTATATTTCGCAATTCTGACTTTATATCACGCAATTCTGACTTTATATCACGCAATTCTGACTTTATATCACACAATTCTGACTTTACATCTCACAATTCTGAGAAATAAAGTCAGAATTGCGAGATGTAAACTCGTAATTGTGAGAAAAAAGCCTGAATTGTTCAGATAAAAAGTCGCAATTACCTTTTTTATTTTTCATTCTGTGGCGGAAACAAGCTTCCATAGATACCAGCTCTTTGTAAAAGAAAACAAAGAAAGCACACGGTTATTGAAATTTCTTGATGAAATCTCTAAGCGCAAAGGGCAAACATCCCTGCCCCCCAGTGCACTCTAAATGGCTGGATTTTGTCCAAGGCTTTAGCAGACTGAAATCCCTGCAGAAGAAGCTTTTAAATGCTGCTGTAAGCAGGAAAGGTATCATGGGCTTACCCATTTAGAGGATCCACAACAATGGCTCTGGGATGAGACATATTGCCTTCTAAAAGCGTTCTCCTAGTCTGAGAGGGCCGTTCCAGCCCGGCCACGTTGATGGTCTTTCTATAACCGTCATTTGTCCATAACAGGTTGTTACCAATCCAGTCCACCGAAATACCCTCAACATTATCCAGCTCTGGAGAAAGAGAAGCAGAAATAAATTGAGAAAATGTTGTTCTTTTTGCTTGATAACATCAAAGACAGCTCAATTAATCACTGTCCTCCTCTAATTCTTCCTAGTGGAATTATGCAGTATCGACCAGTGAGATTCGCCTACAACTGAATTGCATAAAATGTATGATGAATAACATCCCATTTGAAAAACATCGCCAACAGAAGTGCTCAAGTACAGGTGGCCTGCTTCTACCGTACCATGCCGCATGGTTGCCCAGATGATTCATTACAGAGCCAGAGCGAAAATGAGTTCGATTAGAGAATATTTAACTCTTTTTTCCACAATAAAACTGCGCACAAAAGCAAACATTAATATCTCAGAATAAAGCATAGTCATGAATGCTAAAACATACCGTCCTTAAGAATCGTTTTCTGAGACGGTTCCATCAGTCTTCTGGCGTCCGATTAGAAAGCTTGTGGTGTCGGCAAAGTAGATGTAGCTACTCTCTGCATGGAAGTCCAGCGCTCTGGGACTCACAAGCCCTTCGATTTGAATCAAATGCTCATCGCCAGACTTGATATTCATATCCAGACCTCGGATAACCCCGGGTCGTCCTTTTCCGTAAAACAGGAACAGCTCGTTCTTTGGTTCTGAGAAGACACGATTACCCAAGTAAACAAATGCTATGGCAGAACGTAATAAGCCTTCTGCCACGAGTACTGTTGGAGCTTAATTAATTGACATAATTAGCCTCCGTTTTCAATTCAGTTCTGCAAATTAAAGCCTTTGACAAAAATGTATCCAAAGCAAGAGGCTCAAGCTAATTACATTAGTTTAATTAAAACCAGAATTAGTTCCACTGATTCGGTTCTATCGAATCAATCATCTTTTGGTGCATAACAGTTACAATGTGTTTGTAATTGTATCTGAGTGTGTGTGTGTAAAAAAGAAACCAGGGATAAATAGGGTCCTAAGTGGGGGCATTAAAATGAGGGACACATGTGTATGAAGCACATTGTTTTCAAAATGCATTACTTTACGAGCTGAAATATTGCAAACATCACGATTGCAATTATTATTAGGTCTGACAGTGAGATCCAGGGAGACAAAGAAAAATCGGATGAAGGGATTGAGGAACCCAGCTAGAACAATTGTGTTTGTATAACTATGAACGGGACTGAAGCCAAATGATTTCTTTGTGTGAGAAACGTACAGAGACTCTTGAGTCAAAAGCAACCATTCTGCTGCTCTCAAAACAAATATGGCAGTGGTTTCATCGCATGCAATTCGGTCATGAGACGCGAGAATCAATGACGCACAATAAGACAGACAGAAATATCAGTTTTGGGTGAACTACAGTACTTTAAATACCCATGTCGTAATGCATGTTCTTGCATAATCCAGTGAATTGAATAATTTACAAATGAACGGTACTTCAACTCAAAACGAATGAATGACGAGTCTGGAATCAGTCTGGAAACAGCATCGCATTATAACACTTGAGATAAAAACAAAACACTCAATTGGACGTGCTACATTTAAAGCCACTATAACACAGCCGATACACACCTGCATTTGACGCCAATCAGTTGAGTATTATATGATTGCTGCAATCTGGGTGACACATCACAGTTATGAATAATATCAATGGATGTAAATGTGGAAAGTCACCTGGTGACACACTCTCGTAATAGATTTGTGCACAGTTACGAAATTGACAGAATCTGGCTTGTACAAAACGTTTTTCAAGTTATATTCATGGTTACAGTACGTTTAAGGGTTTAGGTAAATAGGGCCCTAAGAAATCCGTTTTATTTTTTCACAAATTCCATTTTTTTCTGTTTTAATTTTTGAGAATTATTTTTTTTACCCTTGACTGTTATTTTAGTCGTAAAAAGAGTGTGCTTTTAAAGTTAATGATTAAAATGTATTAAAAAAATACAAATAAATTAGGAATGACCTTAAATTTATTGAGGTAACTTCTCGGCTCGGCACTTATAGCGTTTTGCTGATGAAAGCAGAGCCGCGAGAGCCAAATCGCCATGCTTTCATTGTTTTGATTTCGTCATTGTAGCTGAAATGACGGGTTTGGGGGGTTTGTGTCGCCCAGATTTACTTCCCCAGGTCTGCATTTTACCAGAAATATGTTCTTCTCCCACACAAAAACATAATTGCAAACCAAATATGTAAAATTCCACGAAATTCCACGTTAACACTTGATTCCGTGTTAATTGGCCAATTTCGCAATTCCGTTCGCGATTCCGTGATCGCGGAAATCATAGGGCCCTAGGTAAGGGATTGAACTTTAGGTTTGGTTTAGAACTTGGCGGATTTTCTTATTTTAAACTTTACGGTAAAGTTTACCATACAGATACTTAAATTTTTTACTCTGAAGTGGAGTGAGCTTCCATAGCATGAATAAGCGTAGATATTGCAGATTTTACAGAAATTACAGCAAAAATGTACTTTCATTTGAAAACACACACATAGTTTCTTAATTTGAGTCATCTATGTTGGGCTTCATTCATGGAACACGAGCAGAAGATATTGCTAAATTGTTTGCACACCAAATTGTAGTTAAAATTGCATATGAAAACGTAGGTGAAAAAGTATGACATTTTACAGAGAAATTCAGCCTGCTCTTGTTTCACAAATAACTGATTTCTAATAGTATAATTTCAGTACAATTCTGTCCAAAACCATTAAAATGCAACAACGCATTACTATGAATTCTAATTAGACCGTTTTGGATATACAATTATTTGACTGATATAGAAAACAAAGCAAATTTACAATATTTTTGGATTTTCATTACTGGGATGATTTGCAATTTTTGTTTTACTGTTAAAGTGGTCTGCCATCTGAAGTTCGTGAGAAACTTTAAAGCTACACTGTGTAACTCTTTTAGTTTATTCTTAGCTAAAAACTCTTTCAAAAATATATGTTCATTAATGTATATTTACTTCGTTCAAGTAACAAAGTATTCTCGTGAGTGTATAATATGCCATTGAAAATACATACGGGTAAGGGGTTCTAATGTCGGTCGCCATGTTGCCCCTCCATCTTGAAAGTACATTAGCCAAAGAGGGACATACCTGTTAATTCAAGCTTCGTCTTTTGTTTTTACATTTGAGTTAACAATCATGGACGAGGTCGAACTGGAAGCCATGTTAATCTTGGACTACATTGGCCACCGTAGGAGTTAAAATGAAATTGAATTTGAGAGGAACAGAAACTAATATTCACTGGATGGTCAAATACCTTTTCATCGATGGGGTAAAAATCACACAGTGTAGCTTTAAAATCATCTGATATAGCCCTACACACCCAAAAACACATACACATATTCTCTAATAGTCAATGATCCTGATGCCAAAAGACAAAACATATCAATTCTCCATGTATTCCTCCCTAATGTGCTGAAAGTGCGCTATTAATCACAGAAACGTGTCCATTCTCTCAGCGTCTTGGGCCTCTATAAATTTGGTCATAAATTTCCATTTCGACAAACCCACAAGGGCCATCTGTCTGATATATGGCTTCAGATAGCAGCACCCTTTCCTTTGGGAATATCCCTAAAACCATTTACATAAGAAACCCGTCTCCAAGATGCTAATCAGACACCTAGAAGCTTCAAGAGGAGGAGAGAGGAAAGAGAAATTGGCATTTTGCGACCCTCACTTTTGCAGGACTTCCCGTCGCTGGCAAGGACGTGGCCAGTCCGGCAGCGGCATACGCGTGATTTGTAGTTGTGGCTCAGGAGACAGATATGCGAGCATCCACCTTTTCGTCCGTGTGGGTCAGGGCTGCATGAGTGAGTCCTGACTGGAGAAAGATAAAGGTCAGCATCAACGAGCGAGCATTTCTAAATGCGAAATGTTAAAAAACAACTAATTGTGTATACAGGAAAGAGTCAGGCCTATATACTTTTAAAATGGAGTAGAAAACACTTTCCGTATTGGTTCATGTCAGATATTAAACTCTACAATATTTTGACACAAATTTATTAGTTACTTTGCAATATGGCTAAATGACCATTAGGGGTGGAACGGTACACAGAAGTCATGGGTCGGTTCATACCTCGGTTCAGACATCACGGTTCGGTACAAGTTCGGTACAATGGAGGGAAAAGCAAAACATGTTTTGTGGATGTCTCAGGCTGTATAGGGTTGCTCAGGGTTGGATTAATAGATAAGATAACAGCTGTCATGAATCAGAAAATATATATCAAACGGAAAATATATATAGTTCTGATTTTTTCCCCTCCCATTTATGAACAGTTCAGAACTAGAATTCTGAAGTGAAATAAAGTAGTATTTTGTGTGTGTGGATTAACCAGAGCAAGAGAAAGAGTGTGGACGCGCAAGTTGAGTCAACAAATATTGAAGCTTGTTGGTTTCGTTAATTGTAACTCACTTGGAAAACCGAAGTTTTCCAAAACTTGCGATCTTAAAGAGGCTGGCGGATCCTCTAACTCTTCTGGGTTGCCACAACTCACCTACTAAATGCATACGTAGTGTTTTTTAGAAAGTGACACTGCCAACTACTGGCCTGGAATAAATAATACAGTGCTTTTAGTTATTTTTGCGGATCATAGTGAACAGGGATCAAAACGTTTCCATTTTTAGTACATAATTGTGGTGTAAACATGTCCCAAACTGTCTATTAAGGATCCCCGCACATGCCTTGCGTTAAAAAAAGAAAAAAAAAAGTCTGTTTTGACCACGAATAACAATTTGTTCCCACGACTTACTATCGGCACGTTTACACACACCAATTTTCTCGTTCTGACGACAACATTGTCAAAACAATCCCGGTTCACACTGATCCGCGAAAAACTACTAAAACGACTAAAAGCACTGTATTATTTATTTCAGGACAAAAATTGGCATTGTCCCCTTTGTAAAGAAACACTACGTGCCGATAGACTGAACACGTAAATACTCATGACCATAACGTCAACGTTTCCACAAGAGATTACTTTTTAATTTTCAGTTTCCTCTTACGCTTGATTTACACAAAGATGATAACAGTATCATTTTCAAAACTTGCACTTTGAAGCCCGTTTTTCAGGCCCCCAAAACAACATTGAGTAAACACTTACGCACATATGAACGTATAATTTTTCCCCGACGTTTTTAGCTAAAATAAAAAAAACGCGTAAACAGCCTAACTTACTAACTAATACGTCACCATGTTTTACAAATTTGTTCCCTCATTTTAAGTAAATAATGCACCTTAATATACTAATTGGTTCACTCGTTTTACAAAATCATGGTCACGTTGTAATAATTTGTCCCCTTGTTTTAATTAAATCAAAATATAATGTGATATGTCAGTTCATTGTAGTATGATGGACATTTTTGTACAAGAAAACCCATTATGTTTGATTTAAAGCATTGAGCACAAACTCTTTATCTACTCTTTAAACTAAATCATCTTAAAAACTCTTTATTTCCCAAAATTGCAAGTTTATTTTAAGTAGTTATGATTTATTTAGCACAGTTGCAACTTTGTATCTCACAATATAATGTTTTTTCTTATTTTAATCTTCACAGTTGCTTTTATTGTTAAGTGGAACAGCCTTCCATTGCATAGATAAAAGTAAATGTTGCAGCTTTTAGAGAAATTGCAGTAAAGACACCATCATCTTCAAAAATACTTACAAATTTATTAGCTGGATAAATTTTGGTTTACCTCATTCATGAAACACGAGCAGAGCGTTTATTGACTGGTCGCAAATGTAACAACGTACATGTCATTTTACACAAATTAATTCTGCTCTTGTTTTTCATGAATAGCAGACTAGCATTTCAGTATAATTTAGTACTTCAGTATAAATAAGTCATTGCTATTTTTAAATATGAGTGAATGCTGATTATTAGTTACACTCCCACAACAAGTTTACCTGTAGGTTGAGCCAGTCTGTGATAAACTCGGATGGCTTTGGCACTTTCCAAAGTGGTAACGGTGTTTGTGTCACTGCTGTTGAAGCGATTTATCCTAAATATGTCCACTTTGCTCTCTCTGGAGGGTTCAGAGCACGTCGCAAACAAGTAATCTTCAAAAAGTGCTAATCCGTAAAGGTGCGACACCTGGAGAGAGAAACACAGGAATGGAGAGAGAGAAAGACTCGTCTAGAGCTTCGACTTAATTCAGAACATGACACAAATAGGTCTGCTTAAATTCACTTCTTTAATCCAGCCAATGTAACTTTAGCTCAATAAACAGCAGCCCTGAGTTAGACACCAGTTGAAATATGCAGGGATCTTTGATGTCACATCTGTGCTACAAATTACCGATGGGTACCGTTGAGGCTTTGATTTTGAGGAGAAAGAGTGATGAGAAAAACAAATGAGTTAGCGGTAGTAGAGTTCAATTCAGGTTATCTTTCAGTGCCAGCTTTGAGGAAAAAAGTCCCAATATAACCTCCGATAAAGGTCCCAGGGAATATGCTAGAGCTGAACCTTGCAGGAAATGGATGAACAAATCAATAGTAAAAAAAGCACACAAAAGAATTATAGTGTGAAGCCAGGACTCGGCAAGGTCAAAACAACCTGGTGCTCATCCAGGCATAACAGTTCTGACATGGGACAATGAGATGGCTACAGAAATGTCAAGGAAAACAAGCCCTAACTATGCATCCATGCGATCAATTTACATAAACGGCCACCGTTTGGCTGCACACTTCCTGTGATTGTGGCGTTAGTGGCGTTAGTGGCGTAAAATCTCTGAAAGATTACTCCAAGGTTTAATGTCACTTGACCCTTGATAAATCATTATAATATAATAATTTGCTGCTCAAGAAACATTTCTTATTATTATCAATGCCACATACACTCATCTAAAGCATTATTAGGAATATCATACTAATACTGTTTGTCCCCTTTTTGCCTTAATTCTACATGGCATTGATTCACCAAGGTGCTGAAAGCATTCTTTAGAAATGTTGGCCCATATTGATAGGATAGCATCTTGCAGTTGATGGAGATTTGTGGGATGCACATCCAGGGCACGAAGCTCCCATTCCACCACATCCCAAAGATGCTCTATTGGGTTAGGATTTGGTGACTGTTACCCCTTTTCTACCAAAAAAAGAACTGGTTCGAGAACTGGTGCTGGTTCAAAGTTGGTTCGGAGTTGGTTCAACTTGCAGAACCGCTTTAGAACCTGTTTGTTTTCCACTGACTAGAGCGCCCAGGAACGGCGTCGTTACGTCACTGTTTACGTCGCCATACGTCTTGCAAGTACAACATTACTTTGGGATTATCTCTAACTCGTGTATCAAGAAGGCTTTAAAAAAACAATCAAATGTGTAAGTCTTTTAATATTTTCGTTTGATATGTAATCTTTTCTGATAAGTTATGTACCCCTGTCTTGTGTCTATAATGTCTTAATATAAAAAAAAATAGAAACGCTTGCGTTTAACTTCAAGCATAATAATAACAAAGGCGGACTCCGTCGTGTTTCTGCAAATGTTCTCTCTTGGCTTTGCGATCCTTTATTATGGTCAGAAAAGATGTTTAGAACACATCTAAATCCGCCCCAGCCCCCGACGTAAGCATGACGTGGTAAAAGAACGGTTCTAGTCCAGCAAAGAGTTGGTGCCGCTTTGGAACCAGTTCTCCTGGCCGGAGACCGGTTCCTTGCCTGCCGAAACACAAAGAACTGGTTCGCGCGCAGGCACCGGCTCCGAACCGGCTCTCAAAATGCTTTGGTGGAAAAGGGGCTTGTGGGGGCCATTTTAGTACAGCAAACTCATTGTTCAAAAAACCAATTTGAAATGATTCGAACTTTGTGACATGGTGCATTATCCTGCTGGCCATAAAGGGATGGACATGGTCAGAAACAATGCTCAGGTAGGCCGTGGCATTTAAACAATGCCCAATTGGCACCAAGGAAAACAAGAAAACATCCCCCCATTACACCACCACCACCAGCCTGCACAGTGGTAACAAGGCATGATGGATCCATGTTCTCATTCTGTTTACGCCAAATTCTGACTCTACCATCTGAATGTCTCAACCGAAATCGAGACACTTCAGACCAGGCAACATTTTTCCAGTCTTCAACTGTCCAATTTTTGGTTAAATTGTAGGCACGACATGTGAATGGCCCCTTGACATACTACCTCCCATCAGGCCCCGAGCTACGACAGCAAAAGATACGCAGCAAGAAGAAACACTACTGGTTCACACTTGCACACATTCTGCTGTTTTGGCAGGCAGTGTCCTGATTTCCTATTTACTTGTTTGGTGGAAGCAATCCAGAATTACTATTGCTGAAATTATAATCTGACCCGCCCTTAAAAAAAACTCTTTGGATCTTCACGATTCACATAAGTCACCCAAACTGACATGAAAAAAGCGAGAGGCGCCAAAAAGCATCTGACAGGAAAGTTGTTCCAGGACCACCAATAAAAATGTAATGCGACAACTAATCAACAGTAAAAGCAAATCCCAATACTTAAAAAACCCAAGGAGAATCAACAGCACCCCAAGCGAGACGATACTTAGCATGAAAAACGTCTGAAATTGATACAAATGCAGTTATTACTCAAAACAGTCCCGTAAACTATGAACACCTGCACGCAGGCGCTTTCCAAAAGGAATTTTCAAAGTATTGCATCTGGGTATTAGTTAACACCAGATGTCTCATAACACTGATAAACACAGTCGCGGATGGATTATCTATTGTTGCACAAAAGTTTGACAGTGCCCTTGGCCTATTCTATGAACTATGGATGAAATTTATACTGAATTTATGAAGCTATGAATTTTCTATCACCATTTTTTGCGCCCGTTGAAGGGGCAATGGAGAGAGGCCAAACTTTACAGCCTTCAAAATAAACTGCTTTAAGAGTTATTCAAAGAAGCATCATCTATCAGAGCATTACTGCTGACTATTAAGGCTGTTGGTTACAAAAAATAAGAAAAAAATCCACAGGAAATTTTTCTATATAGTTAAAGCTACACTGTGTAACTCTTAGTTTATTCTTAGCTAAAAACACGTAGTTCTTTCAAAAATATGTGTGTTCATTAATGTATATTTACTTCGTTCAAGTAATAAAGTATTCTCGTGAGTGTATAATATGCCATTGAAAATACATACGGGTAAGGGGTTCTAATGTCGGTCGCCATGTTGCCCCTCCATCTTGAAAGTACATTAGCCAAAGAGGGACATACCCGTTAATTCAAGCTTCGCCTTTCGCGTTTACGTTTGAGTTAACACTCATGGACGAGGTCGAACTGGAAGCCATGTTAATCTTGGACTACATTGGCCACCGTAGGAGTTAAAACGAAATGGAAAAACAGAAACTAATATTCACTGGATGGTTATATACCTTTTCACCACTAGATGGGAGTAAAAATCACACAGTGTAGCTTTAAATTGTTTAGAGGTCACACTTCTTTGTAGATTCGAAACCGTTCGTCTTACCGAGTTGCCTTGGATGATCGTGTGTCTGTTCTTGCCGTTGTAATCCACAACTTCGATAAAATCCAGATAAGCGTCCGCCCAGTAGACGAGCTTCTGAACCAAGTCCAATGTCACGGCGGTCGGCTGTTCGGTTTTATACTCCACTATCCTGGTTCGGTTGGTGCCGTCCATGTTGCAGCGCTCCACTTTGGCTATAGTCCCGTAGTCCGTAAAAAACAGTTTTCTAGGGGGTGAGAACACATCAGGTTTTAAACCGGAATCTACAACCTGCCTGACGTGAAAGAAATCAAAAGTCAAGGCCATTTAAGATTTAATCAATCCCCTCATACACAAACAGTGTTGTGTCAGAGCTGAACACTCACAGTAGCAACAATGCAATTAAAGCAAGCCACTCTGAGCAAGAGCTGAATGAATGGGCTCCAGTATGATGTTCCTTTTTAAACTAACACATACTGACAGAGGGATAAGAGAGGGGAGGTCATCCGCATTACTACGCACGACAATTGTGGCACAGGAGCGGTCCACACCGTCTGAAACTGCTCAAAACAGCATGCACAACTCAGCACTGCATACAAATGACTGTTTACCAAGAGACCAAAGAGTTTCTCCCATCACAGAAGCATAGATGACTCGACATCAGATATGGATGATTTATTTACGCCTATGAAAATTTGAATCACGAGTCTCCTCTGTGTCGTGTGATCATTTTAAGATAGCTGGATATCTATGTTTAGGTCAAAGAATTATTAACGACTTGTTTGGAGAGGGATAAAAAGGTCATATTTACTGTGATTTGACTTGCTAGATGGTAAACCTCTTTCAGTTGGCCAGTTAGATTTCAGTGACTGTGTAAAGAAAGTAAGGGTGGCCTTGATGATCACTTGAGTATTTGATCTCATTATATTTTGTTACTTTTGTTTTGTAATGTACAGGCATATTGTTTATATATATATATATATATATATATATATATATATATATATATATATATATATATATATAATTTTTTAGGGCTGTCAAAAGATTAATCGCGATTAATCACATCCAAAATAAAAGTTTGTGTTTACATAATATATGTGGATGCACTGTGATAATTATTTATATATATATATATATATATATATATATATATATATATATATATATATATATATATACACACACACACATACACATATATATACACATACATATACACACATGCTTGTATATATTTAAGAAATATTTCCATGTATATACTGTATAAAGATTTATATATAATTTATATTATATATAAATATACATATTTTATATATAAATAATATTTTTTTCCTAAAATATACATGCATGTGTGTGTGTGTATTTATATATATATAGAAAATAATTATACACAGTGCACCCACATATATTATGTATTAATATATAATCACGATTAATCACACATATAGATGTGATTGATCGTGATTAATCATTTGACAGCCCTAATATATATATATATATATATATATATATATATATATATATATATATATATATATATATATATATATATATGTATATATATAATAAAAATAAAAATAAAAATAATATAAACTCTTTATTCCATTAAATTATTTATTAAACAACTTAATATTATTATTATTATTATTATTATTATTACAAATACATATTTAATTTGAATTTAATAAAATTATGATATATTAAATAATTTCTATTAATTTATCAAAATTTTTATCAAATATTTTACATTTTAAAATATTTAAAATATTTATTAAACATAGATATATAACATCATTATTGTATTATTATTTGATTAATAGTTCAATATAAAACATTTTTAGTAGTAGTAGTAGTAGTAGTAGTAGTATTAATTATTCATTTGTTAAATGTAATATAATAATTTACAAATTAAAAGTAATTTATCACATTTGATTATTTGGTCATTTTATTCAAAAACTAATGCAGAGGAAAGGCTCATTGTTACCATCTCATGTATAGTATGCTGTAAATGGCCAGTCATAAATAAAAGGACCTAAGGGTTGTCTTAGTGATCGTACCCCATGATGGGATCCAGCGCAAGGCCTTTTGGGTTCTGGATGTCCAGGTCAATGATGGTGACACATGTATCTCCCTGTTCGCTGCACACAAATATCCGGTCGTTCACTCTGTCTATGAAGTAGAAGTTTCCTGTTAACCAGTCGATGGCCATGTGCTCCACATCTAAATGGGAGAAAAAATGCATTTTAATACATGTGAGCACCAGCAGAGTACCATGACCTGGTAGTTAGAAACAATTAAAAATGCATGCATGCTTCAAAGAAGCAACAACTGACATTCAGCGACTTGACATGCACACTTGACACACTTAACCTTCTGACATTAAACACTTCATTAGCAGATCATTAAACACTCCGAAAGTGGGGAAAAAAGGCTAATGAGTAAATGTATATGGACATTAAAAACAAAACACTCAAGTTCATAAAAACTTCAAAGGATATTAGTTTGCACTTGCTTTGAATAAAACATCAAAGTTACCAGACATTCCTTAATTTGCACTTTGAGAATAGATGGAAATACTCACTTTGCAGGTTTTGACCTATCCTTATCTCGTGTATTTCTGAAAACACTTTGAGTTTGGTCATGCGGGCACACCACAGTTGACCTGTATCCTGCGCCACTGAGAGCCAACAGAGGGACTCTTCTCTATAAATAAAGTCCACTATTTGAGTCCCATTTGTCTCCATGGACTTGAGATTTGGCATAGATGATCCATTGAGGTAAACAACTGATATAGAATTCATATTTGTTGTCAGCAAAACCGGAGGTTTATCGCCAGGATCTGAAAGAAGGAATATAAATGCAGGAAATTAGAGGAAATCATCTCCTGTGAAATATAAATTAAGGGATTATTTATGTAAAACACATTTAACCTTCAAATGGTCTTCGTTTTCTGTTTAGACTTCTGGTTTTCGGGCTCTATACGACCCCAACAATAGATTAATTGTAAAAAAAAAAAAAAAAAAAAATATATATATATATATATATATATATATATATATATATATATATATTAGGGGTGGGAAAAAAATCGATATTGCAATATGTTGTTGTGCTAAATATATATATATTTTTTATGATACATTGCATTTATGCTCTAGTACTAGGCCTTCATTCCTGTGTAAAAATGTTCAGACTTTTCAGGATAGAAATTAAGAAATTTTCAGGATATTTTTTTTTTGACACATGAAGAAAATATATTTAGTTTTTTCTGACATTTAGTATAAAAACTCTGAAATAAATCAAATAAATTTGAAAAATTACCAAAAAAATGGCTGACTCATGTCTTTTTATGTTGCATAAATACACACAATTAAATAATATTTAAATAAAAATGTTCTGCATAATTTGGCAAAATGACAGATTGATATGAATTAACAGTAACATGCTCTTGATTATGTTTTTGCTAAATAAATATAAAAGTGTCAACTTAAAAAAAAAAAATCTGCCCCGGGACATTAAAGTGCATGTAGCTGAATAAATATCCAAAACACCCATACAAAATATACATATTCAGGTGTTACATAAACATAATTAAGTCATTACATTAATTTTTGCTTACCTATATAGAACATAAAACACAGGTTCATTAAGCAGCTCGCACTTGCTGCGACACAAATTGTCCAAACTTAAACTTTGCGATCGCCCCCCTCCCCCTTTCACACTAATGAACAGACACCATGAAGAGCAATTAACTGTGAGCATGTAATCATCTCTAAATTTGATAGACAGTTGCGGGTCAGACGGGATGGGCTCTGATTGACTTTCCATTAAGTCTTCCCCTGTTTATCTCTCCCATGGCTCTTTCATAGGCCAACTTGCCGGCGACCATTTGCATATTGATGACAATGAGTGTAACTGACACTCGTATCAGGCGAATGACAGTGTCATCTATACTAACGCTCCTGGATGATCGCCACTGTGATCGCACAACTCCACTGAGGCTTTCCTGTTCAATCAAACGTCCCAGAAGGTAGTGTTTACCCATCTAATCACTTAAAATGTTAAGACAACTATAATTTAAATGCTGAGTGAAATGTTAAGTGTGGAGTTTGTTGACCTTTCTTTGTTTTTAATACTAGACACTTATTTTCTAGTAGTTCTTGCTATGAGAAGATATTCACTGAAGAAAATACTATTATTATGTGCCGATACCTACTCTATATCACGACCAATTTGTACGAATTCGTACGAGTGATTAAAAAGTGGCTAATTCGTACTAATTCATACTAGAGCCCGACCGATAAAGGATTTTGAAGGCCGATACCGATACAAATATTTTTTGGTTTTAAAATCCGATATGCCGATATATCGGCCGATATTTTTTTCCATTAGGGCCCAAGCCCTGAAAGGGCGCAGAGCCCTATTGTTTTCCTTCCGATTATTTTTTTATTTTTTTTTATTTTTCTAGCGACTATTCGGGCACTTTTGGGGCCCTTAACATGCTCGAAAACTCTTGAAACTTTGCACACGGGTCAGAACCCGCGGCCATCAGAGCCGGGCTGAAGCTGGTACTCATCTGAAAATAATTTCATCTGAAATTATACAAATACATTTAAAATGATTAGGTCTTAAGGCCATTGCACACAGAGTCTGAAATTCGCATCTGAAATTTTCGCACAAAAAAAAAAAAAAGTTTTTTCGACCTCACGTTATGTCAATCACGCTTGCACACCGCCTCCGAAAATATCGTTCGTCATAAAAAAAAATCGGATCAGGTTCGATTTTCTGCGTTTTTCGCATCCATAGCCAGCATTTTGAGAGGTTTTTTGACAATTCAGGGCCGACTGGAGCTCGTTCCACACATCTTTGCACAATTCAATTTGATCAAGTGTTTATGTTCTCTTCTCTCAATTGGATTGGATTATGAAAGGAATAGGCTAACCTCCCCTTTCAATCAGACTGAAATTTCGGATCGATTAAAAGGTATGATTGAGCAGCAGCCAATTCGATATCTAATGTATTATTTGGGTACAATATATAATAGCCTATATTCAGCTGTTCTGTCTGCCCAGCGCTTCCACCATGTGTCTCCAATA
Organism: Hybognathus amarus; assembly: GCA_030378365.1. Classification (NCBI taxonomy): domain Eukaryota; kingdom Metazoa; phylum Chordata; class Actinopteri; order Cypriniformes; family Leuciscidae; genus Hybognathus; species Hybognathus amarus. Next base: position 131,528 of record JAQIUQ010002132.1, read on the forward strand.
CTCTGTTCAGAGTCGACTGGTTCACGGAAATTAGTGATCTTGTTTTAAAAATGTGGCTCCAGCATCAAACTTTTCCACTGACATTCTGAAGTAAATTTTGAATCGCAACTCCTTGATAAGGAGGTGCTTCCTCTCAGCGCAATTTCAGGATTGGATGGACGCAAATGCAAACTCTTTCTTCCCTTTTCAATAAGAGAGAGGACAAAATCATCCTCACTGCCTGACGAATTCATTTTGTATGTTTGCGTTTTTTCCGCAAAGGTTTAATAAATATGCATCTGACTCAGTGTGCAAGGTTTCGGTGCGTGACGAATTTTTAGACTGACGAACACGAAAAACGCATACGTAAATTTTTGTACTCAGTGTGCAATGGCCTTTAGCCTACTTACAGGTTGTGGCCCAACAACTGCTGCCTCTGGTTTTAAAGCCGGAACTGCTTCATGTTTTAGTAAAAGTTTCTAGTTGAATCCGGCATTTGAATTCGTGGAGACTCTGGAAGCTATTTTTCGTGAATGCGCAGCTCAGACAGCTAAATTACGATTGTAATTTTCAGGAACATAATCAAACATAAATTGTATCCTTTGTTGACGAACTATGTCCGTGGGAAGCCCGAACACAGAAGACCTGACAGCTGGTGAACACAACACACTTGACAAGCTGCAGAAATATGGCCACGCCCTTTTTTGCATATTGCGGAGGGAGGTTGATGCAAATGTATGGGTTAGTGATGTCTAAAACCTGGCTGTAGACCCAATTCGAGTCGTTTTTGTAGGCATTAAACTTCCTGATTTTTTAAAAGACAATATCTCTGCTTACATTGAACTTTCAGCACTGCAACTTAGCAGATACTGTTCATGCACCAACAGCAACATTACACACTATTTAAAATGAAAAAAAAGCGAAATCGCAATCAACCCCCCTTTAAACAAAATACAGATTGCTCAGCTGATGAAACGTCTTTCAGAAAAAAAACGTCCTCTCCCTTACAACTTCGTTTTCATCCATCCATTAAATTAAATATGGCATCTAGTCTAACAGCAATTTTGCAAACAAGCTAGCAACTACCTGAACACTGTTGCAACCACAGAGCAATGTGCTAAAAAAAACCTCTAAACTCAGGAGGTCATCCATCTCGCCAGCATTTAGTATGGTAAATCAAGTAAATATTTGATTTATGCATGGGTTATATTATTTTCAGACTTGAGCCTTTAAAGCACCGCTGAAAATCAAAGTAAAATACATGTTGCTTAATGCACATTTTTTTGGACTTGAACTAACGGGGATGATAAATGGACTCACCTGTTTTGGCTTTGCAGGATCGTCTGTTGGCCTGCAGGCTGAAGCCATCTGTGCAAGTGCATCTGTACGATCCCTGCGTGTTCATACAGATCTGACTGCATGTCCCGTAATCCCTGCATTCATCATGATCTGCGGGCAACAGCGGGGCTATTTATTAAACGCTAAATGTGCTCCAAAATGACCTAAATTTGCAAACCCAACTCTTAATGTTGCCATTTCAAAGCAACCTATCAAAATATATGAATATGCAAATGTATGTTTGAACAGGGAAGGGTGAGTAAATTGCTGTTTTGGTTGACAATCACAATTTCTCATTAAATCAACAACAATATCTCTAGAGGTTCACGTTCATGCATTGCTAGAGACCTCAAAACGGTATGAGCTGAGCTAACTTTTTATGGTTAGCCTACTCTATTCGGTGCCTGATTAGAACTGATACAAAATCAAAATTAAAAAAAGTGAAAAATGTGAAAACGGGGGTTCCAGAGTGTGACCAGTTTTTGAGAATTTGCGAGTTTGCAATTGATGTTGTCGCATTTGTGCGAGTGCATAGTCATGCATAATTTTGCACCTGCGCAACAGAACACTGTTGTATGCGTAACTGCATCATTAGGTATAATTTTTATATTACATTGATATCATATTTTGTGCAGAGAGCTTGCTTTATAAATGAAAAAGCCTTACAATGTCAATGAGTAAACATTGAAATTCAATTAAAATTTACCATCAACAGACGTTGAATGAACGTTTCTCACTGACACGCCCCCAACTCGTACAGATCGGGGCTTAAAGAAAATCCTGAGCTCCCCACTGGTATTTACGACATTGTGGTGGCGTTCAACTCGTAATTACGATCTATACAAGATGACTTGAACGCAGCATAAAGCCCTGTTCACACCGCCAGTGATTTTGTCGCTGTGTGTCGCTAGGCTCTGTACTGTGATGTCGCTTGTGGGCGTTCGATGTCATTGGTAGACTGCACGCCTGGCCATATCTATACAAAATACCATCACAAGGGATATATACAACTATATAATTTTTATTTGACTGGGAATAAATGACTTTTAAGGCTAAAAAGAAGCCGTATGCTGTTGGGAGAGTGATTTTATATTACCACAGCAGTGTTCAGTGGATTACATCATTTACTAGATAAACGATCGATCAATGAATAAATTAAACTCACTCATACTGTCAAAAATTATAAAAACGTAATTCGAATTTGACAAATAATCAATTTTCATGTGTTTAATAGTCAACGTAATGCAGGGTAAATTGTAAAATGAACTGCAGCAGTGCTAAACGTGCATCATAAAACTAAAACATTTGAACTATAACGTTAAATGTATGAATTGAACTCACTGAGATTGTTGACAGTTTCTTTTCCATGCATTATTTTATAACTCATGTATCTGGTTACAGTCAAATCATTTAAAACAGTGAAATCGTCCTCGAACTCTTTCTGTCTTGCCTTCCTATTGGTTGTCGCTTGCAAAATCGCTTCTCATTTGCATAAATTCTGAAACTCTCAACTTTTGTCGCTTGTCTCTAGTCGCTTGACATGCCCACATTCTGTCGCCAACGGTCACTGTCGCTTCGTGTCGCCGGATGTCGCCAGCGCTCCATTGAAATGAATGGGATCTTGTCGCTTTGTCGCTGCGTGTTTATTTAAATGCGAGTCCTTTAATTGTAAATTATTATATTACATTTAACAAATCAGTAATTGCTACTACTACTACTACTACTAATGTTTTATATTGAACTATTAATTACTACTTAGAGCCCGACCGATAAAGGATTTTGAAGGCCGATACACAATATTTTTTGGTTTTAAAATCCAATATGCCGATATATCGGCCAAATTTTTTTAGTTTTTTTTTTTTGAAACGCGCAACAAAACATTAACAGATTTTCCTAACATTAGTTATTTGTAGTTATTTACGAGTTAACTAAAATACTATGATCCTGCATTTTAAAAATAAACTTTTTTATTTTATTGTCACAACAGAACAGACTAGTCTGTTAGCTAGTCTGTGATGAGCCATAATTTAGCAATGGATGATGTCATACTACATACTACAAGTGTAAAACATACATTTTTAATATAACAGGCCAAGAAGAGATGATACGTCTCATTGCTATAACTGTCACACGTCATTAAAGAAATACTTCAATCACATTGTCAAAAGTTAAAAGGACAGTCAGCCAACTACACTGTAACAACGTAACGTAATTATTACTAACTAATTCCGCTTCACTCTCGGCTTATTTAACAGCAGCAAAACTGGACATGATAGTCACAAATTATGTCAAGCTTATTTGAGTTAAGAGAACTGATGGAGATGTTCTTTTAATTGATATTCAAGCAATGTATGTCTTGTGACCAACTTAACGAGTGTTGCCAACAGGGACGGTGTAGAGTGCCCTCTGGTGGACAAACTATGTACTCCAACACTCATGACATGGTTCAAGAGTGTTTCGTCAGTTTTTTTATTTTAATTTTTAAATATTCATTTATCGGCTATTATAACTGCCGATACCGATAGTTTGGAAAATGCCTAATATCGGCCGATAATATCGGCATGCCGATATATCGGTCTGGCTCTAATTTTTATTGGATTATATTTTGTTAGTTGCTTTACTAACTGTAATCAAGTTGTTACCAAAGTAATACAATTCAATCCAATTACATTTCTAAAGCTTCAAATTCGTCAAACACAGTTGCGCATGTTAATGACCCTCACCTCTACATTGTCTCCCGTCCTCGTGCTCAGTTCGAAACCTTCCCCGCAGAAACAGGATGTCCCGTTTCTCATGATCACACAGTCAAACTGGCACCTCCGCTCCTGGCAGCTGCGCACCAACTCTGAGGAACACAAACACACATTAAAACATGCTCTGTATGATTCAGAGTCTTAATATCCAGCACAGAGTTCACTCTCACAATAAACATGCAGTTTCACTCGGTGAAACCCTCCATAAAAGCACAATGCCATTTTGCTAGTATGAAATCATTTGTTAAAACTTGAACAGATGCAGCCTCATTATGAGACCATGATTCAGCGCTTTTTAAGTGGCACTTAAGGCCTGTTTCAGTGGATGCAATCCTTCCAGACGAGCTCCCGCTCCGAACCGCTGTCAATACACAACGGTAGAGCTTTGTGTAATATTTATCACCGGTGAAACACTTACAGCCTCCTAATAAGGGATGTTTGACGGTCACATTTGCCTGCGTGGCGCGCCACATGAAGATGCCCCTATTTTAATTTATTAATTCCAGAATCAGTTGAAAAATAGCTGCAATTTGTTTCAATTACAACAGTCATAGCCCATTATTGATGTTTCTATTCATTTGGGGGCATGGCTAACAGGTCACCTTGCCTTTTTTACCAATTGTGGTGGTTTTAACTGCCTCACAATACATATTAGACAGGAAAGTGTGAAAAAGAGAAAGATTGGAGATGGTTTAGCCACCAATCGCGAGAGATTTCTCAGCGTGCAATTGCTAAGAAGCCCACATTAATAATAACTACGCACTGAGAAATTCATTCGACCCACCCCGGGCATGCATTCGGAATGGCTCGAGTCTGAAGGTTTTAAATTAAGTACTTCTTTAAAAATGTATCACAGCGTTTAAGGATAATGCAAAGCGTTTTACAATATGAGTTTAACTGAAAGTGAAATATAATGGCTTTTTATATATTACAAGGAATGTGTATCCACTTGAGCTGGATGTTTAACTATTTATATCTGGGACCAGCGATGGGTAGCGACTAACGGTTCCTGAAATATTTCATAATCATGGCTATAAAGAGTTCTTTATTTATTTATGCAGATGGGGCATTTGAGTCACTGAAATCTGTAGTTTTACTCCTTCATATAACAAGAACTGTGAGCAACACGAGCAGCAATAACATCTTTTGTTTCCACATACACTGTAAAAATGAATATGCGATCTAATCAAAGAGATTGTGGCAACAGATTACAAGCAAACTTATTAATTAAATTGAACAAATTAAATAGAGTAATAATTAATCAAATGAATTCCTTAATGGTTAACCAGTTTAAAAAAAACGTACATTTAAGTCACCATTATGGTGATCAGTGTTTGTTTTAGGTTTGTTTTAAAATGACAGTTTTCTCCTTCAGTGATTCTGCTTGTTAACATCAGGTGTCTTTAATGTTGGCAATATAAAATAAAGAGTTCTCAATTAATCTTTGACAACTGTCTGTTAGTGAGATATTTTTGTTAAATTCTTTGGTGTAAACTTTACTCATTTTAATTGGTTAACTTTTATGGAATAATTTGATCAAATTAATGTGTTCAGTTGAAATAACAGGGTTTCTGCAGGTTTCTGCAAGTCAAATTTAAGACATTTTTAAGACATTTTAAGACCATAAACATTGAAATTTATGACCTACATGACGCATTACCAGACATTTAAATAAGAAAATATTCTGGAAAAAAATGTGTGTGTAGGTGAAATTTGTACTTTGCATTTTATACTGTAAAAACAAAATTATAGTTGATTTTTAGTTGATCATACCCAGAGATGAAATGGCATGAACATTTAATTTCATGATTACTATGAAATCAATTTGCCAAATGTATGTCTAAACCCAGCAAATAAAATTAACATCAATATGCACTTTTTTGTTTACATAAACATTAAAAAACCATTAAAAATTATGGCCAGATTTTAAAGGAGTGTCTTGCAACAGGTTATCTAGTTAAAATAAAGTCTTCACAAAAATAGTTTTATAAACAGATAAACCTCACGTATTTCAGCCTTTAAATGATCTTTTATAAAAAGATTGAGTAAAAAAATGATAAAGTACTGACATTCACATCCCCTTATCTTTTATTATTAATAGTAAAATTTGGGCAGATTTTCCTGTTGCGTACTGTCGTTGCTATGCAACCATGCACTGCGCTCTCCATAACGACAAAGACATTTTAGTAGCCAATGGATTTCCACCACCAAGAAACGCTTGCTGTAACGTTAGGTCTGCTACAAGATTTATTCACGGAGAAGAGAAAATGGTAGTGTTTGGGTGCGCGCGATCCTTCATGTTGACTGAGCATTCAATGTTGTTACGGAAGGGGCTGATTGGTTGGTTCTTTCGGTTCGTTTGCGCCATTCTGAATCTGAAATGGTAAATTTTTTTCAATCTCGCTGTGGATGCGACGTGCCTATATTTGAATGAACTTGAGCGCGCAAACCTGGTGTATGCACGGCCTCTTGGCGAGCTACCTCGTATCAAGTCACGAGCTAATGCTAGCATGCGAGCGTGTTGAACCGGTTTGAACCCCTGCTCTAGAGCTCCGCTTTGTAGGCTACGACTCAATACTTTTTTGCAACTTTGTAATAACTTTCTGCGGCCAGAGTTTTGGCAAATGAACAAGGGTAAAATCTTTTTAAGACCTGACTAAATCAAATTTAAGACCTCAGATGAAAATCTAGCCGTTTTTAAGACTTTTTAAGGCCTTAAATTTAAAGTTCAGAATTTTAGACTTTAAGACTTTTTAAGACCCGCGGAAACCCTGATTAATAATATTGCTTGCAATCTGTTGCCACAATTGTTTTGATTAAAAAAGGATATCATAAAGATTGAGAGACACAAGGGTAAGTAAATAATGACAACTCTGAGTTTTTGGGGTAATTAACCCTATCCGATAATCTGTGACAGGTTTTTGTTTTGACTTGAGTTGACTACCTGTCATCTGTACAACAATTGACAAAACAGTATTCATGCTAAAAGCAACCCAAGACAGTTTTCCCAAGAACAACCCCACAGAAAAATGAAACACAACATGACTTAGAATAAATAATTAACTTCATGTGTATTACTTTTGTGCCAAAAGCATGGAGGAATCCATGCCCAAGGAGTAAGATGACCCAACTCATAAACCAAACCGACACTATCAAATGACATGGAACATAAATTAAAACTCACATGTTTCAATCCTAAAAAAAGCTATTATTGTATTCCTAATCTAATTATCCCATCTAAACAAAGTTACAAACATATTGAATGCATAAATAAAGCCTCTGGCAGTGTAAAAGAAAAGCAGTTGCTGCAATCGTAAATGTTGATCCGCAAAAAAAGGAAGTAAAGAAAACTGCTAATAAAAGACACAATTGACTTTTTATTTTATGTCCAATATTTTTGACACGTCTCTAACCCTGGAAAATTTTAAATGTCAGACTTTGCCTACTAGGGTACACAAAACAGAAACTTCACAGAAATCTATCATGGAATAAAAATGGGTAACTACTGTATAATTACAAAGACAGCTGAATTTAAATGAGCGAAAAGACACAAGCATTGATCCAAAAGAAGGAATCTTAGACCTCTCCGATTCAAAACAGTAGGTGGGAGAGTTGATTATCGGATGAGAATTACTCGATGGAGAAATCAATGCGTATGCTTCAAACATAACTTCAAAAATAGTTCAAAATCGTTGTTTACATGGCAAGTGTTGTCGAATGCGTGCAGCTACTGTCCACCACCCGGATTCCCACTAATCTCCTCCGAGCGGGAAGGAGGCCATTATGGGTGGACTCTTGCTGTGAGTTAGACTCCCACACAACAGGATTTATCTCCAGTGAACTCCAGAGCTCTCCCTCAAGGTGATTTTCTCTCAGTGAGGAGCCCTACTTTCTCTGACACTCACTGGGTGATGTAGTGCTGAACGGCAGCGGTCCAGGAAGGGTGCTGAGTCTAACAGGGCGTAAAGGTAAATGCCTGTGGATCTATTTCGCTACCCCAACCCAAAGAGCTTGAACTTTAGCTGCTGTGAACAATCAATCACTCTTGGGAGTCCCGTACCACATTAAAAATTGAAGCCAGAGACCTTGAAAATCTATGATGACTTAAATGCCACAGCTAAGTTTTTTCAAACCACCTCCAAGTTTGACACATTTAAAAGATCCATTGAAATGGCTCACAAATGCTATTCATATTTTTTAAATGAAATACAAAGTTGGACTGGTACATATCAAAGGGCTTGTCCTTTTTTATGGCCAATAGAGACCTGCAATGTTTTACCAAAGGGTAGTGCAACTGAAAAGAAAGGAAATAGGTATATATATATATATATATATATATATATATATATATATATACACACACACACACACACACACACACACACATATACATATATATACATATATACATATGTACATATATATATATATATATATATATATATATATATATATATATACATATATACATATGTACATATGTACATATATACATATATATATACATATATATATATATATATATATATATATATATATATATATATATATATATAAGGGCTTTATTAAAAAGGGCGTTATTAACGGCATTAACGCAAACCCATTTTAATGGCGTAAATTTTTTTATCGCGCGATTAACAGTATTTTTGGCCTAGCAAACTATGTCGTTTTTTTTTCACATGCTTTTGCAACAGGACGTGGCACTGCGCTATGAAACCTATTCATTTCAATGTCTTGCACGCGCAAGGATGTTTTGTTGCTTCGTCAACCAAAGCACAAGCGGATCTATCTAGACTGTAAACAAAACAGGCACGCCACAAACACTTGTTTACACTGGAAAAAATATTGTTGATTTAACTTAAAAAAGTAAGTTACCTGTTTGCCTTAAAATTTTAAAGGGATACTCCACTTTTTTGGGAAATAGGCTCATTTTACAACTCCCCCAGAGTTAAACAGTTGAGTTTTACAATTTTCGAATCCATTCAGCTGATTTTCTGATATCTAGAAGAATATCAGTAACCAGACAGTTTCTGGTCTCATTGACTTCCATAGTGTATTTTTTTTCCTACTATGGAAGTCAATGAGAGCCAGAAATTGTCTGGTTACAGATATTCTTCTAAATCTAAAAAAAAAAAAAAAAAAATAAAATCGGTAAAAAACGGTAAAACTCAACAGTTTAACTCTGGAGGAGTTGTAAAATGAGCCTATTTCCAAAAAAAGGTGGAGTATCCCTTTAAGTTCATTGAAATGGAAAAAGTGAGTTAATACAATGAAGGAGATTGATTTGATCATCAGAAACTCAAAATTATATGTTTTCTGAACTAAATAAATTATTTAAGTTGATTTGACAAAAGAAAAAAACATTGTGATTACTAATCATGAAAATGTTTTTTTTTGTTTTTACAGTGTAGGCTTGCGAGACGGCCAAATAGTTGGTTAACGTTACATGTTGTATGGGCGGGGAGCGCGATACGCCGAAATGGATGCCAGTGAGATTCTGAATGGAAATTTTATTTAAAAAGTTGCCAAATTCCATTGACAAGACCAAAGTGATCTGTGTGATTTGTTGTTGTGAACTGAGCTATCATCATCGCAGCACGTCCAGTCTAAAACACCACTTCATGATGGCCAAGCACACACACACGCTCGGCCGCCTCATCAATATCAGGACCTCGTCAGTATTTCTTTCACCCTTTTATTGATGGACAGTGTTACATTGTGTGAGAGATTATTTGCTCCAAGTGATAATGTTAGTGTGAAATTGAACACAGTATATGCCAACATTGTTTAAAAAAAACAATTGCACAAAGCAAGCCAATCCACTTTTCCATATTGATAAAGTAGACATTTAGAACAGATTAAAATGTGTGATTAATCATGTGTTAACTATGACATTCATGCGATTAATCCAAGCGGCAACATTCTAATTTGAAAAATGAAGCCTACCTGGAAATGCGAAAAAAGTGCAATACATCTAAAATCCACTAGGGGCAGGTCCCAAAAGGGAGCAAATATCCATAGACACCATGTTAAAATGTCAGTTTTTACAGCATAAATTAATGCTTTTACAGGTTGGTCCCATGGACTTTTATTGTATTTTTCGAATTGGTTCCGAGTGCCTGAGAACTGTGAGGGGGTGAATTTTTTTCTAACTCGTTAGTTTAGATCGTATTTAGATATAAAATGGATGACAAATAAGGGTGGTTAACTTTGATTGACAGCTGAGAACGGGCTGCGCCGAGTGGAATTTGACGTCTTGATCTGCCACAACACATCATACCACCTCTGTATCCTTTCTGAACATTTGTATTTTGTATTTCTCAAGATTTTCCAGTATGGCGCCGCCCATACCCCCCATAAACAGCCTCAAAACGGTTCTTCAGAAAGTCTATGGGTGACATCACAGACGCTAAATATTTTAATCGTTTGACAGTACTATATATATATATATATGTCAATCATATGAAGAGCAACACACAAGTGAAGCAATCATTGAACATTCAACACATATTTAATTGAAAACTTTCAAAACAGCTTCACCTGACTTTACCATCTCAACATCTCCCAGGTGTCTAAAAGAACCAATCAAAAAGCTGCATTGTAAGCCCCGCCCCCTGCCCAGCAGGAATCTCTAGTCCAGAGAACACGGCATATGTCCGGACAGGTCTATTATTCACTCACAGCAGGTCTTTCCCTCAGTCTCCATCATTAGAGCGGCCACCGTCCCAAGGGCTCAGACAGATAGGCCATCACTGCAGCGGAACGAGTGTGCTTGTGTATTTTTCTGTTTGTGCGATCAGAGCAGGTGACCGGGGGATCCGCATCTTACCAGGCAGTGTTTATAAATAGATGACAGTTGAGTAAAAACATGCTTTGTTAGAACAGAAAGGATGGAGGTTGGATCCAGAAGGGAACCTGACTTTCAAAAATCAACAAAGAAAATGCGGAAAAATCAACACCACCATACTAATGTGTTTTACAGCAGGTTGCTTACAAGGTCTCTATATGACAGGGGTCTTTGTCCTTTTTGAGGCCATGACCACCTAAACTTTAAAATGGTATATTCAATCAAAAAACAAAACTGGCATGGTATGTTTTCGCAGTTACGGCAAAAAGTAATATTGCATAACTTCACAAACACCTGCACTTCTAACGAGAGAAACTGAAAGGAGGTGGATGTGAGACATCTGAGGTGTAACTGTGAAGCAGAGCCGGTTTATTTTGCCCCTTCATCAACACTTCAGAATCGACTGACGGGGAATCAGATAAACTCCAGATAAAACGACGCAAATGAACAGGTTGGTTTAACGGTCAGTGCATAACGCCTAAATCTATATTTAATCAGATTGATGTGGCCGTAAAGTCTCTGCACTTGGTGGCTCATCCAAATCCTAGTCAAGCTATGGAAGGACATTCAACTTGGCACATGAAACTGCCCTTCCTGTGACCACTGCAGTTTTGCCCCTAGGCAAAGCACTTAACCCTCAGCTGCTCCCATCATACTGTAATATGCCTACATTTCCAGCACTCGAGCAAACACTTGCAGACTCTCTGGATGGATAAATGTTGAATTTGTATGATGAATTCTAACATTAGGAACCATTAGCTGAGGATTGTCAAATTCCTGTGAAGCTACTAAACTGCATTGTTTGTAAGGGTTGCTTAGCAGTCAGAAACATAAAGGAAGTAATACACAACCCAAGGATGACTCACTTAAATTTGCCATAAACAAGAGAGGTAATATTAATTGACCGCTACAACGACAATATTGACGACAATATTGGGATTTGTTTATTAGCGAAGATGCCTTTCAACTACGGAACATACCTGGATTACTATTTGTTTTTGTCTTTTGAAATGATATCAACTTGATTTTCAATAACTTGTTTTCATATGACGTCACGCCACTGCGTTGCCATGGCGCGAAATACAAATGGAGGGCAGTAAGTGATTTGCTGTATTTAGTAAGGACTTTAAAGTCATTTATGGTTACTTTAGGGCCCTGTAATTTCTGCGATCATGGAATAAAAAGCACACTCTTTTTACAACTAAAATAACAGTAAAGGGTAAAAAAAATGAATTCCCAAAAATTAAAACGGAAAAAACGGAATTTGCAAAAATTAAAACGGAAAAAAACGGAATTTGGGAAAAAATAAAATGGAATTTGGGAAAAAATAAAAACGGATTTTATAGGGCCCTATTACTTGAATCGATCGAACCACAAGGAGTTTTTATCGTGTACCAAAAGTTGTTGTTCATAAGGGGGGGGGAATGGAAAAAAATTATCGAAAAACTTTGGAAAAACGGCTTGCAAACCTATGTCTGAAACTCAGCTATATGTTTATTAAATTTTAATGACACAACAAAAGTCTTCTCAAGATCTTGACTAGGGATGCAAATTATCGTTTCATTCATTAATCGTTAGTTGATAACGTTAGTTGAAAACACTTTATGATGATCTTAAAATGATCTTATAAAGATCTTAGTCTAAATTTTGTTAACATTTGAGATGACAGCTTTTATTATGTCAAGATAATAAAAAAATTAAGTTGGCATCACAAGGAAACTTATTGCTTCAATCATTATTTTCAATCACAATTTTTTTAACTACTTTTGTTGTATTGAAATAAAGATATATATGGAAGCTTGTTTCCGCCATAGAATGAAAACTATAAAAGGTAATTGCGACTTTTTATCTCACAATTCTGACTTTTTTTCTCACAATTGCGAGTTTACGTTCCTCGCAATTCTGACATTATTTCTCAGAATTGCGTGATATATAGTCAGAATTGCTAGATATAAAGTTACAATTGCGAGAATAAAAAGTCAGAATTGCGAGATATAGTCCGTAATGCGAGAATATATAGTCGCAATTGCGAGAATATAAAGTCAGAATTGTGAGATATAAAGTCAGAATTGCGAGTTATAAAGTCAGAATTGCAAGATATAAAGTTAGAATTGCGTGATAAAAGTCGCAATTGCGAGATATAAAGTCAGAATTGCGTGATAAGTCAGAATTGCGAGATATAAAGTCAGAATTGTGAGATATAAAGTCAGAATTGCGAAGTTATAAGAGTCAGAAATTGCATGATATATAGTCGCAATTGTGAGATATAAAGTCAGAATTGTGAGATATAAAGTCAGAATTGCGAGTTATAAAGTCAGAATTGCGAGTTATAAAGTCAGAATTGCTAGATATAAAGTCACAATTGCGTGATAAAAGTCTTTTTTTTTAAGTTTTTCCCTTAGAATTGGCCTGAAAACTCTGCAATTGCAAGTTTATATCTCACAATTCTAGAAAAGATGTCAGAATTTATAAAGTCCGAATTACAAGAATGTAAACTCGCAAATTGTGAGAAAAAAAAGTCTGAATTGTGAGATAAAAAGTCACACTTCTGTCTTTTTTCTAAGACTTTATATCTCGCAATTCTGACTTTATATCTCGCAATTCTGACTTTATATCTCACAATTCTGACTTTATAACTCGCAATTGCGACTTTATATCACGCAATTCTGATTTTATAACTTCGCAATTGCGACTTTTATCACGCAATTCTGACTTTTTATCTCACAATTGTGAGAAATAAAGTCAGAATTGCGAGATATAAACTCACAATTGTGAGAAAAAGTCAGAATTGTGAGAAAGTCACAACTATTTATTTAATTTGTTTATTCAGTGGCGGAAACAAGCTTCCATAGATATCTTTTAAGTTGAGATCAAAAGAAACTGTAATTATGCTCTTGAGAAAGTAACTTTTGTTATGTGAAAATGAGAAAATGAACTTGACACCATTAATTACCTCTACAGCTTTTTATGATTGAACTACATTTCTACAGTTGGTACGTACACAGATTTACAAAGTTACATACATAAACTAGTTACATTTATAAGAAATGAATAACCAATAAACAATATCTTGCACAGATCAAGTATATGCATATTATATATAATTTTTTTTGGTGGCTTAAGATATTCTGTGCATACAAAGTTCCTGGTGTTTAACCTAATCAAGCGCAAGCATAAGTAAAGCAATTATGTTTTACAACGGGCTGTAAAAATAACAGAAAAACAACTGCTGTTCCCAAGATAAATTCACCTTTAAGCATCTGACAGCATTCTTGTTATCCAAACACTTTGTTTACTGTGTTGCGATTATATAAAAAAGCCACTGCGAGGTGCAGACTCTTTGTTTGCGGTTCCTGTGTGTGTTTCAATTTTTTTAGTCGCGTTGCTGTGTGGGCTGCTTTATTCAATTCCATATATTCATTAGGGACCGACAATGCAGATGGGGAAAGTGAGGCTACTGTGTTATTACCACAGGGATGTTCAAAGGTGCAACACAAACACTGTTACTTGCCTAGCACCCATAATATGTAGTACGCTCCAATCTCTGAATGCCCAGGAGAGATAAATACCTTCAGAGGGACCATGGTCATTTCGTCTACCACTGCTTTTGACTCTTTTGGTGCAGAACAAAACAGCAGATGTTCATGGCACATTCGTTACTCCTAAAGAACTAAGAATGTTAATTATGGAATGTACCTGAGAGCAACAAAAAGAGAAAGGTGTTCAAGGCTGTTCTACATTTTTGAGGTGAAGCGAAAAGACCAGTTTTATCCAAGTACAATTGAGACGAATCAAGCAAATGGGCCGCCGCCTCGAAATACTTGAAAAATATGTGAAACTGTTTCGTAAATCCATTCTAACGTAAACTGAGACATTGGATTGGATTGAAACATTTCAGAATGTTTTTCACAAACTATTCACACTAACATTTTCTTTCATGAATGAGCCCACAAATAATTACAAATATGTTGGTAATTCATTGGCTTTTGAACCATAAAACCATGCAAGTAATGAATCCGTGCACTAGCTCTTAAAGTGATGGCAGCTACGTGTCAAAACAACAAAAGATTGCTTTAAGTTAAAGGAATCAGGATTAATAGCATATGTATTTAATATATAATTTATTCAAGACTAAAATACTACCCAGTGTTATTTTCAATTTCATTACTTTATTCGGTATATAAATACTAGTGTTAGACCAATTCAAAAACATCTGTCTTTATTTATATCTTTATTCTTCTGTATTTATTTGTGCTACTTTTTTCAATTTAATTAAACCATTTAAATCAAGCTTCCTTGTGTTGTGTAAATTCTTAATAACAATATTATCCAATTGCAAAATGAGAGCAAACATTTAAACAAGATAAATGTAATCATTTTGTTTGGAAAAATGGAATGTAGCCAGCTTCCCTGACAAAACTACAAAGTAGTGATGTGAATTACTAAAAATACCTGCTTCCCATGTCTTTCTGTGGTGGATCTGTCAAGAAATTCAAGTGCCAATTCCAAGCTAGTCAGATGTTCGACGCTGCTTTTTGCCTTTGAACTTTCCGAGATTCCTGATTGCCGTCTTCACTACAGCACACAGCGAGGGTTCTAACTCAAGACCTCTTTTTTCCATTGGAATTGAAGTACAAACTTCGATTTGGAATCAAAAGCTGTCAAGACTGTCACACGTTCTTTTGTAGGCTTTGATAAACATTCAGTATGGGGGAATTTTGTCAGAGAGGGAGAAGGAACAGGGCTATACATGAACTTCCAGAGACATACTGTATACAGGAGAAACACCAGCTAATGTTATTAATATGTTAACAGGCTTGCAAGCGAGGTGAAAATGCATCACTTTCTTTCCTCAGGAGATGGAAGAGAAATGGTACTTCTGTTCTACTTTGCTGTTTGAGAGCAGATTCAGTTTAGACTCAAAAGCTTTTTGCCCAAGGAACTGCAACAGAAGACAACTCTAGCATACTGATAAATGGGTACTGTACAAAAATAGCATGTGAAACAATTTGCATTGTGTCACATTTGTTTTGCATTGCGTCCATTTATCCTCTTGCAAATAAATAAGTAAATACACTTCCTTTGGCTGTGATCAAACCTTAATTTTATACGGCAAAAACGGCAAAAAAATGTTATATATATATATATATATATATAATATATATATATATATATATATATATATATATATATATATATATATATATATATATATATATATATATATTTTTTTTTTTTTTTTTTTATATATTGTAATAATATATATTTTTTAAAATATGAAACTGCATTCTATTTGAACCAAATGCCAATTTTTTTAAGTACTTCAATGCCAAAGATAAATACGTGTTCAATTTTAAGATACATTTTAAGTAACTTAATGAAGCATGAATACATTATTATTATTTTTGAAATATATATTTTCTTAAAATATATCTTCAAATGTTAACAATATTTTAGTCTTTTTTTTTACAATTTACAATTGAAATGCAATTTTAGGGGGGTTTGCAACCAAAGCAACATAACACAATACTGCATACCCCAAAGTAGTACAATAAACACAGTAGTATGCACTGATTGTTTGAGAGCAGATTCGTTTTAAGTCTGAACTGCAAAAAAACTGTGTAGTTGTAGAGAGAAATAAAAAATAAAAAGGAGGGACACTCAGCACATTTCCAAGGTTACAGTCCTTCCTGTCACATAAAAGATATAAAGTTTATGAGCTTTAGCATTTCCTTTGTGCTATAAATGTGGATGTGTAAAATAAGGCAGCTCTCAAGCCCAGAGGGCAGAAAGCCCATCGCTCATGTTCGGTAATGTGCAACCTCAATCTCTAGACAGAGACGACTAAATGATTGCTCTGTAAATTCAACAAGACCTTTTGCCTGTGCTGTGATTTTATAGAAAGAGGTATAATGCAACTTCATGGCATCAAAGTTTGGCAAGTTAGCATGGCACATTAGCTGATGCCAACTTACTGCAGCAAACATGACTAAAATAAATATTCACCAATCTTTGTGTTGCAAAGTTAGCTGTCAGATATCAAGCTAACGGCTTAGCCTCCTGGCTTAGCACAGTGCTAACCGGTTAAAAATGTTCTAGATGGAACAATCTATCGTGATAACAAGCTATGATTCTGAACAGGTAGCTTCAGATTGCAACCAAAAAAGCTAAATCTCCAAACTTAGCATAGTGCTAACTGATTAAAAATTGTTTTTGACTAGGTGGGACAAGCTAACATGATAACAATCTATGATTCTGAACAGGTACCTTCAGATAGGAAGATAACAGCTTAATCTCCTATCTTAGCATAGTGCTAACTGATTAAAAATGTTTTTGACTAGGTGGGACAAGCAAGCATGATAACAATCTATGATTCTGAACAGGTACCTTCAGATAGCAAGAGAACAGCTTAATCTCCTAGCTTAGCATAGTGCTAACTGATTAAAAAATGTTTTTGACTAGGTGGGACAAGTGAACATGATAACAATCTATGATTCTGAACAGGTACCTTCAGATAGCAAGCTAAACAGCTTAATCTCCTAACTTAGCATAGTGCTAACTGATTAAAAAATGTTTTTGACTAGGTGGTACAAGCAAACATGATAACAATCTATGATTCTGAACAGGTACCTTCAGATAGCATGCTAACAGTTTAATCTCATAGCTTAGCATAGTGCTAACCGGTTAAAAAATGTTTGACTAGGTGGGACAAGCTAACATGATAACAATGATTCTGAACAGGTACCTTCAGATAACAAGCTAACAGTTTAATCTCATAGCTTAGCATAGTGCTAACCGGTTAAAAAATGTTTGACTAGGTGGGACAAGCTAACATGATAACAATGATTCTGAACAGGTACCTTCAGATAACAAGCTAACAGCTTAATCTCCTAGCTTAGCATAGTGCTAACTGATTTAAAAAAATGTTTTTGACTAGGTGGGACAAGCGGAACATGATAACAATCTATGATTCTGAACAGGTACCTTCAGATAGCAAGCTAACAGCTTAATATCCTCCTAGCTTAGCATAGTGCTAACTGATTAAAAAATGTTTTTGACCAGGTGTGACAAGCGAACATAACAATCTATGATTCTAAACAGGTCCCTTCAGATAGCAAGCTAACAACTTAATCTCCTAGCTTTGCATAGTGCTAACTGATTAAAAAATGTTTTTGACTATAGGTGGGACAAGCGAACATAACAATCTATGATTCTGAACAGGTACCTTCAGATAGCAAGCTAACAGCTTAATATCCTCCTAGCTTAGCATAGTGCTAACTGATTAAAAAATGTTTTTGACCAGGTGGGACAAGCTAACATGATAACAATGATTCTGAACAGGTACCTTCAGATAGCAAGCTAACAACTTAATCTCATAGCATAGCATAGTGCTAACTGATTAAAAAATGTTTTTGACTGGGTGGGCAAGCTAACATGATAACAAGCTATGATTCTGAACAGGTACCTTCACATAGCAAGCTAACAGCTTAATCTCCTAGCTTAGCATAGTGCTAACCGGTTTAAATGTTTTTGATTAGCTACAACAAGATATTATGGTAACAAACAAGCTGTTTTGACATAATGAAAACATTTAGCTCCGGTATTCAATTGATCAATTTCTTAAGTGTAATGGGGGTGTGAAAGTGTAATTTTATACACAAAATGGCATGCTCTTCTGATCTGAGACAAATCAGAGAATATGTGCGACAGATCAAGAAAATCTTCGCAGTGAAATGTGAACAGAATCGTGTTCTTTCCTGTGCTTGTTTTTAGGGAAGTTTAATTAAATGTGTGACTCTTTTTGTCTCAATCCTGTTATCTCCTTCACTGCTCAGTGCTGTCTTTGTTAAGTTATTCTTTTCACACATCTACAGTCAGTCTGACACCAGCAGACGCCATCTGAATAATAATACAAAAAAGATATCCTTATCAGTCCCTAATGATCTAAATATAATCTGTGTGAGAAGGACCAAAACAGCGGGGAAACGTAAGATAAGTGATCGTACTGAAACGCATGCTCTCTCTCTCTCTCTCTCTCTCTCTCTCTCTCTCTCTCTCTCTCTCACTTTATTCTCTTTCTCTTTAGTCTCTAGTGAATAGCCATGGTCACCAGAAGGCAGGCTCCATTCCTCAATGACAAAACAAATCCCCACACAACCAAGAGAAATAGCCAAGAAAGAGTTTCAAAATAACACACAGTGATCCAAAGGCAGTGCTCCCAATGCTCGCTAGTTTTTTGTTTTATTTTTCCCTCAGAACAAAATAAAAGAGAATCTAAAACCACTTTGTCAAGGTTAGTTAGCTGCTCAAGTCGATATCAAATATCTGCAAGACTGTTTACGCAGTTTTCTGACGTAGAAACACACATTTGCATTGGGCTGAATGCTAACCTGAACACATTCAGGTAAATACAACAAGAGACACCATTCACAATGTATTTAACCTCTGTAATGTGATAGTTTTAGAAGAAAAAACATTTCAACAGAGAAATAGTGCAACTAGAGCTTTCTCCACAGAGAAAAGTAAGACTACTTAGGTGACACACTGTATTACACTACAAAAGTGGAGCTTAGGAGTCAAAGCATTTCCCTTTATTTTAGTTTTTATTTAGCCTTCTAGCTAACTAGTCTACTGGCTAGCTTAGCATAGTCCTAAACAGTTAGGAAACACTCACTTGTTTTTGTTTTTGTGGGCTCTTGTGACTTGAATAAGTTAGCAACCCCCCAGAACTCACTGGCAACCGCATAGCAACGCCTTAGCAACCACCACACTGTAGCTTACAATGGAAGAGAATGGGGCCAATGTGTAAGCATTTCACTTTTTCAATAGTATGGTAACAAATCATAAATATTATTTATGATTCCATTCTTAACATGACTTTAGAATGGAAAACAAAATGATTGCTAATGTTTTCAGTGAAGAAGTTATATCCAATTTTATAACTCCTGCCACCATGGCAACACCATAAACTGGGCCTATTAAACTGTAAAAATTGGACACCTGACCAGAAGAGAGTATTGAGCGGAAAAGAGGCAATAGATACTTGCAGGCAGGGCTGGGTGATATGGCTGAAAACTTTATCACGAGATCAGTGTTTCATATCGGTCAATATTCGATAATTATTGAATTTTTTATGACCCATTTAAAATAAGGACCAGGAGAAAAAATCTATTACAATTAAACATTTTTATTTTAAACTTAACCTTCCTCTGATTATAATCCCAAGACAGAAATGTCAACACAACCATGAAAAACTCAAATAATTAAAAACGAGGCTGAATCCAGCTTCTTATTCGCTGCTTCTTATTGGTGGAACGGATAGCGTCAATAAGAAGCTGCGAATAAGAAGCTGGATTCAGCCTCGTAATGTACACAGAAGTCACGGTTCGGTTCAGACATCACGGTTCGGTACTATTTTGGTACAAGGGAGTGGAAAGCAAAACAGAAATATAGAAGGCATTTTTATAAATGTCTTAAGCCTTGTATTTTTTAAATATGTTTTATTAATAAAGACATACTGTATAACCGGTTTATCTATAGTGATAATAGTTTTATGTAATTAGTTTATTAAATTAATAAAAATACCTTGAGATATGTTTTGTAATTGTACCTGAATTAATTTAAAACTAATTAGCTATATTTCAGATCAATATATTTGTTTTCCTTAATTTGAATTAACCCGTTATTCTCATCAGAATTATAAATAGATTTCTGTATAAAAAAATACTACCAACACATTTTATTCTCTTTTTTAATGTGTAACTTAAAAATAAACAGATTAGTGCTCTGTTTTGAGGACAAGAAATGGAAACCAATGCGGTTTGATGATGACTGTCAGAGACTATTTTTGTGACTGTCCAAAAGATGGAACACACAGACTGTTTTAAAAAGGGGTTGGATATATGTTTTATATGTGTTTTATTGCGAGTATAGGCCTACACAATTATAAGTAAACACTTTGCAGACTGAATGATGTCCTGTATTAACAAAATGACAGCGTATGTTTTTATGTCTCCACTGTTTCCGATCGCACTCGCGCCGTGTGTCTGTCTCTCTATCTCTCACACACACACATGCTGCGTCCCAATTCGCCTACTTATACTACGCCCTAAAAGTATGTACTCTTTTTGTGAAGAAAAAGTATATACTTTTGAGTGTGCAGCAAAAAGAGTAGGCAAGCTTTGGGACATACTATCACGTCATCTTTAACGGACAGCTCTGTCGCGTGCTGCGTGCATCCTGTCACCGTAAACTGCCCTGTCAATCATCTTGTCACAGTTAAAATCCTCCATTCTATCTAATTTGATTTCCTACCGTTTCAGAGCACGTTCATCTGCCAGTCGTGGTCGTGGGTCTTTCATGCAGATACTCTCCTCGTGTTTGCAATTTGAATATAATGATGCATTTAAAAAGTAATGGCTAACGTGTCTTTACAAAAGTTCACAATGCTGCTGCATATGCAATATAATGTGGACAACATTGAATAAATTCATTTTCGTCCGGTTAGATACTGATAATTAATCACTCAAACCTGTTTATCTAAACCTCTCTACACAGCCGCGGGACCAGCGGGACTCTGACAGCGCCCTCCGTGTCTGTAGTTTTTTTAACACTTTTTACTCGTGTTTGTAGTTCTAACCGAATCCTCGTCCACCGCGCAATGATTTGTGGGCAATATCAGCCATTAGAGTGTGCACCGATCTACACTTCGGATTCTGACCGGAAATAGTAGAGCCATTCCGGGTATCTTTGAAACACTCATTTCAACATACTACGGTTTGGGACGTACTAATTCTATTTTCGAATACTATTTAGGACGGATAGTATGCGAATTGGGACGCAGCAACAAAGTTGAGATCGCGCACGTGCACTCTCTGCGCGCACGCACACTCACTCCCAGCATTACAATCTTGACATCGCAGCCTGTTCATTATGCTGTGTTCACATCAAACGCGAATAGAGCGAATTATCCGATAATGTCTCACAATTCTAGCCTGCACGGCATGCAGATGAAGGGCACTCATTTTCTGTTTATCGATCACCGGTTACTGAAGAGAATCCAGCAGCACGAGTGACGAAACATCGAAATGGCGCAATCAAACTGACACCGTTACATGATTGCCTGTTCACGCGTCACTCCCCACGTCGCTAGGTTACCAGAGAGTTCGTGCCTTTGTTAATGCAACCAAACTTGCTTCGCAACCTGTGATTTCTTCCGTCGGAAAAAAAAATATCGAACGTTATATCGAACACATTTTTTATTGATATCGATCACGTGTCTATCGCGATACATATCGTTATCGTTTTCTCGCCCAGCCCTACTTGCAGGTGGGCTTTTTATGACTTAAGACAGTCAGCAATCATTCCAGAAACTGCATAGCAACGCCCAAGAGGCAAACACCAACAATCATACTTGCAATAACAGTGAAGGAGTGAGCATTAAAGGGATAGTTCAACCAAAAATGAACACTCTGTCATCATTTACTCGCCCTCAAGATGCATCAAACCTGAATTAAATGCTTTAACAGAATGTCAGTTACCAAACAATTGTTGGACTCAGAGTGACGTCGTAATTACGGCAATCTATACGTCCACACTGTACGTCACCAAGCAGCCACGCAGCTGACACGCAACAGAAACGCCAGGTTTACGCCACACAACCAGTGTGTCACCGTCTTTACTTTTTATGAAAAGAAAAGTGTCTAGCTCATGTGGCCATTCTTGTGAAGATGTTCCTCTCTTCTCTCGCTCTTTCTCTCTATCTGTCCCAGATTCGAATACCTCCAGGAGTGAGAGTTGATATCTGCTCTGCGGACTGATAATGTAAATTATGAATGCTCAGTTATGACATGTGTGCAGAGAGCAATTCCAAACCGGTCTGCGGTGGAACAAAGCGGCCCGCGCTTGCTCCTCAAAGGAGTGCGAACTTCCATACCTCCCTCTTCATGCCGCCAAATTTTATTTACTTTGAAACCAAACCAAGACTAAGATTGAAATGGAACATAAAATGTAAATGTGCAAATTTCCCCTCTAGCGAGGTCTTCGGTTGTTTTAAAAAGCCTGGCACATGCACACTAACATCTCATGAGCGGTTCAACTCAAGGTGAAGATGATGAATACTTCCATATGCTCATTTATTACGGCCGTAACTAAATACACGTTCTAGACATGACGATATAGCTCATCCGTCTCAACAGTTAAACGTGCTCAGCTGCAGTACATAAATTCTCACAACGTTTTCAACGTAAACTAAGCTTTGGTTTTTATATAAACCTCTTTTCTTGTTCCCTTTCACCACTATGTGACAAAACGCAATCCTCACTTCATCATGTGGAGAAACAGTAATTGCCTTTTAGCAAAAAAAAACATTATTACATTAAGCCGACTGTGCTTATCTTGCATGGAACTGACTTCAAATGACTCCAGATATGTTGTGGGTTTAATTCTGTCAAACACTCTTAAAATGAAGAAATAACAGGAACTTTTTGTGTGTGAGGACGTGAATTGCAGTTTAAAGGTGAATGTCTTGACCTGAAATTATAGATATTGATGGACCATCATGTCCATCTGCAAAAAGCATTAGCTAAATTTGAGAGGCAAATCAAAAACTAAACTATAAAACTATTCGTCCTACGTCTAAAGCTAGTTTCATAATTATCTGAATAAACGTAATAAATTCATAATTTGAACATTTTTATGGGTTTATCTTTTCATCTTTTAAGATAAAAGTTAACTGTAATTATGAAAACTTTCTAACTAACAAAACGTTGAAACCAAGCTGCAAAAAAATGACTTACATGAGTCTTAAAAGCACAGAATAAAATCGTCAGAGAAAGGTTGAAAATAGCCATTAAAAAAAATAAATGATGTCCATTTTGGTGCACAAAAAAAAAACATTAGACATCAGAGAGAAAATTATTATATACCCCACTGCAAAAAAAAAAAAAAAAAAAAAATATATATATATATATATACACACACATATATATATATATATATATATATATACAAGATTTGTTATCACAACATTTTTTCTTTTGTCATTTGTCAAATCAACTTTAATTTATTTAGTTCAGATAACTTATTATTTTGAGTTTCTGATGATTAAATCAAATTCATTGTATTAACTCACTTTTTCCAGTTAAATCAACTTAAAATTAAGGCAACCAGGTTACTTACTTTTTTTAAGGTAAACCAACAATATTTTTTACAGTGAAAAATGTAACGCTATTTTTTTTAAAAGTTTTTGAAAGCAGACTTCTATGCTTTCCAAGTCTGCATTTATTTGATTCAAACTTACAGTGAAAGCAGTAATTGTTAAATATTTTCGATTTGAATATATTTTAAAATGTAATTTCTTTTCTGCAATCAAAACTTCAAAACTGCATTTTCATCATCATTACTCCAGTCTTCAGTGTCACATGATCCTTCAGAAATCATTCCAAAATGCTGATTTCCCAGGTGAAAAAGATGTACAATTAAGTGTATTAAAAATGTACTTAAATATGTTTTTAGTACAATACAAATGTAATGTAATGCATTTTTAATACACTTAATTGTAAGTCTTTTTCACCTGGGTTGCTGCTCGAGAAACATTTCTTTTTAATATCAATGTAGAAAAAAGTTGTGCTGCTAAATATATCTTGTGGAAACCATGATAGTTTGATAGTATTATAGATAGAACAGTATTTATTTGAAACAGAAATCACTTTTAATCATTTTAATGGTACATCCTTGCTGAATTTTCCGCAATGAACCCAAACTTTTATGAAGATAACAAAAGAAAGAAATCAAACTGAACTCACCGCGGCAGTGCACACCCTCGTCATATCCGTCCTCACAGTCCTGTACTCCGTTGCCAGAGTTTACTATAATGCACACACCTGTGGGTGCCGAGGACACTGGATGTGATTGACGGGACATCTCACCTTTACCTGCCGCAAGCCTGTAGAAGAGAAGGTGAATGAAGTTAAATAATTGTAAATGACTATTTCATGTTAGTGGAAGAGTGTGATTCGTTCTAAGTTTTATGTGTTTTATGAAGGATTGTTCTTGTGCACCTATGCAACCATTGTGTGAAGGTGTGGGGGTGCAACCACAGAAACTGAAAATTCTCGGGACAGCAGCATCTGTCTAAAAAACAATCTTAACCATTCTATTTCATCAGAAACGATCTTAAAACAGGCCTTTAATTGTAAAATACCGAACTTGTCCTTTAAAGCTGCAGTTCGAGTTTTCTTCTTTGTCGCCATCTCTGTTCGAAATCTGCAATTGCAGTTATTCACGGTTATTATTAACTCCATGAGTTGTACTTCAACACCCTCGACACAGCACAGAGTGGCTGAAAAATACTACACAAATCTACTCTTGCAATCCATATCAATTGCACTTTGTAACCATAAATGTCATTTCCACCACAGAGAGCAGTGTTGTGGAAATGACTGTGGCGGAAGTCACATTTCTGTATTTTTTTTTTTTTTATGCAAGTTAGCTTCACTAATTAGCTTTTAATTTATATTTAGCAAAACATGTATGCAAAATACTCTTATTTAACTTTTTTTAATTTTTACTTTTTAAAAACACCCTTGAAGGTACATCATGTTTTTAGATGATGTAGAATAAATATATTAACTGATCAAGCAATATTTACCTTGATTTTTAGTCGTTTATACTTGATGAAAATTTAAATCGCCTCCATATCCAACATGTGCTCTGATGTCACTACCATTTCCATATAAACCATCTAAACAATCATTCACACAAACTTTTTAAAGGGACATTACAGTGTTGTGGTGGAAATGCCACAGTCATTTCCACCACACTGCCCTCTGTGGTGGAAATTAATTACTCCGCCGCGAAACGGAAATGGCGTTGTTTTTATTCTTTCTGTGGTCTTATGAAGTTGTGGTATCGTAGGCTACACTATACAAGTGGTTTGCTTGCCATTGGCAAAGGTGCATTATTCGCCACCAACTGGGCTGGAGTGTCTATTATTCAAGCTCTCAACGGAAGAATGTACGGTTGTGAGGCGTTCGGAAAATAGGTCTACAGTTTTACAACGAATGGTGAAACCATGAGTTTCACGTCTTTGTAAACTAAAGTTTTATGCGTTTTATGAAGGATTGTTCCTTTGCACCTATGCTACCATTGTAGAGGTGCTACCACAGAATCCGAAAATTTTCGGGACACCAGCATCTCTCTAAAAATCTTAACCATTCTATTTCATCAGAAACGATATTAAAACAGTGCTTTAATTGTAAAATATCGAACTTGACCTTTAAGTATATTTTAGGGGACATAATAATGGAGCAGTCACATGATGTAACATAACATACAATCAAAACATAATTGAATTTAGCAAATATATATAATACAACTGCACAACAGCAGTAATGTCAATATTTTTAAAGCTACACTGTGTGATTTTTACCCTCATCTAGTGGTGAAAAGGTATATGACCATTCAGTGAATATTAGTTTCTGTTCCTCTCAATTCCTATTTCGTTTTAACTCCTACGGTGGCCAATGTAGTCCAAGATTAACATGGTTTCCAGTCCAACCTCATCCATGAGTGTTAACTCAAAGGTAAATGTGAAAGGCGAAGCTTGAATTAACGGGTATGTCCCTCTTTGGCTAATGTACTTTCAAGATGGAGGGGCAACATGGCGACCGACATTAGAACCCCTTACCCGTATGTATTTTCAATGGCATATTATACACTCACAAGAATACTTTATTACTTAAACGAAGTAAATATACATTAATGAGCACACATATTTTTGAAAGAACTAAGTGTTTTTAGCTAAGAATAAACTAAGAGTTACACAGTGTAGCTTAAAGGATTTGAAAAAAATCCTATTATGCACTCAAAAATGTGCTTGACACTATATAACAGAACAAAACAAAGATGTCATGAATCTAATTTAATAAAACAGATGAACAACACAAATTCTTAAAAGTGTCTTGTTTTCCCTCTCCATGCAGCATAAATACAAATAAAAGCTGTAAAACTGAGGCTCACCATCCTTAACTCGATTCACTGCGTTGTTGTAAATGTGATGAGCAAAGCTATTTTAATATTCAACTCCCTGCACAGTTCCTTTTAAATATGTCTCTTAAGCACACAAGAATTTAGCACACCGGCAGCTGTCTCTTGTGAATCATTGATTGTGGATTGCTTGACATTTCTGGGGTGTCACGGGGGGAGAAGAGGCCACTGCCAAAACAGCAATATTGATCTCCATCTAGCTCCAATAAGGGCAGTGAAAGTCTTGGCCTATAGTTCATCTGCCTCCTTAACTTTCAATTTTCTTTTAAACGATCACCCGTGTGGGGTTTTTCGAGAGTTTTTTTGGAGAAAGGAAGTGTATACACAGGTTTCCCCCAAGGCTTGTCCCAGCAGACCTCTGTTCCACTTTCATAATCCCAGTAAAAAGAGAATACGTAATTCAACAAATAGGAGAATTGTTTAAAAATATCCTCTTCAGTGTCTCTCGTTCTTCCTCTCAGGGCCTCCGGATCTCCAGAGATGTTTAAAAGTATCTAGGCAGCAAAAGTCAAGATGGAACCTGGAAGATATTGAGGGTGATGTAACCTCATTAATTCAGCATTTTTCCTTTTTGTTTTAGACTTTCAACCACAGCCACCCTACAACAGGACAGTATATTAGTGGGGGCGGGGGGATCTTGCTTTTTTGCGTAAAGGGGCAATCTGTAAAGGCCAATTTATACTTCTGCGTAGGGTGCGCGCAGTATCCATCTAAAAATCTGCAATCTCTGTTCGAAATCTTCAATTGCAGTTATACACGGAATTATTCAACTCTACGCGAGTTGTACTTCAACACCCGACACAGCACAGAGTGGCATATGCACAGAAGCGCCCCATACCGCGTACCCTTTGGACCTGACCGCACCTCCTCAAAAATGTAACTACACGTCGCGACGACGCGACCGCAAGATTGGTGATTGGTCGGCTTGGTAGCATTGCATTTCCTCCTATGCATTTACGCTACCATCTCCTCCGACTTCTTCTCTCATTTCTGCCTTACAGTATTATTACAAGCAATATTATTAAATAAATTTAACTAATTAAAATTGAGTAATAATTCATCAAATTAATTCCTTAAACGTTAACACATTTTAAAATGAGTGTTAACCATTTAAAATGTATTCACGGAATACATGTAACGGCGTTATGTAATTAGGATACAAAAATCCAGTAACTGTAATTTGTTACAGTTACATCAAAAAACGTAGTAATCAGATTATAGTTACTTTTTGAAAAAGGTGGGGATACTTTCAGGATTACAATGGTTTCATTTAAAACGAAGTAAATCTGTATTTTGGCATAATAACACTATATTAATGACTCGCGACACGAGTCACGTGTGCCACCCGCTGGTGACTGCGTAAAATAACAGCTCTCGACAACAATCTCCTCAGACACCGATTCAATCACTGCTGCTAGAAACGATGATGCCCACAGGTAAAAATGCTTTAATTTCTTGGAAATTCCGCTGCTATTTTGTTTTTAAAGAGGAAAATTCCAACAACATGGTTTTACAGTGCAAACTGTGCCTTGTTAGCTAGTATGTAGCGTTTATTACTGCTTTAAAATTCAGTGGTTTGTATGATCGCTGTTGTACGTTTTCTAGCGATGCTGGAATCTGTAGAAATTAAGAGAGTAGCTTTTTTAGTACCTAAAATGTCCTTTCATAATCTTCTCAGTCTCACTTAAGGAGATGTTCGCTGCTAACGTAGGTGAACTCCACGGCCAACGGCCCAAGTTCAGTCAGGCAAATTAAGAAAGATCATGGCTTCAGTCAACAGTTTATTTCCTATTTTAAAATAAACTAATATGTAGATTGTGTAGAATTTTTAAATGTTGTGTTTTTATTATGTCCTTATAGCCTACATAATACATAATCATCTGTAAAACCATACTGTAGCCACTAGATGTCTCTATATATATTTCAGGGATGTGAAATTCTTAATAAGTAAAAGTTTTTTTTTGTTTGTTTTTTTATAATATCTGTCCTTGAAGTAATCCAAAAGTAATCTGTTGCATTACTTTCATATTCTGGAACTTGGATTACGTTACTGAATACTTTATGAAGTAATTTGTAACTGTATCGGAATACATTTTTAAAGTAACCCTCCCAAGTCTGGACACAATACAGATACAAATGATCTGTGAAATAAAGATACTACACTTCCTTTGATATTCCGTATCATTACAAGCAAAGCTTCTCAACTGAAGAAAACCCTGCTGGGCTTCCAAAACGCTCACAAGTGCCCACAGATTGGTGTTTTCAGCTGGCTAAAAACACTGGGGGAATTACCGTTTAAACTAGCTGTATCTGATCGGATTTTAAAATCATGGCAGGGCAGAAACTGCCAGTGGACCAATAAGAAGTCCTGTCCATCCTGTGCTTAAGGTGTCTGTCAGTTATGCTAGCATCCATATCTGATAGCGTGGGACAGTTTGTTTACGTAATGCAGCAAGATCCAATCAAAATGTCCACTGTTGTCCACTGTTTCAGACAGAGAGGGACCCGGCCATAAACTGGGCCCTGGAATATGCTGTTCACTACAGCATTATGTGTAAAATGCATTTTATTTTATGTTAAAAATTGTATTTAACCTCTTTCAATGCTTTTTGTTTTCATTGAATTTCATCCATGCATTCATTTGCACTCTAATTCTGCTTCTATTTATCACTTTGAAAATGGATAATGTTCTAATCTAGTGTGATTACGGGGCTGAATATGAAGAGAATGGCAAGTTGGAAAACCACAGATGGTCTAGCACAGACGAGAGATGACAAACTGATCAAAGGAAACCACAGCGGTACGTTGTGTTGACGTGCAATGATAAAAGCAAGTGACGAGTTGGTGTGTGCAGCAGCTCATCCTGTACTGCGAAGACAATACACACCATAAAAACATATTTATTTAAATGAGCTGTGCAATTGGCAAACTGTCAGGATTAATGAGCAAGGGCTATTTAAATGCCAAATTCTGATGGGAAAAAATTACTTAAAAATAACAATTTTACTATGTTACAATGTTGTTTTTTCAGTTTTGCTGAAAGGCAACTGACCTCAACTGTGATTTCCTCTGATCTCATAAAAGGCTTGCCAGGAATATTTCTTCCAGCACACACTGAATTTCAAAAGATATATCATGCATATTATTTTTAAAAAGATAATTATGCGGCCTGTCATAGGTACAAAAAGCTTTTTCATCACTTTATCCTCTCAGATTCGGCGAATTTGAGAGACTGTACCGTGTGGAAACTGCACAATGCTCCAGGTAACAATTCCTTCAATTAATGCTTCATGACATCTTTTATCCCAGGCATTGAGCGCTCACCATTTCTCATCCAGCAATATTTATGAGTGCATATCCCAATTTTACTGAAGCATTTTCGGAAACCCATTCATTTTGTAATAGAAATGTCAAGTGCAATTGTTTTGAGTTAAAATCTCATTGACGTCAGCCAAAATTCCATGTAACTTGGCAGAAAAACTCTTCCTCTAAAGTTTTATTTATTTATATGAATATGTAGCTTATTAATGCACTTTTGATTAGTTTGTGGCCTTATGTGATAATGTCAAATCTGATTTTGTTAATATACCATAATGCGTAAAGTACACAAGAAATATACCTGTTTACAAGTTTATTTGACATTCATTTGACAGGTTATGAGACATATGAGGGCAAAGCTTAAGCAATATAAATAGAGAATGTGTTGACAATGTTAAAGATAGAACGATAAATAGTTAGAATGATATCACAATAGATATAGATAGATGGACATATAGATGGATATACAATGATAAATATAACAACGGATGGATGGATGGGATGGATGGATGGATGGATAAAACACGAAGAACGATGGAAGAATGGATGGATGAATGGATGGATAAATGGATAGAACCAAAGATGGATGGATGGATGGATGGATGGATGGATAGAATGGATAAATGGATGGATAGATGGAAAGATGGATGGATGGATGGATGGATAAATGCTGATGATGATAAATGGATTAAACCAAAAAACAATGGATGAGATAAATGGATGGATGGATAGACAGAACCAAAGAAAAATGGATGAATGGATGGATGGACGGATGCATGAATGGATAGAACCAAAGAAAAATGGATGGATGGGATAGATAGATGGATGGATAGATGGATGAATGGATAGAACCAAAGAACGATGGATGGATGGATGGATGAATGGATAAATGGATAGAACCAAAGAACGATGGATGGATGGATGGATGGATGGAACCAAAGAACCATGGATGGATGGATAGATGGAAAATGGATAGAACCAAAGAACGATGGATGGATGGATGGATGGATGGATGGATGGATGGATAATAGAACCAAAGAATGATGGATGGATGGATGGATGGATGGATGGATGGAACCATGAATGATGGATGGATGAATGGATGGATAAAGGGATAGAACCAAAGAACTATGGATGGATAAATGGATGGATAAATTGATGGAAAAATGGATAGAACCAAAGAATGGATGGATGGATGGATGGATGGATGGATGAAATGGATAGAACCAGAAGAATGATGGATGGATGGAACTCAAAGAACCATGGATGGATGGATGGATGGATGGATAAATGAATAGAACCAAAGAACCGATGGATCGATGGATAAATGGATAGAACCAAAGAACGATGGATGGATGGATGGATGGATGGATGGATGGATGGATGGATAAATGGATAGAACCAAAGAACGAATTAATGGATGAATGGATGGAGAAATAGATAGAACCAAAGAACGATGGATGGATGGATGGATGGATGGATGGATGGATGTATAAATTGATAGAACCAAAGAACGATGGATGGATGGATAGAACCAAAGAACAATGGATGGTTGGATCGAATGGATAGATAAATGGATAAAACCAAAGAACGATGGATGGATGGATGGATGGATGGATGGATGGATGGATGGATGGAAGGGTGGGTGGATGGATAGATGGATAGATAGATGAACTACACATATCGCTGGGATTTCATCTGAGCCGTCGGGACAGTCAAGTTCCCCGTCACAAAGCCAGCTCTCGGAAACACAGCTACGTCCGTCGCCACAAAGAAATTCCTCAACGTCACATGCTTGAGGAAGAGTGGAGAGTAGAGGTGGAGAAGATGACGTAGGGAGAGAATGAAAAATGAGAGGTCATGAATAAGATGTTATAGTATGTTTTTCAAGTTTGTGTTGAGTATTAATGCTGAATGTGGTGACATATATGGTGTATGTGAATGAGTGGTACAGTTTTAACCTCATAATCATATTCAAAAATATTTAAATAGCTGTGATACCCAAAGAACTCCAGTTCCTTAATACCTCCCTATTCTGAACGATGTCTGAAAATTCATTTGTTTGCACTTCTCATGTGTATTGCCTCTTCAAGATGAATCGCTAGTTGTATTCCGTCGCTTTGGATAAAAGCCTCCGCCATGTGAATATATACAAAAATAAATAAATAATAGCTCCATATACCAATCCTGAATACATTTCCTTAGCTTTAAGTGAGTGCCGTCTCATCGTCTGCTCTCTTCTCTCACTAGTTCAAAGAGAACACATGTTCTTTCATTCACCCAAATGCTTAAAAACCAATAGCCCCAAGTAGCAAGCAATCTTCTAAAAAGTGCATGCTTTTTTATTGCTAGTGCTTCATAAATAACCAAATAACACATGTACTGCATGATGCGCTTCACATCAGCCTAAACCCAAACAATCCATTTGAATTACTTTCTGGCCTTATTTGCATTGCCGTAAACAATCCTAGAGAGAAGCAGCAGTGTAGAGATGGATTTTCTGCACCTGACGGTTGAAAGCAGTTGAAAGGGAGCGCAGGAGAAGCTAGGGGCCTTTCAAGCTGGGAAACGTAAGCGTATTTCAGAACGCCGCGAAGATGGGATGGTAATAGATGAGCGTTTGCGGCCCTCCTGCTGAGTGAATGGGCAGTGCAGTTTGATGCGTGAAAGCAGCGAGCGTTGTGATTACAACGAGTTTCAAATCACTCTGGCGGAGATGACAAGGAAAGCTCACAGTTGAGAACGGGAAGTTCAAAAGGAAACGTCCTGTTCGTTTGGCCCTGAGTGCTGATGTACACGGAAACATGTTTTGGACTCGTGCTCTGGTTTTGTGAAGAGTCAAAGCCAATTTACTGAAACGGCGAACAGCCCTTAAACGGAAAACCCGTAAACGGTCTGTTTATGGTAAAAGGCAGCTGAGACGCAAGTGTTTTGTTCAACAATAGCATGTAGTCAGTCATTTTATTCCTTAAAACTCAATTCATGGCTTTAAATAGCTTAAATGTAACTCTACACCCTTGCCTCATTTAGTATATGCGGTTCTGTGAATATGCAAATTAGCCCCACCTCCACTCACTCACTTAAACTAGCACTTGTTGTTGACCTGATTGGTTACAAAGTAGTTTGTGACGTCAGAAACGCCAGCGTGTTTTAAAACGCGTTTTGAGACCGTCTTTGGTTCGCTGAAGTTTTAAGGAGAAAATACTCATTAATCAGGAATGGAGTCGACTTATGAATTTGCACATGGTTTGTCTTAAAGCATATTCTAAAACACCATATAAACATCATTAAAAGCTTGATTTTCACCACAGGGGGACTTTAAAGGGTTAGTTCACCCAAAAAATTCAATTTCTGTCAGTATTTACTCCCCTCATGTTGTTCCAACCCCGTAAAACGTAATTTTATTAATCGTCGGAACACATATTAAAATATTTTTTATTTAATCTGAGAGCTGGATCACTCCTCCATTGGCTTCTTAAAGGAGTACTTCACTTTTTAAAAAAACTTGCTAATAATTTACTCAACCGCATGTCATCCAAGATATCCATGTCTGTCTTTCTTCAGTCGTAAAGAAATTAAGGTTTTTGATGAAAACATTCCAGGATTTATCTTCATATAATGGACTTCAATCGGAACCAAACGTTTCAAGGTCCAAAAGACAGTTTCAGTGCAAACTGTTCAAAGAGCTTTAAATGATTCCAGACGATGAATAAGTGTCTTATCAAGCGAAACGCTCATTAATATATATATATATATATATATATATATATATATATATATATATATATATATATATATATATATATATATATATATATATATATATATATATATATATATATATATATTAGTGCTGTCAAACGATTAAAATATTTAATCACGATTAATCGCATTAATGTCATAGTTAACTCGCGATTAATCGCACATTTCTAAATGTCTTGATTTCTTTTTGTTCTTTTTGTTTTTTAATTATTATTATTGAAAATAACATTGGAATAGTGTTCAATTTCACACTAACATACCAATAATCTCTCACACAATGTAACACTGTCTATCAATAAAAGGGTGAAAGAAATACTGACGAGGTCCTGATATTGGCGAGGGGGCGGAGAATTCGCATCATCTGCGTGTGTGTGTGTTTGCTTGGCCATCATCAAGTGGTGTTTCAGACTGGACGTGCTGCGATGATGATAGCTCAGTTCACAACGACAAAACACACAGATCCGGCGTCTCGCGCTCGTCATCCACTCAAAACGTAACGTTACTATTTGGCCGGCTCGCAAGCAGAAACGAGTGTGTGCGGCACAAAACGTCCTCGCGCTGCGATCTGAAACCCATTCATTTCAATTGCTTGCGCCGCGCGAGGACGTTTTGTTGCTTCTTCGACCAAAGCGCAAGCGGATCTAGCTAGACCGTATAACAAAACAACAGGCACGACGTACACACTCGTTTGGGCTTGCGAGCCGGCTTTGAGTGGATGACGAGCGCGAGACGTCCGAAATGGATCATCAGGACGCATGCTGTCCTGTTGCAAAAGCATGTGGAAAAAGTACAAAGTTTGCTAGGACAAGACCGTTAATCGCGCGATAAAAAATTAACGCCGTTAAAATGGGTTTGCGTTAATGCCGATAATAACGCGTTAAACTGACAGCCCATAATATATATATATATATATATATATATATATATATACACACACACATACAGTATATAGCAAAGTTTAAGTTTTATAAGCTCAAATGCTCACCTTGCTCTGTTTTGTGCGTTCGTGACTCTCCTGTTCGAGCTTGTTCATCAAAATGAACGAATCTTTTTTCGTGTCATTTAGTTCATTCAACGAACAAAATTAACGAATTGACTCGGGAAAAGATTTCTTCATTTTGATGAACGAGTTCGAACAGAGCAAGGCGAGCATTTGAGCTTATAGACCTCTTTTCAGTTGGTAAACATGGTGACGTTTTCATGTGGGCGGAGCTTAGGTGGAGGCAGAACGATCCGCTCTGGCCGCTTCACTAACGCTCAGTATTGTTCGCTTGTTTTTAAACAATGACTGGAGAAAATCCAATTTTATCTTAATGTGTAAGGTCACTCACTGTCCAGGACCGCGATTGTTATTTCCAAAAGTTATTTTTAACGGACAGAACCAGATTGGCCGACCCGTCAGCCGCCTAAAACGCTCACTTAATGCATGGACGATCTGACAGGATTAACGTACGTTACCTCGTTTGAGTGGCCTTACTTTTACACCTACCTTATAGAGAAACCGATCATAAAGAGAAACTGAGGGCATATGATTAGATGCCTATAACTAAGCGCTGAATGGTCCTGTACAAGACTTGTGTGTACGATCTGCAGTTCTGCCGACCCAGCGCAGAGACAACGACAATGTAAATGTAATCGTACATTACGGTACGATTTTAATTATGTGAATATTTTCTAGAAATAAAAATTCCAGATACAGCATATTCATTTTTCATCAATTCTTGCACAAAACAACACAATAAGATGACATTTAATAATAATAAAAGTAATTTAAGCTCCTTATTTTGTAGCCGAATCTGTGCTGGTTTGCATTAGCCGCCTCCAGTTTTCATTTTGTTTTGCCTCCAGCTAGCGCCATGACGTAACTGTGACGTCGGCGCAAAGGGGTCTATAAAACTTAAACTTTGTTATTTATTTTTTTAATAAACAAATCGTTTCACTTGATAAGACCCTTATTCATCATATGAAATCGTTTAAAGCCCTTTGAACAGTTTGCACTGAAACAGTCTTTTGGACCTGAACCGTTCGGTTCCCAGTTGAAGTCCATTATATGGAGAATAAAAACCTTAATTTCTTTCATCAAAAACCTTAATTTCTTTTCGACTGAAGAAAGACATGGACATCTTGGATGACATGGGGTTGAGTAAATTATCAGCAAAAGTTTTTTTTAATTTTTTTTTTTAAAGTAAACTACTCCTTTAAAGAAATGTGAACATGTCATAACTTATTAATCATATCTTTTTTTACAGTGTAGTTGTCGAAAGTCAGAGGCATTCTGCAGATTTGAGCTGACAGATAGAAAATCATGTAGTGTTATGATGGTCACAGATTCCGATTCTTTAGCTTCAAAATTTGATTCCATTCCATGCTTTGAATGAAAACAATCTGTTATATTCACATTGAGAATCACAGTAATGGCTGCCATACGCATGTAAAAGACACATAATGAATCCGACCCATAATCCTCAATCTCAGATCATAATGCTATTCATGTCTGAGAATGAGATAGAGATGCATTAATACTGAAGTAAAAGGGAAAAAAAATCAATGCAAACATTAAAGACGAGGCCTTAATTTTTCCTCCCAATCTCTTCCCATTTCTCTCCGCAATGGCATATTATAAAGATGTTATCTCACACAACACCCTCTTACCTTAAACACAAGCAAACACACACACACATAGATAAAGAGGGAGAAAGAGAGAGAGAGAGACAGACGTGCGCACAAACTCCTCACTAAGAAAACATGAATAATTCATCAGCTTATCTTAAAATTCAGTGTGGCTTTCTCACACATTATGTCTAATGTGGTTCTGTTCACAGCCCTCCACCACTCCGCGCCTGCTTGTTTTGTACCTGGGAAAATACTGCAAGCTGAACGCATCCTGACAGCTGCTTTAGAAATATATTTTATGGGAACGTGTGAAATATGAACGCATAAGGATATGAAACCAGCTGCAATGATGAACATTCACACCGGCAGAGTTTTGGCAGGTATTATGATGGAGAATCTCGGCACGACCAATTGTTTGTCAATAAAACGAGTGCGATTCTACAGTAAGTTAGGTTGGATAAAGAAATGAAGTTCTCAAACGATGTTCCTGATGCAGAGTAGGCCTGTTCTGACATGCTAACAATTGCGATCATTCATTGGACAAAGCATCAGTGATGCGAACACGGGATCCTGACTGAATCAACTTTTCAGTCCTTTCCCAATAAAGAAGCTCCTCCGTATGGTGGGCGTCATTGTGAATCGAATGCTATTGAACCCAGTTCTCCATTAATTAAAGTCATAAATGTTAGAAATGTATTGGTAAAACATGTTACAAAGACTGAACTGTGAAGTACTGAATTGTGGAGTTAGAGCGTTAAACAGTTTGTCATTGCTATTTTCCGGATTTTTTGGGCGGGGGTAAAACTGGACTCGATGATGCAATGGAGCCCCTGGACACGCCCCTACTTGATGATGCACTGAAGCTGGCCCCTCTCCCTAAATAATAGAGCATGCCGCTCAATCGCGAGTTACTGTCAATATTAGTTACTACGGCCAATCGTTTGCTAGCTACACTGTAAAAAATATTGTTGGTTTAATTTAAAGCTACACTGTGTAACTCTTAGTTTATTCTTAGCTAAAAACACTTCGTTCCTTCAAAAATATATGTGCTCATTAATATATATTTACTTCGTTCGAGTAATAAAGTATTCTCGTGAGTGTATAATATGCCATTGAAAATACATACGGGTAAGGGGTTCTAATGTTGGTCGCCATGTTGCCCCTCCATCTTGAAAGTATATTAGCCAAAGAGGGACATACCCGTTAATTCAAGCTTCGCCTTTTGCGTTATCGTTTGAGTTAACACTAATGGGCGAGGTCGAAGCTATGTTAATCTTGGACTACATTGGCCACCGTAGGAGTTAAAACGAAATCGGAATTGAGAGGAACAGAAACCGCTAGATGACGGTAAAAATCACACAACGTAGCTTTAAAAAGTAAGTAACCTGGTTGCCTTAAAATTAAGCTTGATTGAACTGGAAAAAGTGAGTTAATACAATGAAGGAGATTGATTTAATCATCAGAAACTCAAAATAATAAGTTATAATAGAAAACCCAAAAAAAGTTGAGTTTGAGTTTTTATTTAATGGAATTTGTTTACAGTAAAGAATACACAACAACATTATTTTGGTTTAATAAACTATTTAAACTTTCGTTTGGAGTTAAGTGCGCACACTCTTTAACGTTTAGTTTAAGTTTATTCTTACCGTTCTTTTTGTTTTTGTTTGTTTGTTTGTTTGTTTGTTTGTTTGTTTGTTTGTTTGTTTGTTTGTTTGATACGTCTGAGTCCGTAAGCTGGTGCACCATCAAAAGGGGTTCGAGTGGAAACATTGGACGTATATGGTTCCGGCCACAACCGGAACGATGATCGGGCCACAACCATTGCGGTTTCTGCTCCAGGGGAACTCCAAGGACTTTTTTGCTTGCTTTTCTTTTGTTTGTTTATAAGAAGTATATTTATTAAGTGAAGTCATTTGATAGTATTATTTGAGGCATTTGTTTATGTATATTGGGTGTTTTCATATTCGTTTATTGTGTGTAATGGCCATTATATGTCTGTGTATCCCCTTTTATGTGTTAATTGGTGCTGGCCACCAAGGTATACATTTTTTAATGGGCCCGGCTCTATGTCACGGCGGTATTTCCGGTGAAGGTCTAAGGATGCTCGATAACTTCCGCCGATCGTAGAGATCCAATGCAATAACGAGAATTTATTGAATTTTATACTCTATGGTTATAGTAAAGAAACTTTAGTCACAAAAACAGACAAAACAGACACCCCTCGTTGTGTTTATGCTTCTTTTTAAAATGATATTAAATAAACATAACCATAAATAAAATTAAATCTAAACGTATGTAAGTGTTGTTTCAAAGACGAGAGGACAGTAAATATTGAAGACTCTGCCATAATCCCGCTTTCCCTGGTTTTCCTCCGCTTTAATCTCCCCAACCGGAAACTGACGAGACATCCTTGCGTCAAATGCGGAACTTATGTGTGCATATAGCCCATTGTTTCTGTATGTGAGTTCTGTGTGTTGTGTTCTGTGAGAGAACAGGTTCTGTAGGCCCTTGACCTCTGTAAATGTTTGAGAGGCAAATGCAGTGACCCATCATTATTGTATTTTTTTTATTTATTTTTTTGGTATGTTTGGTTTACCACCATTGGGTTAGCATTGGCTTTACTTTTGTAACCCATCCTGTGGAAATAAACCCCTAAACGTTTGCAGTAGCCTGCTGCCTCCGTGTTTTTTATCCTTTATTGGTCACATCTATCACAGATGTGACAAACGCAGAACACATACTTAATTTTGACTTTACAGAGACTTTAAAGACTTTGTCAGACTGAATAAAAATTAATTATTCATGCCCTATTTATGAATGAACGGCTCGTTTTAAAATCTTTCCAGTCTACTGACATTTATTAAGACATCTGCTTTAAACATTAAAATCCTCATGATAACTTTACATGAAGTAAATCCACTTCAAAAGCTAAAAACTCATGGAAAGCAATGCCATAGAGATATAGGCCCACAGAGCGACCAAAAAAAAAAAATGGAAGTTCAAAGGCGCCACTTCCACAAATTCGCAGTTTTGTTGTTTTCGCGGAGACGATAATGCATTATCACTCCTAAACCCTTCTGATTGGCTGTTGCGTTCAAAATGTTTGTGATTGGCTACATTGCTAAATGCTGCAAAAACACATTCAGAAATCTTTGGCATTTTCTAGTGCACAAAACAAAGATGCGCACTGGATCGTTTGCCAAATATGTTTCGCCAATATGCTATTATTACGAAGAAACCTGATTCCAGACCAGCAATTATGTGCAGATTTTCTAAAACTCCTCTTAATCTCAAAATGCCTCCAAAAGCAATCAGAAACAGCATGAGACATTTACATGTTTTCTTACATCTTTTTGTTGCCACATTTCATACTGCACAGCAGGCATCTTTTTTTTCATCTACACCACTGTGAAACATTCTTCAGGAACATCTTCTACCGTTTTTTATACAAGGTGAATGAATGTGAGTGACATTTAATGAGCGCAGGCATATCCTCATCCAAATCTGGATATTTAATTACACGCCGCTGTTCCATCTACCTGCTCTCGCGCTCTAAACATTAACTCTGTCTCCCGCCGTACCGAGATAAGCGTCGCCGTTAGCCTTATCAGCGTGAGTGCAGATGATGAACAGCTCCAGCCATTGTGCCAAAGAGATGTTTGCAATTTCTCTCTTGCGTGATTAATCAATCCTAACGCGCACAAGCTCGTTCAATTACACCACGTGCGTGGGGCCCATATTGATCGTTTTATTAGGCTCTCTGCCAGCTCTTAATTATGAAATATCATTCGCGGTTGCCATAGAGACGTGACACTGTAATGAGGAACGAGTCTTGTGCAACCAAACTTCTGGCAGGAAAAAATCTAATTATTTAAACTGAGTTTAAAAACAGAGCAGGAGTTTTAGTGTGGTAACTCCACATAAACCTAAACACAAAGTTTTGTTTGCCTTTAGTTTGTAATTTCATAAACGGCTAATTGAATTTTAGACAAAGGGAGCAAACTAGGAAAAAAACAAAACAGAGATAAAAAGCATGTAAAATACAAAATTGGATCAGTTGGACCCAAAAGCTGGGAAACCATACTTCAAAACAAGGCATTTTTGTTATTTAAACCTGTAAATAAAAACTTTTTAGGACTTTTAAACTGAAATGTTTTGATAAAATAAATATTTAACCCTCTGGGGTTCTTCGGGTCAGGATGAACTTTAAACATCGTAGCTTCATCGGAATGGTCCGAAACTTGGTGACTTTAATGGTACTTGGTATATGAACACCCCAAAAAATTGGGGACAGGATTTGAAAAGTCTAAGTGGTCGTAAAAAAAATAGTCACACTCAGGACCTTCGGGTCAAAAATGACCCGCATAGGAAATGAATGGGAAATTGGCAAAATGTGAAAATACTGAGTTTTTTTGTGCGTACAATCTACAAATCAGCAAACAATCTTGAAAAAAAGCACACAACAGTGAAGGGGTGAACCTATAAAACATCAAGAGTGCAAAACAGACACATCCACACACACACACACACCTTTATATACAAACACACCAAAAAATTCAGATTATACATGTGTTTTGTATTTTTAAAAAGCTCAGTTTGTCCACGAGATGGCATCCATCTAATTTCAAAAATTGCTTGTATGAGGCCTAGGCTTGACTCCAAAATGAAATACAGCTTATATATATATATATATATATATATATATATATATATATATATATATATATATATATACATATATATATATATATATATATATATATATATATATATATATATATATATATATATATAATTCTATTATATTCAATGGGGGAAAATTTGGTCATAATTATTACATTAATACTAATTATAATTTTTTTATTCTAGAAATTCTCAAAACACCAAAAAAGAAAAAGAAAAAATATTATAAAAACAATATAATATATATATATAT
This sequence comes from Hybognathus amarus, assembly GCA_030378365.1. Lineage (NCBI taxonomy): Eukaryota > Metazoa > Chordata > Actinopteri > Cypriniformes > Leuciscidae > Hybognathus > Hybognathus amarus. Next base: position 173,121 of record JAQIUQ010002132.1, read on the forward strand.
ATATATATATATATATATATATATATATATATATATATATATATATATATATATATATATATATATAATTTTCTTTTTTAAATATGAATCCCGAGTGTGACCGTTAAACGAAGAACCCCAGTAGGGTTAATGCCAAATAACAAGCCCCCTGTCTGCCATTGGTCAAGTGAAACAGAAAGCCCCGCCCCCAAATTCTCAACTTTGGTTGGTTGAATTTAGCTTTTAACTATGTTTAAACTACTGATAAATTTAAATAACATGAATAAACTACGAATGAATGCATGAAGCTAAACATCACTGGTGGCCTCAGACTTTAGGATGCCATATGTGCTGTAGTGGCCTAAAGAAATCACTGTTGGATATTTAAAATCATAATTTGAAACCTAAAAAAAATATTTGTGTCAAAACAAATTCTTAAAAAACGTCTATTTTGGATGCCGCTGTACAATGCTAGTTCTGTTCAACCGATTTGAAAATCTTGCCACCTAAAAGCTGTTTTTATGCTGTAAAGTGAAGGTGTAAGGAAACAATGTGATTTACACAATACTTGGAATTTCATGTCATCTCTGCATTTTCAGGGTCAATCAAGCTGTCTGCTTTGCTGAAAGTCGTCATGAGCTTCACAAACACGCTCTCCGCAATAACCTGCAACAGCTTTTAGCATCAAAAACAATGTGGGATGAGACGACGAGTCCTTGGATATTCTTTTATCGTTACGATCTACATCAGAGGGCATTCTGGGTTTGTGAAATGACAAGATCCAGCCTCGCCAGCTGTCTTCATTCTATGAGCCGCCATTTTAAAGTCTGAAATGCTCTTCTCTTATCGCAGATGTCACCACAAAAACCTCTGGCAAAGGCTCAAAAAGAAAAAATCCTATGCAACGTTTTTGTATCCGTTGTTCTAAGATTTGATCCATTTAATCAGATATCTGAATTTCTTTTATCTTCACACAATCAGATTTGCAAATGAAACATCCTCTTTTTTGCCCTTTCTTAGATAAATACTTCCTGTGCCTTCCTGTTCGCTTTAATAAGTGCTTAACATTTGCGGATTTCTGATTGGCTGAGTCTTTGTGAACTCAAGAGACCACCTCGCTTCAGTTTCCAAAACATTTCTAAATCGTATGGTTGCGTAAGGGGCTAGATTAGCATAACAGAGCGGCGCTTCACAGTATTTCACTCTCGCTGGGACATCCTGAGTGGAATGATTCAGCAGGAAGAGAAAACAATTATTTCATTTAATAACATGTTCATCTGGCCCTTTTTAAAATATTTTGGAAGAATAACAATTTAAGCCGAAACATTTTATGAATAGTGTTGCTAAGTATTAAAGCTCAGTACAGCTGAGCAATGGAATGCGATCTTAAAGCATGAGGATTTTTTTTTTTGTTGATTTACCATTTTCATACAAAACAGACAAGAAGGAGGGATGCAAGTCATTTCTTGAGACCAAAATATTGGGGGTTAAACTTAGGCCAGTAAGTAACCAACTTGCAACCACCCAGAATACTCTAGTAACCACTTAGCCACTTAAAATACCTTAGAAACCACATAATAACAGGTTAAAAACCCCAAAACACCTTAGCAACCCCTTACCAACATGCTAAAAAAACATGGTAAATCCACAACTTAACCCCACAGTACATGTTTAACTTGGGCCAGTATGTAACCACCTTGCAACCACCCAGAACACCCTAGTAACCACTTAGCCACTCAAAATACCTTAGAAACCACATAACAGGTTAAGAAACCCGAAACACCTTAGCAACCCCTTAGCTACATGCTTAAAAAACATGGTAAATCCACACCTTATCAACCTCACAGTACATGCTAAAAAACATAAAACACCTCATAGCAACATGCCTCAAAACACCCTACAGTAACAACTAAGCAACAGGCAAAAAAACAAACAAACACCCAAAACACTAAAAACACCAAAAACACCTTATCAACCTTTAGCAACATGCTAAAAATAACAAGGTAAAACAACACTGGGCAACCCCATAGCAACATGCTAAAAACAACAAGGTTAAACAACAACCCCATACTACGGGGTTGCTTGTTTACCTTGTTTTTAGCATGTTGCTATGGGTTAATCCAGTGTCGTACCTTGTTGTTTTTAGTATGTTGCTATGGGGCCCATAGCAACATACTAAAAACAACAAGGTAAAACAACACTGGATCAACCCCATAGCAACATGCTAAAAACAACAAGGTAAAACAACACTGGATCAACCCCATAGCAACATGCTAAAAAAAGCCAAAACCCCTTAGCAAATCCATTACAACATGCTAAAACAACACTGGTCAACCCCATAGCAACATGCTAAAAACAACAAGGTAAAACAACACCGGATCAACCCCATAGCAACATGCTAAAAAAGCCAAAACCCCTTAGCAAATCCATTACAACATGCTAAAAACAACAAGGTAAAACAACACTGGATCAACCCCATAGCAACATGCTAAAAACAACAAGGTAAAACAACACTGGATCAACCCCATAGCAACATGCTAAAAACAACAAGGTAAAACAACACTGGATCAACCCCATAGCAACATGCTAAAAAAAGCCAAAACCCCTTAGCAAATCCATTACAACATGCTAAAACAACACTGGTCAACCCCATAGCAACATGCTAAAAACAACAAGGTAAAACAACACTGGTCAATAGCAACATGCTAAAAACAACAAGGTAAAACAACACCGGATCAACCCCATAGCAACATGCTAAAAAAGCCAAAACCCCTTAGCAAATCCATTACAACATGCTAAAAACAACAAGGTAAAACAACACTGGATCAACCCCATAGCAACATGCTAAAAACAACAAGGTAAAACAACACTGGATCAACCCCATAGCAACATGCTAAAAAAAGCCAAAACCCCTTAGCAAATCCATTACAACATGCTAAAACAACACTGGTCAACCCCATAGCAACATACTAAAAACAACAAGGTAAAACAACACTGGTCAACCCATAGCAACATGCTAAAAACAACAAGGTCAAACAACACCAGGATCAACCCCATAGCAACATGCTAAAAAAGCCAAAACCCCTTAGCAAATCCATTACAACATGCTAAAAACAACAAGGTAAAACAACACTGGTCAACCCCATAGCAACATGCTAAAAACAACAAGGTCAAACAACACTGGTCAATAGCAACATGCTAAAAACAACAAGGTAAAACAACACTGGTCAACCCCATAGCAACATGCTAAAAACAACAAGGTAAAACAACACTGGATCAACCCCATAGCAACATGATAAAAACAACAAGGGAAAACAACACTGGATCAACCCCATAGCAACATGATAAAAAAAGCCAAAACACCTTAGCAAATCCATTACAACATGCTAAAACAACACTGGTCATCCCCATAGCAACATGCTGAAAACAACAAGGTAAAACAACACTGGTCAATAGCAACATGCTAAAAACATCAAGATAAAACAACACTGGATCAACCCCATAGCAACATGCTAAAAAAGCCAAAACCCCTTAGCAAATCCATTACAACATGCTAAAAACAACAAGGTAAAACAACACTGGTCAACCCCATAGCAGCATGCTAAAAACAACAAGGTAAAACAACACTGGTCAACAACCATAGCAACATGCTAAAAACAACAAGGTAAAACAACACTGGATCAACCCCATAGCAACATGCTAAAAAAGCTAAACCTCCTTAGCAAATCCATAACAACATGCTAAAAACAACATGGCAAAACAACACCCTAGCAACCCCATAGCAACATGTTAAAAAACAAACTCAAAACCACCTTTGCAACCACATAGCAAGATGCAAAAAACAAAATGGTAATGGTTTAAAACTTTGTCGACTAAAACTAGCTTCTGGCAGACGCCACAAGAGTAACACTTGATGATGTTTGATGTAGGATGTTGAAGTAGCGTAAGTTTTGACCCTCTCTTGGTTCAAACAAACAGGGCTAGTCAACCACTGTCCGTTGTGCTTCAAGTTCAAATGTTACTCTTCTGGCGTAGTCGCACATGCATACGGCTGTCTGCCGGAAGCTAGTTATCTTTAGTCGATAAGGTTTTAATTATGTGTATTTTTCTTACACAGAGACATCGATTCACTTTAGAAGGCCTTTGTTATGACACATAACAAAATGCTTTAGCAAACCCCGTAACAACATACAACAAAGCACCCAACAATAACAACTGCTAACAATCCAGAACACCAAAACCTTCTTAGCGACCCCATAGCAACATACTAAAAACAGAACAGTCTTACACTAGCAACTGTTTAACAACATGTTAAAACCCCATAGCACCATGTTAAAAATCACATTGGCAACCCGATAGCAGCATGCTAAAGCCACCCAGAACCCCAGAAATCAGATAGCAACTAGGGATGGGCATTTTTCAAAAATATTGCATTCGAATATTCGGGCTCATAAAAATCGATAGAATATTCGTTTATTTAAATTATGTTTAACGAAAAAGACGTTATTTTTATTTTATTTTTTTACGTTTTTGTCACCATTTCGGACAAGCTTACAATTAGGCAATACACAACAAGCTTACAATAGTAATTTAAGTTTTCTTTTAGTTGAAAACATTAAACAGTAGGCCTATGTGTAAACAAAAAAATATATATAAAAAAGCATTATTAAAAGCATGCTCAAGCAGCGTGATCGAAAAAAAACCATAATAAAGCAGATTGCGTCATATATCGTACAGAACGTCACACATACAAACACGAGTCAACAAATGATTGATTATCGTGTTTATATTGTTTCACGTTTATGTTGAGAAAAACAATAATATCTAACGTTACATGCAGGGGCGCCGCCAGCACTTTATGCTCGAGCTGAGAAAAGACGCGCGCTGACAGACGTTTCAGAGACACAAAGAGAACGGTGTTTCTAAAAGCACGTTGCATTTTCTGTTCTTAAACCGGTCTTCCTTAACGAAACTTAAAGGAAGTATGTCTCAAAATCATTTTGCTATTAGACAAGTTAACATCTTTGATCACGCGGGGTCCAGCTGCGCTTACCTGCAGTTGTGATGCAATGATGAACAGCTGTCTTTCCTCACTGTTTGGATTTCATGTGATTTCTCATGGTGATGATATCATAACTCAGATTCATTAATTAATTTGATCAAAAGTAATTCCGTTTAGTAAGATCCTTTTCAAGTAACGTTAATTCCAAACTTCGTGAGGCAGACGACAACATTATATGATCAAATGCAGACAACTTGTTAACACACTCCACAGCGCCATCCAGTGCATTTAATTATAACTGCGAGTTAGTTCTTATGATTTATCATGGACTTACTGCATTTACGGCCAGCAAAGCAACGTATTCAAAATTAGAATAGTAGTTTATTTTTCGAATAATAATTACATATCGAATATTCGAAAATTATATGCACATCCCTAATAGCAACATGCTAAAAAACATACAGAACAACCTAGCAAGTCGATAGCAACATGCTAAAAACAACCAGGAACACCTTAGGAACTACATAACAACATGTTAAAACCACACATAACAGTCTAGCAACCCCAAAATGCAAAAGACACCAAAAACCACCAAGAGAAGCAACATGCTACTACTTTCAGAAACTCCCTAGCAGTGTGCTAAAAAAAAACCAACCCAGAACACCATAGCAACCCCATAGCAACATGCTAAAAACTATCTGAATCCCCTACAGCAATTCCCAGCAGTGTGCTAAAAACAACCCTGGTGCCATTGTAAAAAACCATCAACTACTTGGCATTCATCCTAACAGAACAACATGCAAATGATCAGACTTTTGCATTGTTTACCATAATTTAACCACAAATGCAGAACAAGATACAATTTAGCTTTTAATTTAAATAAACATCAATCATCAGAAAAAAAGCATGGACAAATTTACTTGCATACTCGGCAAAACATCAACTTTTGTATTCCAGGGAAGAAAGATAGTCAGACGGGTTTGTAATAACATTACATCACTGCTCCTCTTTTCACGCGTCCTCGGTCCTCTAATCTGTTCCTATATTCACTCCCAGTATTGTACTACAGTAGAAGCTCCAGATAAGGGAGGATTATGAGAACGAGAGAGAGCGAAGAGGAGAAAGTGCAATTATGTTGCTCCCTCAGTTGTATAATATAACATGGCTTTTCATCTATCAATACAAGATCATGTTAATTGTCAAGTAAAAATGAGTGTGCATTTGCATTTCCCCGCCTTGGTCATTAAAATGTTCCTATCATAAATAAAAACATAGAAGCTAGCTTAGAAAGTAGCACAAAATGTTCATAAAATAAGTGATATTATTTTTAGTTACATTGTCATTTAATAGTTAAAAGTTATGAAAAAAATCAACGTATTTCATAAAATAAATAAGAATAGGCTGCAGTATACATACATGTACATTTATATCAATTAAAAAAGAAATATCAATATATAAAAAAATTATATATATATATATATATATATATATATATATATATATATATATATATATATATATATATACACACACACACACACACACACACAAAAAAAGCTAAAAATTAAAATTAAAGCAGTCAAAAACTGTAATTTGCCCTTAGAGTACCGATTAATTTAAAGATAATAATATTTAATATTTTAATTATAAATATGCATGTGCAAATATACACATGATACTAAATTGAGAATTAAATATGTTTATATAGAAACACAAAGCTATGATTTACCTTTAAAGTACTTATAAAGTACTTAAAGAATGTGGCACAAAATTGTCATAAAATATTATATTATTTTTAGTTATATTTACAATAGTTAAACAAACTTTTGTGTTCTGAGAAACAAAATAATAAACATAATAAAAATAGAATAAAAAAATTATTATGAAGAAAAAAAAAAATAATATGTGTATATATATATATATATATATATATATATATATATATATATATATATATATATATACATACATGCATACATGCATACATGCATACATAAATACATACATACATACATATATATGTGTATATATACAATTTTTTTTCACAAAATGTACATTATTTATTTTTTCTACATTTACAATGGTCAAAAATAAAGTCCTGAATTGTTTTATTTAATTAAAACACGCATCATTTACAGACAATAAACTAATTGTTATTATTGATTTTTATGATACGGTTTTATTTTTAATTAAGAGGAAAATTATAAATATTAATAAAAACATATAATAATAATAATACATAAGAATAATATAAGAAGCAACATTAAATGCACTAAATAATTGGATAAGATTAAGGTTAGATTAATATTTGAGAAGGAAAAAAAAAACACGTGCTCAGACATGCTTAAATCAGTAGGCCTGTGGAACACATTTTCCTGACCTCCTGAGGAAAACGAGTTGTTAGTCAGTCTATAGATGTACGTCTTCTTCAGTGTGTGTGTGTGTGTGTGTGCTACAGACAGAGTCCTCAGGGTCCGTGTTTCCCAAGTGAGTAAAAGCAAGAGGTGCCCCTCACTAACCGAATGCCTCACCTCATTCGCCCGGAAGTAGCCTGTTTTGCTGTCTCTGCATATAAAGATGCCCACTGACGGAAGCGGCTGAGAGACAAACTGGAATGTCAGACAAAGGTTTCTGCCCTGAAAAGCTGTAAAATACTGCTGTCTCCGGTGCTCTGCGGACACTTCTGGATGTTACATTACTCATAAATGAGCTCCACTTCCAGTCAACTCTCGTTCCTCAGCGGCTCCTCGGCTTGTTTAGGGGGTTTTAGCTGTCAGAATCGTGATTGTGTCAACTTTTAGGAGGATATGGAAAAAGGCACACGGGGGCGAGACCTGAGACCCGGACACGGCCGAGAAGAAATATTGCTCTACTGTTCTAAACTGCCCTGTGGGGGAGGCCGAATGAAGCCAATAAACGCACCAGAAACACATTCTGCGAGCGAAGACTCATTCTCCTGTGATGAAAGATGAGGCAGAGTAAGTATAAGTAAGACACGCTGAAATCGAAATGTACAAATATAAATCTACACACTCCAATCCAGGTTAACTTTTGGTTGCAGCACTTGAATTTATAGGATGATGAACGAATTCGTCCTCTAGCTGTCCATTTTTCTACATCAAACTTTGTTTTAGTTGTAGGCCTGTACAGATATGAGTGTATATAAATGAATAAATAAATAAATATATTTTTAATATTTTATTTATGAATAACATTTGTTTAAATATGCATGTGTGTGTAGGCCTACAAAATAATTATACACTGTACGTCCGATACACATATATCATGTAAACACAAACAATTTAACTTGTATTCTGGATGCATCTATCTATCCACCTATCTATCCATCTATCCATATATCTATCCATCTATCTATCCCATATATGTATCCATCTGTATCCATATATCCATATATCTATCCATATATCCATCCATCTATCCATATATCTATCCATCTATCCATATATCTATCCATATATCCGATATCATCTATGATATATCCATCCATCACATCCATCCATCTATCCATCCATATATCTATCCATCTATCCATATATCTATCCATATATCTATCCCATATATCTATCCATCTATCCATATATCCATATATCTATTCATCCATCAATCCATCCATCTATCCATCCATCCATATATCTATCCATCTATCCATATATCTATCCATATATCTATCCATATATCTATCCATCCATCCATCCATCCATATATCCATCCATCCATATATCCATCCATCCATCCATCCATATATCTATCCATCCATCCATCCATCCATCCATCCATCCATCCATCCATCCATCATATCTATCCATCCATCCATCCATCCATCTATCCATCCACCCATCATATCCATCCATCCATATATCCATCCATCCATCCATCCATCCATCCATATATCCATCCATCCATTTATCCATCCATCCATATATCCATCCATCCATCCATCCATCCATCCATATATCCATATATCCATCCATCCATCCATCCATATATCCATCCATCCATCCATCCATCCATATATCCATCCATCCATCCATCTATCCATCCATCCATATATCCATCCATCCATATATCCATCCATCCATATATCCATCCATCCATATATCCATCCATCCATCCATCCATCCATATATCCATATATCCATCCATCCATCCATCCATCCATATATCCATCCATCCATCCATATATCCATCCATCCATATATCCATCCATATATCCATCCATCCATATATCCATCCATATATCCATCCATCCATATATCCATCCATCCATATATCCATCCATCCATCCATATATCCATCCATCCATATATCCATCCATATCATCCATCCATCCATATATCCATCCATCCATCCATCCATATATCCATCCATACATCCATCCATCCATCTATGTTTGTAGGCCTAAACATACATACATACATAGTGTATGTATAACACTTTTACCTGGTGTTTGTTGGATAAAAACAGTTAAAAATCTAAATATTTCTTTAAAAACTGGCATTTAACGAGTTCAGTTCGATCTCAAGTAAATAATTAATGTATTAAATGTTTAAGTAGTAGCCTACATTTTAAACCATGAATGCCTAATGTCATCATAATAACATGCGTATCTAATAATCATAATCTCAAGTTTTTTTGTTTTGTTTTCTCGATGGCTCTTTTTGCGTTGTACCATCTTAGCATTTACATTGGCAAATGGCCTAAAAAATACCGAAAAGTTTCCCAATGTGGACTCCCAAACTCGTGTTTCCATGTACGCATGAGCCTAAACGTCTGATTTTCTGAATCCATTGCATTTGCATCCCATTTGGAGCTGTAACTCTGTCACGGCTCTAAGATTTAATCATGATTTGAGTGTGTGTGTAATGCGACACCACGGGGAACATTAAAGTATGACTGTGCCGATCGCCTTCACCAGCTGTGGTGCGCCGAAAAGTGTGCGTTTTTGGGTCATTGCACATGATGGAATCCGCCTAGATTCCCGGTTGAAATTCCGTAAATGCTAAACGAGCCACAGACATAAACACGCCTAGTAACACCAATGATCTCGCAGAGTGGTATCGCCCATCTGCCGCGCTATTATGGAGAAACATTTTGCTCGAAGCTCAACACGACTGTTCTGAAAGTCACTTTCCCCGTATTTCTGCAAGGATGGAAAAACATGCAGCGTTTTTCCACTCAGGTTGATAAAACCGCTAGCACATGCTGCCCTCTGTTCCAACATCACAATCACACAAAGCCGTTTCGAGAATCAGCGGCCAATATGCTGGAATCGGCATGTTCGCCGCCACCTGCGGGCTTTGTGGCGCTTGGCATTGGCGGACAGAGAGCGAGGGCGTCCTCTCTGACAGGACTGGCTCGGGCGTTAGCGGGGCAGCGGTTCAAACGGGTCCAGATAATGTCATGGTAGATGTGGCTCGAACACTCTAGTATTCTTGTAGCAATCGGCCATCTGCTCCGGGGGAGATTCATGCTGAAAATGCAAATCAAGGGGAAAGCTGGACGTTCTGTTGTATTCATAAAACTGTGTCATCATTTTTCTTGTCTTTTTTTTCCAGAGTTAGAAGTTGCAGGCTGATGTTCTGTAGGATGCTTTACAAAAAAGCATGGTACAGTAAAGGCGACCAGACCATAACAGTACTTTGATAAGTTACTTCAAAGAACACCATTAGTAAATTTACAAATTAGTAAATTTTAGTCTTATTCAGGGGAATCAGAATGCCAAAACCTGACTGACGAGAGGTGCTGCTGATCATAGCTGCTGATAATACTGATGGAGCTTATATACCGGTGATAGTCGTTGCATTTCTATAGGTAGACGTAGACCAGCTGAGAGACAGCTGATGTGAGCCTGACTAACCTACCCTATCTCACGACAAATTCGTACAAATGATTAAAAAGTGACTAATTCGCACTAATTCATATGAGCCTCACTCGTACTCATTTGTGTAAACCCAGGTGATGGTTGGGTTTAGGGGCGGGGTCAGGGTAGGTTATTTGTACGAATTCATACAAATTGGCCAATTCGCAAAATATGTACGATTTTTGCACAAATCGTTACTAATTCTGTACGAGTGTAGGTCGTATGAATTGTTACTAATTAGCCACCTCGTAAAAATTCGTACGAATTCCTGTGAAGATCGGGTTGGATCTAATGTGACCTGCCAGAACTGCACTGACTTACTTAATTTTTCTTAAATATATATATATATACATGCACGTGTCTATTCATTTACAAAATAATTATATACAGTATACATATATTATGTAAACAAAAATGTGTGTGTGTGTGTGTGTATATAACTGTAAAAAATATTGTTGGTTTAACTTAACGTAAGTAACCTTAAAAGTAAAATTTTAAGTTGATTGAACTGGAAAAAGTGAGTTAATACAATGAAGGAGATTAATTTAACCATCAGAAACTCAAAAATAATAAGTTATCTCAACTAAATAAATTATAATAAAGTTGATTTGACAAAAGAAAATATGTTGTGATAAATCTTGAAAATATTTTTACAATATATATATATATATATATATATATATATATATATATATATATATATATATATATATATATATAACACACACACACACATATATATATACATATATATATATATATATATACATACACATATATATATATATATATATATATATATATATATATACATACACATATATATATACACACATATATATATATATATATATATATATATATATTACATTAAATGTAGAAAATTACAGAAAACTTAATACAAATTTTGCACAAAAAAATGCAAATCGGTTTTATTAAAGGAGCTCTAAGCGATGTCTGGTGACGTGACTTCTTGTTCACGTTTAAAGTATTTTCAAACAAAACGGAGGCTAGATAGCCCCTCCTCCTCCTCATCTGCACTGACCCCCCAAACCCCACCCCCAGGGACCTTCTTGTCAGTTATTGGCTGAAACAGTTTGTTATGTTTCGTGGAGCGGGTCGCCGCAGTTTGTCTTTGTTGCCATTTGCGGAGCCTGGGTTGTCTGCATAGACAGCGTCTGTTTTACAGTGTGTTTAGGGGACAGGCAGCTAGCGGATAGTGAGGAGATGTTTGCTGTATGTGACAAAAAAATATTTGGGCCTAAAAACGTGTGAAAAATCACTTAGAGCACCTTTAATGGCAGTGTTGGGGAAGCTACTCTGAAACTGTAGTTTGACAAGCTACAAGCTACTCTGTAAGTTAAAGTAGTTTAACTACAGTCAAGCTACCCGTTTAGAAAAGTAGTTAGCTACACTACAAGTTACAATCAAAAAGTAGCTGAGCTACATTGAAACTACTTCTGCTTTTTGAACAACGTATATTATAAATAACTGAATAAGTGTCTGAGGAATGTTTTAAGTTAAATATTTAGTGTTTAAAACAAGGCAATGCAATTACGATTTCAAAGAGTATTGTTTTATTACACACAACACTAAAATATCTCTGACTGTTTGTACAAAAGTGCAACAAATAGCCTACAACATTGCAAGAACTAAATATACATCCAACATAAAATTGCATGTAGAACATTTTCTCAAAAATACTGATTGAACTTGGACAAATAAGGCCATGGGTAATTAACGTTAGTTGTTTCTCCATTCCTCCAAATCTGCGTCACGTCTTGCTATATAATCATAATATGGGTGTGTCAACTCACTTCTGTACGTCAGACGGAACCGTTAGCCGTAAGACGCGTGATTAAACAACAGTGGCGATAATGGCAAAAAATGAGTTTGTAATCTAACAAGAAGAAGAATATCCTTGCATCGCGCTGATTCGCGCGGGCTCGACAATGTAGCAATGTAGCTTTTGCTCGCGCTTACACCGCTACTTGCTGCAAAAAGTAGTTAGCTACTGGAAAAGCTACACTGTTTAAAAAGCAACTGAGCTACTTCCAAGCTACTGAAAAATGTAGTTAAGTTAGTAGCGTCGCTACTTGTAGTTAACTACTCCCCAACACTGTTTAATGGACATGTTTTCCGAATACATAGATTATCATTTTCAGCAATTTAATGCATTTCATAGTGCCTTACATCATATTCTTGACTCATTCTTGCACATTCTTACACCTAATATACCTACAACTGAGCACATTTTCTATTGAAAAGTTCCACAAAACACTCAAGTAATGCATCAACAATAAAAAAAGGACAATTCCCAGAGATAACAACAAAACGCTCCTTATTTACACAGCCAAGAAGTGAACCTCATAGCAGGGCTCCCATGGGAAAAAACGCACAACCCTCTAATATAATATCCACAACCACTATAAAGCACTCGAGAAGAAGTCTTTTCAAACATCGGCGGGCCGCAGTCACTTAACTGTCTGAGTTCAGCGGGTCAGTGGCGAGAAGGCCCCGCTGGGCGGCTCTCAGCTCGCTAATGCACAAGTTAAGGGCCGCGGATGGACTGAGAGTCATTGCGTAAGACCCATAACGGCGCTCTCGAGTGTTCTTGGGAATACACTGATCCATTATCTCCCGCACTTCTAGAGCGCCTAATTAAAACGTGAGGACAATAGGGTCGTTTCGTCTTCTTGAGGCCGCTGGCGGTGAACGAAACGTTTTATTCTGTGCCTCAAAGGTCAGAAGACCCTCTTCACCCTCCGCATTCATATTCAACATGAGTTGTGGGATGAAATATGAACCTGTAGGTTTGCATTATGAAGTCAGAAGGTTGATTGTGTCAAGTTATAAACTGCGACGTATAAAAGCTCTAAAAGGGTCTTAATGACGTTTCGGTAATGCAGGTACCAGAGTTTATGTCCACATTAAGATGTCTATTAGCACAGGAGTCAGCAAGTTCCTACTGGACACGGGCCGCACCTGCAAACAGTGTCGGGATGGGTTGCATAAATAGCCCAAAGGCGCACTAGTACGTCCCACATCGGTTCAGGTGCACTTAACTGAACTTACTTTGCTGCACTTAACTCAACTTTCCTTTGCTGCAATGCGCATTTTAGCAACCGATATTACAGTGTTGACTGTGAACACACAGGTTGCGAACCCTAGTTAAAGAGGACGAGTGTGGTAGAAAGCAGAAGTGAGACTGTTTTGAGTGTCCTTCTCACGGCCGTGTAACTTTGAACCCCCTCTGTGCAACTGCAACATGCAGAAATATTGCATCAGAGAAAAGCTTTCAGAGAGATTCATTTATGTGACCCAGACCACAAATAAATAGCATCGGTACTGGTGCAGTTTGCTTTTTTCAGCTCTCTTTAATGGTTTGGTGTAAAGATACGTGTACGTGGTACTGAATGATTTACATTCATATGCTAAGTATTTACATTTCAACTGTACATAACTTCTAGGTTTTAGTAAAAATAATAGAATATACCAGTTTATATTAATAGCATGTCTATATGCACATTAATAGCATATACAAACTAATTGACAAACTCAAACATTGGGTAAAAAATGTAATTTAAAAGTGCAACCAAATGGCTGGGTTTGTCCATATTTGACCCAAAATTGGGTTAAAACAACCCAACATTTTTTAGAAAGTATAACACACACACACACACACACACACACACACACACACACACACACACACACACACACACACACACACACACACAGGTATATTATTATTATTAATAGTAATAATATACACTCTAAAAAATGCTGGGTTGTTTCAACCAAATTTTGGGTAAAATATGGACAAACCCAGCCCGTTGGGTTATAATTGTAATTTAAAAATGTAACCCAATGGCTGGGTTTGTCCATATTTTACCCAATATTGGGTTAAAACAATCCAGCATTTTTTAGAGTGTAATTATTATTTTATTTATTTTTATTATTTTATGTATTACTATTAGCCTATATTAATATCATAAAGTAATTTGTATAATAATAATATAATACTAATAAAATAGATGCTTATAATTATATTATATAATAATTATAATAATATTAAAATATATTTAACAACAAATTTGGTATAAAAAAATATATTCTGTGAAGTTCTATCCAATTTTACTTCATTTCCATGACAACATCATGCCATAAACCCTAAAAAGTGCCCCATTATGCACTTTTGAAAATGATTTTTGAAAGTGAGTGAAAACTGCACCAGGGAAAAACTTGAACCTCAAACACACTTAGTTTCGAACAAAATAGATAGTTTTGAGTTTGATATTGTTTAGGTCTCCTGCTAACTGGCTAACTCATGTTGTCGCTGTGGGCCACCATTACCTAAAACTTGTGTCTTAATGTAGATTGTCTGTCGTTCTCACTATTTTGAGGAAATATATGTTTTACCAACGTTTGTAAAAATGAATGCGCTTTATCTAATCAAAAGAATTGTGGCAACAGATTACAAGCAATATTATTAATTAGATTTAAGAATAGAATTGAGTAATAATTAATTAAAATAATTCCTTAAAAGTTAACCACTTAAAATGAGCAGAACTTACCAAAAAAAGTATGTTTAACTCACCATTATGCTGATCAGTGTTTGATTTAAAATGACGGTTTTCTCCATCAGTAATTCTGCTTGTTAACATCAGATGTCTTTAATGTTCAATTATTACTCGATTCTAATTTGTTCAATTTAATTAATAACATTGCTTGTAATCTGTTGCCACAATTTTATTGATTAGATAAAGTATATTCATATTTACAGTGTACAACAGCTATTCACTAGAGCTCGGCTAATGTACATTGAATTCATGCACTGTTATTGATACAGTTTCCACGTATTCACCACAATATATTAGAAAAATACTCGATAAATAAATTAGTACAAGTAAAATAATCGGTTTGTTGATGCACTTGTTAATACTGATGGTGACGAATTAAAGTTGCAACATCTCACAATGTACCTCAAAATGAGTATCACTGTGAAACAGGTTCGGGTTGAAAAACTAGCTCTTCCAGTGTTTCTTCATCGGATTCGCGCTCGCATTGATAGGGTCAAATTGATGTGATTGTTTACTGTGTATAGTTTACAGTGTAGGAACTAAGAAACCTTAGGAGTCAGGACAAGCAGAGCTCAAGTTGTTAAGTTGTAATGGAAATGGGCATTTTTGATTTCGACGCGCTGTACACAGGCCAATCACAACAGACTGAGCTGTCTGGCCAATCAGATGGGAAAGGCGGGATTTAGAGGGATTGATTCATTTGACCATAGCATTTGACAAGTCGTTTGAGAATCGTTGAAAATGTGATGATGTTGTAGAAGACTCCACAACAACATAAAGGAAACTTTAAAATAGCAAAATATGGGCCCTTTAAAAATGATGATTTAAACAGCTTTACATCTCAAATAATACAAAATGTTTAAATAGATGAATTAAAGTAAATGCTTTTATAATTTATATGCTCCACATTTCTGCATTTAAAACCTCCATAAAACGGGCCCATTCACATGCACTGTAAGAGCCATCAATGAAGCACACAAATGACAAATCACGGTTTTCAATGCTTTTTTTCAGCATACCGG
Source organism: Hybognathus amarus (assembly GCA_030378365.1). Classification (NCBI taxonomy): domain Eukaryota; kingdom Metazoa; phylum Chordata; class Actinopteri; order Cypriniformes; family Leuciscidae; genus Hybognathus; species Hybognathus amarus. The sequence goes on from JAQIUQ010002132.1 coordinate 189,588, forward strand.
TATGTTCTACATTGACAGGGGTATAAAATGGCACACTTGTATAAAAAATTTAAATGGGACAAGCTGCACGAGATCTTTTGTTCCCATTTAATTTAGCTAGGATGCAAATGTGTGAGATGAAGAGCCCTGAAGCGATATCAATACTCTCACGATCAGCGAAGAGCAAGGGCCGAGACCATAAACAAGCAGCACTGAATGTGCCTGTAAACAAACGGCTGACATGTTGATATGACACACTGGACGGAGGTTTATAGCTGGTGAGGTTCTTTCAGCACCATGGACAGCGTCTCATTTTGCTGACAGATACTAAAATACTGACGTGCGTACTTGGGGAACATTGAGAATGAAATAAATTGATAAACAGTGGGCTTTCAGAAAATACTCTCAAGTCTTGAACCGCAACTTACGCATACTGTAACTTAAATTTAAATTCGCTGCCGGCAGAAATGTTCTTGGTCATTCGTCTTCATTAATGGTTACAGTGAGCAACACAAATATGCAAATGTTCATGCCAAACTTTGTGTTTCTGCATGTGTGAGGTTAATTATCCTAACTAGACACTGAAGAAATGGAGGGAAGTGTTCGAGAGATCTTTATCCAAGTACCAAATAATGGCACTCTTTGTATGATATTGATTAACTACATAAAATGTATATAAATATATACATTTTCAAACCCCCATATCTTTTGTGATCATTCACATGCATTCATAAATACATTTTAGGGTCTTGATGTTTGTCAGTAATATGAAATATTTAATCCGGAAAGGACAAAACAAATGATAATGAATGAACCCAAAGATTCCATATATGAACCTTTTAGGGGTTCCAAATACATAGTGCTGATAGAACATTTTAAGGTTCTATAAGAGTGTATATTCTGTCACCTTACACTAACCCCCTAAACCTACCCATTACAGGAAACATTTCGCATTTTTACATTTTAAAAAAAAATCATTCTGTACTATTTATAGTCGTGTTTATCCAATGCACTTGAACAAAAGTATTGTTGGTTTAACTTAAAAAATTAAGTAACCTGCTTGCCTTAAAATTAAGTTCATTGAAATGGAAAAAAAATAGTTAATACAATGAAGGAGATTGATTTAATCATCAGAAACTTCAACATATTAAGTTATCTGAACAACATAAATTATTTAAGTTGACTTGACAAAAGAAAAAATTTTGTGATTAGAAAGCATGAGCATATTTTTTTTACAGTGACTGTAAAAAAAATATTGTTGGTTTAACTTAAAAAATGAAGTAACCTGCTTGCCTTAAAAATTTAAGTTCATTGAAAATGGGATAAATTGAGTTAATACAATGAAGGAGATTGATTTATCATCAGAAACTCAAAAATATTAAGTTATCTGAACCACAAATTATTTAAGTTGACTTGACAAAAGAAAAAAATATTGTGATTACAAAGCATGAACATATTTTTTTACAGTGAAAAAAAAAAATCTTTTTTTGGTTTAACTTTAAAAAGTAAAGTAAACTGCTTGTCTTAAAATTTAAGTTCATGTGAAATGGAAAAATTGAGTTAATACAATGAAGGAGATTGATTTAATTATCAGAAACTCAAAATATTATGTTATCTGAACCACATAAATTTAAGTTGATTTGACAAAAGAAAAAATGTTGTGATTAGAAATCATGAATATATATATATTTTTTTTTTTTTTTTTTAACAGTGTGGGTCCCCACAGTGACACGAGTCCCCATGAATCTGTGTGCATTCAGGTTTAAGTTCCAACCAGGATAAAACAAAAAAAAAACATGTACACTACGCTACGCGCGCACACACACACACGGGTCATCCAAAAATCATCCAAGATTAAAATGGCCTTACATCAATAATTTGTAAGATGTGTTGTCCAGTAAATGAGATTGACATTGGAAATAAAGTGAAAAGTGCTGATTAGAGAGCTGTCGACTTTAGGCAAATGAACAGGGCGGTAACTATATGGGAGTGCAGGTGATACATTTGGACATTTCAGTGGAGAATAAACACTGTCAGTGTAAATGAATGTTAAGCGTTGCTATAGTGACTATTTCCTCTGAGAGAGACAGACAGAAGGACAGGTATAGGCAAACAGACGGGAATATGAATATCTGTCAAAAGCAGACAGCAAACTTGATTAAACTGCACATAGATATTAATACAGTCATTATTATTCAAGGAGAACAAGCCCATATGGTAATCTGAGACTCAATATGCAAACTCAAAACTCTTCACTTCCTAAAGAATTCTGATACTTTTGACAAGAAATATAATGACTGCCAATATTGTGGAATTGTGGCAACAGATTACGAGCAATATTATTAATTAAATGGAACACATTAGAATTGAGTAATAATTAATCAAATTATTCCTTAAAAGTTAACCATTTAAAGTGAGTAAAGTTTACTCCAAAAAAATTAACAACAATATCTCACTAACAGACAGACGTAAAAGATTAATTAAGAACTCTTTATTTTATATTGCCAACATTGAAGACACGTGATGTTAACAAGCAGAATCACTGAAGGAGAAAAACTGTCATTTTAAAACAAACCTAAAACACACACTGATCACCATAATGGTGACTTACATTTATGTTTTTTTCTTATTCTCAGTTTTACTCATTTTAAATAGTTAACTTTTAAGGAATTAATTTGATTAATTAGATACTCAATTTTAATTTGTTAAATTTAATTAATAATATTGCTTGTAATCCGTTGCCACAATTTTTGTTGATTAGATAAAGCATATTAATTTTTGCAGTGTATCCTAACATAAAGAATATACATACAGAACATATGTTTTTATTATATTCCTATAATTTCTAAATTATATGTTATAATTAACAATTAAAAAGGAATTAATGCAAAAAAATACAAATTTGATTTCACAAATGAAATATTCTATATTGTATTTTGACTATAAAGAGTAATTAGTTGACAGGCTACTAACAATTTATAAATGTTACATAAATATAATGTTGCTAATTAAAAATAAAATATTCAGAATTAAAAAGTAAATAATTGTATTAGAACAAATATATATATATATATATATATATATATATATATATATATATATATATATATATATATATACACACATACATAAGATGTATGTATAAGATGCATGTTGTTCATAAGATTTAAATTAACAATTAACTTAACAATTTCAATTAACTTACATTTGTAATTTTTTAGATAAATATATTTTTTATTTTTAGATTAAAATTTTTTATTTATTTATAATTTTTTATATTATATATTTTTAATATAATTTTTTTAATATAACTACTAAATTAAATACTAAATTAAATAATTGGAATTAAGTAACTACTAAATTAAATAATTGGAATTAAGATATTGGATCTTCAGAAAAATCTTTAAAATTTCTATGTGTGTTGGGGGAAATGGGTAAATTGGGGGTAAATTGTGTGTTGGGGGAAAGTCATACTTTTGGGTGAACTATCCCTTTAAAAAGTCATTATTTCAGTAGGGTATGATAATCCTTTTACAATCTAGTCATTTTAATGTGCTTTTAATGAAAATAAGTCAACATGTTCACTTGATGGTGAAAGGTTTGGAGGAGAGGTGACAAATTAATTGGGGTCAGGTTGATATATTACAGGTTCCCGTGTTGGAAATGTAGCAATTATTCTAAAGACATTTTACAACACCATTAAGAAACGCCACAAAAGATGTCTATCAGTAAACCAGCTACATAAATGTGCAGTGACCCGTCGTTTATAAATGTACATTGAGCAATAAAACGGAAGCATTAGCCCTAATTCAAAAGAAACAAGCTTAATTAAAAAATACTTCAAGCTCAAAATCCAATTATCACTCAGGCATTGTGGGAAAACCGGCCAGGAATTGTTTGTTCCTGCAATAATTCAGTCAATACTCATCTGATTAGAACGTATCATCATAGAGAAGTGCATATCGCGGATGATAAATGGCTAAAATAAGCACTTTTCGGCCCTTGACAGTTACCAGGTCTGGGAGATTCAACAAACACAAACAGGACACCGTCCTGTCAGTTCACAAGGACATTAGCAGCAGGACATCGATTCTGCGCTCCTGCCAGCGTAAACAGACGATCGAATGGCGCGTTATGAATGTGCTATTTATCAGATTAAGCCTAAAGGGAGTTTTAGGATGATAATATCTATCACTTTTGTCTCGAACCCCTCCGCAGACGGATTATGGCTCTTCACTTAGTATGTACGGCGAAACAATAGAAGAATACAGGGAGTCTGAAAACAAACAAGTGGAGGTCTCAGCTAGTGGTTAAACTGGTGGTTTAGGCTGGAAATGCAAAGGTCAGATGGTTTGACCCCTGGTGGAGACTGAAATTTATGTTACTGAGAGGATATTACACAGTGCACCCACATATATTAGCCTATATAAACAAAAACTTTATTTTGGATGTGATTAATCGTTTGACAGCCCTAGCTGTGTGTGTGCGTGTGCATGTCTGTGTATATATACACAGTATAAACATACTGCACACACATTCACACAAACATATAAATAATATACAAACACAAAATATACACACACACACACACACACACACACACACACACACACACACACACACACACAGACACACATATATTATGTAAATTAAAAAATATTTTAGACGCGATTAATCTATTTGACAGTACTACTTATATTATGATAAAAACCTAAAAAAGTATTGTCAACTAATACTAACTAACTAACTAACTAACTAACTAACTAACTAACTAACTAACTAACTAACTGTATGTATTAAGTAACAGTATTGGATAAAATAAAATAAAAACAATAGCACGCAAGTGAATTACATTACATTGCAACAAACAAACAACACAAACAAACAAACAAACAGAATTACATTAAGTTGCTGTAAACAAACGAACAACCAAGTAAAATAAAATAAAACTAAACAAAATAAATACAATAGCATGAAAGTGAATTACATTAAATTGCTACAAACAAACAAAATTACATTAAGTTGCTATAAACGAACAAACAACCAAGTAAAATAAAATAAAACAAAACAAAATCAATAAAATAGCATGCAAGTGAATTACATTAAATTGCTACGTACAAACAAGCAAAACAAACACACAGAATTACATTAAATTGCTATAAACAAACAAACAACCAAGTAAAATAAAATAAAACAAAATAAATACAATAGCATGCAAGTGAATTAAATTAAATAGCTACAAACAAACAAACAGAATTACAATACGTTGCTATAAACAAACAACCAATAAAATTAAATAAAACAAAACAAAATAAATAAAATAGCATGCAAGTGAATTACAATAAATTGCTACAAAAAAAGCAAAACAAACACAGAATTACATTAAATTGCTATAAACAAACAACCAAGTAAAATGAAACAAAATAAAATAAAATGAAACAAAATAAATACAATAGCATGCAAGTGAATTACAATTAAATTGCTACAAACAAATAAACAGAATTACATTAAGTTACTATAAACAAACAAACAACCAAGTAAAATAAAATAAAACAAAATAAATAAAATAGCATGCAAGTGAATTATATTAAATTGCTACAAACAAGCAAAACAAACAATAGAATTACATACAAATTGCTATAAATATATATATATATATATATATATATATATATATATATATATATATATATATATATATAAACATAGTAAAATAAAACTAAACTCATACAAAATATAAATATAAACAAGTAAAATGAAACGAAACTCAACAAAATAAAATAGAGAGTAATTCTAGACCCGGCTGCCAGACATGTAGAACAGGTGAATTTGTCGCTGTGTAAGATGAAACTATATTGAATATTGCTAACATGAATTGGCTCAATATGTATTTCTAAAACTCAGATAAAACCACAGTGATGTTATATTCTGATATTCAACTGAAGGAGCTCAGCAGGTCAAACATGTCCAGTAGAGGATCAGCATGGTAAATATGAGCATGTCATGGGGGTGTATAGTGAGAATTTGTTCAGTTTCTGTCTGTGTACAGAAGCCTCATTACACAATGTCGTACTGTGAGAGATAACAAGCTGTACAGGTAAAAACAATACAGTGTTTGTCACAGCATAAACTGTCATGGGCAAAAGTACAGAGTCAGGTTTTGGCAGGCAAAATGTAAAACACATCAGCTGAATGTGGTACTGATTCTGACACAGATTCTCAGGTCATCCACCTGTTCCTTTCAACTGAAAGACAGCTCAGATGAAACTGATGTGCGACTAATGTGCAAGACCCAGTGATAACATCACTGTCATCATTCTGCATGTTAGTGAGTAAAACGGAACGACAAAGGAAAGGTCATTATTGAGCTTAATGGTTTTCAAGGCACCCCATTCAAACTGAAACATCAAGGACAATCCCTAGAAACAAGAAAACAAACTTTCATATACTAAAGTACATCAATTTAATTCTATTCGTTGGTTTGGAAATTGCCAAAGTGGAACAATTTATGTTGTTGTGAGCAATTTGCTCAAAAATGCTGATTGACTATTGACCAATGAAATAATGAGCTAAAATAAGTCAGAAAATAATGACTGTTTCATTTATTTTTAATAATACAAGTTGTTTTTGTTTTTTTTAAAGTATACAGGTCCATGTCATTAAATTGCTTACACTTAAAAAAATATCAATATATATCTAAATACTATATATTATAAATATTAATATATATATATATATGATATATATATATAAATATATATAAATATATATATATATATATATATATATATATATATATATATATATATATATATATATATATATATATATATATAGATATATATATATATAAATATATATATGTATATAAAAATATATATATATAAATATAAATATAAATATATACATATAAATATATATATATATATATATATATATATATATATATAAATATATAAATATATATATATATATATAAACATATATAAACTATATATATATATATATATATAAACATATATATATATATATATATATATAATATAAATATATATAAATATATATATAAAATATATATATATATATATATATATATATATATATACATATATATATATATAACATACACACACACAGCATAAAAACTAATATATATATATATATATATATATAGATATATACATATACATATATATATATATATATATATATATATATATATATATATATATATATATATATATATATATATATATTGTTGGTTTAACTTAAATAATAAGAAACCTGGTTGCCTTAAAATTTAAGTTGATTGAACTGGAAAAAGTGAGTTAATACAACACAAAGGAGATTAATTTAATCATCAGAAACTCAAAATAATAAGTTATCTCAACTAAATAAATTATTTAAGTTGATTTGACAAAAGAAAAAATGTTGTGATAACAAATCTTGAAAATTATTTTTACAGTGTTAAACAAATGTTATGTAAATAACAGCATAAAAGTGCTTATTACATTTTCTAATTAAACAAACTTCCATGGCTCATGTTGCTCAAACCATCTAATTAACATATATATATAAAAAACATACAGTATCACTGTAAAAAAATATTTTTCATGATTAGTAATCGCAACATTCTTTTGTCAAATCAACTTAAATAATTTATTTAGTTCAGATAACATATAATTTTGAGTTTCTGAATGATTAAATGCATTCTCCTTTCATTGTATTAACTCACTTTTTCCATTTCAATCAACTTAAAATTAAGGCAAGTTACTTATGTTTTTTAAGTTAAACCAACAATATTTTTTTCAGTGTATGACTAAGTATACAAAATAAAAATAACTAAATAAAATTATGATTTTGCAGCTAGTTAGAGAATAATTCATATTTCATCACTCAAATAACATGCCCAATTGACTGCACTGCTAAAGTCACTAGTTATTCCTAAAATGTGTGTATTCTGCTTTGAGATATTGTCCTCTGACAACACAAAGTATTGTTTTGTCAATTTGGCAGGCGTCATTGCCAAATTCTATAAGCAGAGTCTATTAAGTGTTTATAGGTATTTATAGCCCCTTGGTTTATAGTCAATAGAGCCGTGTCTTTATTAGTCTGACTGAGTTGTTGTTTTGGCCTCTGTCTTAATGAAAGATTTACCACAGAAAAGCCAGTGAAGCGCATTCAGAGAGTGTGGGACTGTCAGGCCATTTTAACCTGCTGGATTCAGACTCATTCACTCCTACTTAACTCGCATAAGAAAAACATTTGAACTTATTACATGCATGCTGGGTTTATTTCTAATTTTCATCATGCGAAACTTGCAGAATATTGAATCTTGAACACGTCTATGAACGATGTCTAAATAAAGACTGAAATCTTCTCCATGTGACAATCTGCTCTATGCGCTGATGGTGAGTCAGTAAATCAATGTTAATTTTATGACTTTTTTCCTCATTTAACCAGCAAGGCAACTTTCCCTGAAGACCTTTGAATCTCATACTCACTGCACCTTCATTCTCTCTCTCTATACATACATATATATATATATATATATATATATATATATATATATATGTAATATATATTTAATGTAATATTTCAACCTCACTTGACATTGCTGATAGATATTGACTGAGAAATCAAGGAATAAACTTACAAAATACATTTATTGTTTAATGTGCAACACTATCCCTGGGTTCCACAGACGAGGCTTAAGCATAGTGTCAGACTAAAATGCATGTTTTAAACTGAAAGCAACTTGCACTGACAAATCTTAAAATATGTCAGTCCCATCGTTTAATCTTAGATGCACAATAGTATTGGGTTTTGTTTCTAGGGCACATTTAAAAAGCTATACTAAATGTCCTAATTGAACTTAAGTCTAATCCTGGCTTAATCTAAACCCTGTCTGTAAAACCAGGCCTATAATAAGACATTCGTAAGATGACTTGTGTAAAAAATGTGTATCTGACAACATAAACTATAATAAAACTATTGTATACAATAAATGCAGTCTGCATTCATGTGCACAATATTTTGAACTGAAAGTCTTAAAGAGATAGTTTCACTTTGAAATTACATTTTTGATATGTTTTAGCTTACCTCAAAAGGGCATCACAAGATGTTCGGTGTCTTTGTTTTCCATGGTATTTTTAATTTCGATATTCTAAGGTCAAACTATTCTTGTCTGTCAGTCATATAATGGAGGTCTATGGTCACCACCTCAAAGAGCATGCACAGAGAAGTCCAAATTAAACATGATTTAATGATCTCAAATATAAGTACACATTGATGTCCTAAGACACAAACGAGCCGGTTTGTGTGAGAAAACTAACAGTATTTATATTGTTTTTACCTCTTGCCACAGCCACAAAACGCCCGCGCCTCACGATCACTTGGATGTGGCTGTGGTTACAAGAGGTAAAAACTATATAAATACTGTTTGTTTTCTCACACAAACCGCTCGTTTTGTGTCTTAGGCCATCAATGTATACTTATATTTGCAAGTCAATAAATCATGTTTAATTTGGACTTCTCTGTGCATGCTCTTTGAGGTGGTGACCATAGACCTCCATTATATGACTTGACAGACAAGAACGGTTTGACCTAAAAATATCAAAATTGAAAATACTGTGGAAACAAAGACACCTACATCTTGGATGCCCTTGAGGTAAGCTGAAAACATATCAAAAATGAAATTTCAAGTGAACTATCCCTTTAAATTAGGTACTCAATCAGGTTCATTTATGAAAGACTATGCATGTAAACAAAATTAAAAAGTAAACAATTTTTTTTAATTTAAAGCCATTTACAAGGACGGTTTTCAATCGTTTTCTTACACAAATGCTATCATATATCTTCGAATATTGTGCCAAACTCATATGGACCATTTTATTTTTCATTTTTGTCAGGTCATTTTATGGAGCTTGACAGCCGTGTCACTATATGAAAAGAACAGTGTGAACATTGTTCAAAAGTTCTCCATTTTGTTTCCACAGACAAAGATGACAGCATACGGGTTTGGAATGACATGAGATAGATATATAATAACACAGATTGAATGTTTGGCAGAGCCAATTCTTTGATGTTAATGATGTCATTTGAACAGTTACTAAACTAAATGTGAGTCTGCGTGCATTAACGGGTGTTTGTGTGCATTTTTGTCTGTACAGAAGTAGTGACAGCCCTGATCTGAATTTAAAAGACCCCCTGTTGCTCTTCACCGAAGTTAAAAGCGTCACATCAGAGCGCTTTCGCCTTTGAGAAACATCAGGCTTATAGGTGCTTCATACAGTTCCGACCAAGCCGCCTCTCCTGCAAACATCTGCTTTCATTTCATCACATCGATATTTAAGGCATATTTGACAGCGAAGGTATCAGACCAGAGAAAGTAAGGTATGCCATCAGAGTGTAATTGAATGCGTCAGAGCCGGTGCACGAGTGTGGGAGTACAAATGTAAATGCAGGTATGGAAGTAGGACTGTGTGTCCTTTGATTTTTGCAGCTCTCTGTAGTCTCTGGCCTGCTTTTGCTTTCTACATTTTGTTCTCCAAATTTTGATGAAGTCCAGAGGGCACAAACAAAGGCAGAAATGCTTTCAAGGAAGCCTGACAACAACAAATGCACTCTGATAAACACTGGTCTCCATCCTCTGTCATCAACAACAAGCCCAAATTGCCACACTGAAAACAACAAATTAAAGTACAATATGTCAAGTGCAACGGTGACACGTCTGTGACTCCAAAGTCACTTGCGGCCAACGCGGGGCAGGAACCTTCAGAGTAATAGATTGATTTATCTGAGCGTAGGACAATTTCAGCACATAAGAGCTGTTCTTTTGACAGATAAGAGATGTGAAAGTAAACTGTGCTGTTTTATATCCAGATATATAGCCTACCAGAAAACCAGTCAAGAACATGTTGACAATACATTGTTTATCTTGGCCATTATGACATTATTTGCGTTATTATTGGACGTCCTTGAATTGTCATTATCAAAATGCAAATCTCATTCTGATAAAAAAAAGTACAATCAACTTGGATGTTTAAGTTATATCAACTACATTAAGCGGACTTAAAAATGAGCGCAATCGTCACTGTAAAAATATGTTCTGATTTGTAATCACAACATTTTCTTTTGTTAAATCAACTTAAATAATTAATGTGGTTCAGATAGCTAGTATTTTCAGTTTTTGATGATTAAATCAATCTCCTCTATTGTATTAACTCAATATTTCCATTTCAATGAACTTAAAATTAAGGCAACCAGGTTACTTAATGACATTATTTGCGTTATTATTGGATGTCCTTGAATTGTCATTATCAAAAAGCAAATCTCATTCTTGTAAAAAAAAATGATGAATTAAATGTTTAAGTACAACCAACTTGGATGTTTAAGTTATGTCAACTACATTAAACTGACTTAAAAATGAGAAAATATTCATGATTTGTATTCACAACATTTTTTTCTTTTGTTAAATCAACTTAAATAATTAATGTTGTTCAGATAACTTAATATTTTGAGTTTCTGATGATTAAATCAATCTCCTTCATTGTATTACCAGGTTCACCAGGTTACTTAATGGCATTATTTGCTGCTATTATTGGACGTCCTTGAATTGTCATTATAAAAATGCAAATCTCATTCTCGATAAAAAAAAAAAAATTGCTGAATAAAATGTTTAAGTACAACCAACTTGGATGTTTAAGTTATGTCAACTACATTAAACTGACTTAAAAATGAGAAAATGTTCATGATTTGTATTCACAACATTTTTTTCTTTTGTTAAATCAACTTAAATAATTAATGTTGTTCAGATAACTTAATATTTTGAGTTTCTGATGATTAAATCAATCTCCTTCATTGTATTAACTCAATTTTCCATTTCAATGAACTTAAAATTAAGGCAACCAGGTTAATTAATGACATTATTTGCGTCATTATTGGACGTCCTTGAATTGTCATTATCAAAAAGCAAATCTCATTCTTGTAAAAAAAATGCTGAATTAAATGTTTAAGTACAACCAACTTGAATGTTTAAGTTATGTCAACTACATTAAACAGACTTAAAAAATGAGAAATGTTCATGACTTGTAATCACAACATTTTTTTCTTTTGTTAAATCAACTTAAAAATAATTTGTTCAGATAACTTAATATTTTGAGTTTCTGATGATGAAACCAATCTCCATCTGTATTAACTCGATATTTCCATTTCAATGAACTTAAAATGAAGGCAACCAGGTTACTTAATTTAGCTTTTTTACAGTGCATAAGTAAAAAAAAGGTTTGTTATAGCAATGTAAAAACACATGTTGTCAGTACTTTTGATCATTTCTTGTTTTTGCAGCACTGTAAAACAATTTTGGTTTAACTTCAAAAAAAATGAAGTAACCTGGTTGCTTAAAATTTCAAGTTCATTGAAATGGAAAAAATTTAGTTAATACAATAGAAGGATATTGATTCAATCATCAGAAACTAAATAGTATGTTATCTGAACTACATAAATTATTTAAGTTGATTTGACAAAGAAAAAAAAATGTTGTGATTAAATCATGAAAATATTTTTTACAGTGAGTGAATGTATTTGTTGTTACTGCCGTCAATTTATGCATTTTTTACTAAAAATATCACATATATGGATCTAGATATAGATACTAGACTATAGATTTCAAGATTTAGACTAAATTATCCATTGCTTATACAGATAATGATGACGCCATTAAAGATATTTTCTAATTATGCATTTTTAAAGGATAACAGAAATGATGGAACGTAACTTGGGCGCCAGAAACATGACCATAAATATCAATTAGGCAATAGCCGTGAAAACTTAGTGAAGTACATAATCCCCTGATGCATGAAGATGCCCATGAGCAGCGAGTCAAAACTGCCTGTCGCTCTCCATAAATCTACAGGATAAAGACATTCTGTGATACAGGGAGAAATTGAACTCTCGCGAATGCGTAAACACAACGGACTATTTGAAGAATTTTAGAACAACTGTCAGCAATACGTAACTGAACGAAGAACAT
>JAQIUQ010002133.1:0-41427 GCA_030378365.1 Hybognathus amarus
GCTCTATGCACATCGCAATGAGTTAATGCATTGTAAAGCAACAGCTAAATGCAACAATTTCTCTTTATCACACGAATGCAACTTCTAAATGCAATGATTGCGCTTTAGTTATTTCTGAACATTGTTAGTGGTAGTGTTTATTTCTAGCGTGCATTATAGTAGAATGGCTATTGCAATAATTTCTCTTCAATATAAAAAGGACTAGTTTAGTGTGCAATTGCAATGCGAAAGCACAAAATATAATGCATTGGAAAAGCACGTTATCTGTTTTCATTGCACAGAAGTTAGTTCTTTCTTGCAATGCAACTATCTGCTCTATGCACATTGGAATGAGTTATTGCATTGTAAATGCAACGATGCAACGATTATCTTAATCACACAAATGCAAAATCTAAAGGCAATGAGGTCTCCAAGTTACACAACTGAATAAATTAGTTGCTGAGTGGAAAAAGCATGAAAATGCACAAGTGTAAGTATTGTTATTCTTTAATGCACAACGAATCCAAAAAGCACATGCATCTCCTCGTTGCACAAAGGAACGAGATACTTATTGCATGCATAGTAAATGACAGCTCATATGATGTTTTCTCGTCTGTGCACAAATAAATTAGTTGTAGAGTAGAAATGCATGAGAAAGCACATGTAATTGTCTTTTCATTGAAAAGAGGCACAAGTTAAGTAATTAATGCAATGCAATGAAACACATATTAGGTGTTTTCTTTTCATTGCACAAAGGAAAATGTTAGTTATTGCGTGCATTATAGTAGAATCGCTATTGCAATTATTTCCCTTCAATATAAAAACGACTAGTTTAGTGTGCCATTGCAATGAGAAAAGCACGTTATCTGTTTTCATTGCATATAATTTATTTATTTCTTGCAATGTAACTATCTTTACTATGCAAATGGAATGAGTTAGTTATTGCATGCATTGTAAAGCAACAGCTAATGCAACGATTTCTCTTTATCACACTGAATGCAACATCTAAATGCAATGATTTCCCTTCAGTTATTTCTGAATGAGTTAGTGGTAGTATGTAGTTAGTTGTAGTTGTATGCGAATGTACAAGTGTTATTTGAACAATGGAATGGGCTAGTAATTTTAGGCATTGTAAACTGACCGCTCATTTGATGTTTTCTCGTCAGTGCACAAATGAATTAGTTGTAGATTGGAAATGCACGGGAAAGCATATGTTATGTCTTTTCATTGCACAGAGGAATACATGTTCGTTATTGCGTACATTATAATAGAATGGCTATTCAGCAATTGTCCAATATAAAAAAGGAAAAGATTAGTATGAAATTGCAATACGAAAAGCACATGTTTGTTGTTTTCATTGCACAGAAGTTAGTTCTTTCTTGCAATGCAATTCAACTGTTAAAAAGGCCATCTCTTTCAATGCACATCGGAATGAGTTGGTTATTTCATGCATTGCACTGTAAATAGCTTGTTTGTTATTCTTTAATGCACAACGTTATGTTATACAGTACACTTTTTATTATGTTATTTTAGCCAGACATATGCCGAACGAGGACCAGATCTTGAACTTTCTAAACTTGCTCATTGAATCCTCCTAATGTTACTTTAGCCATACAAGAGTTCTTATTTTATAGGAAAAACTTTTCTGGACAGAGTTCTTGAAAATTAAATTACTATACATGTTGACCTGTTGTGGTTATTTTAGCCATACAGATATTTGACCTACTGAACGCATCTGTGGCCCAATAGTACTTGATCTTGAACTTTCTATACATACTCATACTCTCCTTCTGTTGCTTCCTAAGCCACATAGAATGTCCATATCTTAGCGAATGTACATATCTGAACTATTGAAATCATTTCTGGTCAAAGACTCAAAAGGTTTTAAACAATATAAACTCATAGACTCCTTCTGATTTTATATTAGATAAACATAGGTCCCTATTTGACCTACTGAACATATTTCTGGCCCACTGGTACTTGATCATTAGGTTCCTGCACAAAGAAATTTACTTCTAATGATGTTGTTTGAGCCAGAAAGATTTTTGACCTACTGAACATATTTCTAGACAAAGAGTTCTTGATCTTGAACTACCTATACATTCTCAGACTACTTCTAATGCTTCCTAAGCCCTATAGAATGTCCTTTGTCTCTGCAAAGGATGTTCAAAAGGTTTTAAACAGAAACTTATAGACTCCTTCTGATGTTATATATACTATAGATAGGTTCCTTTTACCTACTGAATATAGTTCTGGTCCACGAGTACTAGATCTTGAACTTTCTAAACATACTAATTAACTTATTTTGATTTTACTTCAGCCATACAAGAGTTCTTATTTTGCCTTCTGAAAATATTTCTGGCCAAAAGTTCTTAAACATAAAGTTACTTTACAGAATTACCTCTTAAGATGTTATTTTAGCCAGACAGATATTTGACCTACTGAATATATTCCTGGACCAAGAGTACTTGATCTTGAACTTTCTATCCATACTCATAGACTCTTTCTGATGCTTGCTAAGCCATAGAAAAGTCCAAAGGATGCCATCTAACTGATGCTTTAGTCTAGCGTGAGCAAGATGACGCGGGTAGGTTTATGTCTGGGGCTGGGTGTCATCTAACTGATGTTAAAGGGTGCCCTAAAACGTCGGATGTTGACTTATGGTCAAAAGCGTCAGTTAGATGAAGTCTTGGGATGAGAACGGGCTGACTAAACATATTTTCTGGCCCAAGAGTACTTGATCTTGAACTTTCTATACATATAGACTCCTGATGCTTCCTAAGCCATATAGAATTTCCAAATTGACCGACTGAACTCATATCCAGTCAAAGAATCGTCAAAAGATATTAATCAATGGAAATTTATAGACTCCTGATGTTAAATAAACTATAGATAGACCTACTTAAAATATTTCTCTCATTCTCATCTGAACAACACTCATTACCTCAATCTGATAAACATCTGACAGACAGTGGTCCATGGCCAGAAATATGTTAAGGTTAAATATGGACTCTCCTGCTTAAGAAACATCAGAAGGACTCAATTAGTATTATGGAAAGTTCAAGTTCAACGACTCTTTGGCCAGAAACATGTTAAGTTGGTCAAATATTGACCACTGTCTGGCTCATGAAACATTAGTAGGAGTATATGAGTATATATGTAAAGTTCAAGTTCAAAGAATCTTTTCCCAGAAATATGGTAAGCAGGTCAATCATGGACCACTGTCTGTCAGATGAAACATCAGATTGAGTCAATTAGGGTTTTTGGAAAGTTCAAGTTTAAAGACTCTTTGGACAGAAATGTTTTAGGTCAAATATGGACCACTGTCTGGCTGAAAAAAAAACATCAAAGGAGTTAATGGGTATTTATAAAAAGTTCAATTTCAAAGAGTCTTTGGAAAAAATATGTAAAGTAGGTCAAATATGGACAGGAGTAAATGAGTATAAAATGAGATTTAGGTTGATTACTCATGAAACAGCAGCAGAAGGACTCAACAAGTAGTTCTCAGAAGGACTCAAAACAGCAGAAGGACTCTATGAGTATTTATGGAAAGTTCAAGGTCAAAGACTCTTTGGACACAAATTTGTTAAGTAGGTCAACTATGGAGCACTGTCTAGATGGAAAAAAAAACATCAAAGGAGTTAATGGGTATTTATGGAAAGTTCAAGTTCAAATAGTCTTTGGAAAAAAATATGTAAAGTAGGTCAGATATGGACAGGAGTAAATGAGTATAAAATGACATTGAGGTTTATTGCTCATGAAACAGCAGCAGAAGGACTCAATAAATAGTTCGCAGAAGGACTCAAAACAGCAGAAGGACTCTATGAGTATTTATAGAAAGTTCAAGGTCAAAGACTCTTTGGACACAAATTTGTTAAGTAGGTCAAATATGGGAGCACTGACTGAGATGAAAAAAAAACATCAAAGGAGTTTATGGGTAGAGCAGAAGGACTCTAGGAGTATTTATAGAAAGTTCAAGGTTCAAAGACTCTTTGGGCCGAAGGCTTGTGAAAGCTAGACCTTTAAAAGACTTTGGCCAGAAGGACATATGTTAATTAGGTCAAATATGGACTCTCCTTCTTTAAGATACAACAGAAGGAGTCAAAGAGTATTTATGGAAAGTTCAAGTTCAAAGACTATTTGGCCAGAAATATGTTAAGTAGATGACATATGGACCACTGACTGACTGAAGAAACAGCAGAAGGACTCAATAAGTAGTTATAGAAAGTTCAAGTTCAAAGACTCTTTGGATAGAATTATCTTAAGTAGGTCAAATATATGGACGCTCCTGCTTAAGAAACATCAGAAGGAGTCAAAGAGTATTTATTGAAAGTGCAAGTTTAAAGACTCTTTGGCCAGAAACATGTTAAGTAGGTCATATATTGACCTCTGTTTGGCTCAAGAAACATCAGAGGGACACAATGAGTATTTACGGAAAGTTCAAGTTCAAAGACACTTTGGCAAGAAATGTGTCAAGTAGATCAAATATTGACCACTCTCTGGCTGAAAAAAAACATCAAAAGGACTCAATGAGGATTTATGGAAAGTTCAGGTTCAAAGACTCTTTGGGCCGAAGGCTTGTGAAAGTTAGACCTTTAAAAGACTTTGGCCAGAAGGACATATGTTAGGTCAAATATGGACTCTCCTTCTTAAGATACAACAGAAGGAGTCTAAGAGGAGAAAGTTAAAGTTCAAAGACTATTTGGCCAGAAATATGTTAAGTAGATGAAATATGGAACACTGTCTGACTGAAGAAACAGCAGAAGGACTCAATAAGTAGTTATAGAAAGTTCAAGTTCAAGTTCAAAGACTCTTTGGATAGAATTATCTTAAGTAGGTCAAATATGGACTCTCCTGCTTAAGAAACATCAGAAGGAGTCAAAGAGTATTTATTAAAAGTGCAAGTTCAAAGACTCTTTGGCCAGAAACATGTTAAGTAGGTCATATATTGAACACTGTTTGGCTCAAGAAACATCAGAGGGACACAATGAGTATTTACGGAAAGTTCAAGTTCAAATGACTCTTTGGTCAAATATGGACCACTTTCTGTCTGATGAAACATCAGAATGAGTCAATGAGTATATTTGGAAAGTTCAAGTTCAAGACTCTTTGGCCAGAAATATGTTAAGTATGTTAACCGCTGTCTGGCTGATGAAACATCAGAAGGAGTTCAGAAAAGATCTAGACATGTGTTCATAACGTCAAATATGGTCTAATCTAGGGTTGAAGTAACATCAAACGATGTCTATGAGTTTGCATAGTAAGTTAGCCTTTTAAAAGAATTTGGCAAGAAATGTGTCAAGTAGATGAAATATTGACCACTCTCTGGCTGAAAAAAAAAACATCAAAGCAGTTAATGAGTGTTTATGGAAAGTTCAAATTCAAAGACTCTTTGGACAGAGATATTTTAAGTAGGTCAAATATGGACCACTGACTGGCTGAAAAAAACATCAAAGGAGTTAATGGGTATTTATGGAAAGTTCAAGTTCAAAGAATCTTTGGCCAGAAACATGTTAAGTAGGTCAAATATGGACAGGAGTAAATGAGTATAAAATGAGATTGAGGTTGATTGCTCATGAAACAGCAGCAGAAGTACTCAATAAGTAGTTCTCAGAAGGACTCAAAACAGCAGGAGGACTCTAAAAGTGTTTATGGAAAGTTCAAGTTCAAAGACTCTTTGGCCAGAAACATGATAAGTAGGTCAAATATGGACCACTGTCTGGCTGATGAAACAGCAGAAGGACTAAATAGTAGCTATGGAAAGTTCAAGTTCAAAGATTCTTTGGACAGAAATATTTTCAGTTGGTCAAACATGGACCACTGTCTGGCTGAGAAAAAATATTAAAGTTAATGAGTACTCAGTTAATGACACGAATTTTCATTTTTATAGCACGAATGCAACACCTAATGCTAGTTCTCAGCGTGCATTATAGTAGAATGGCTATTGCAAAAATTTCCCTTCAATGGACTAGTGTAGTGTGCAATTGCAATGCAAAGGCAAAATATATAAATGCAATAGGAAAAGCACGTTATCTGTTTTCATTGCACAGAAGTTAGTTCTTTCTTGCAATGTTGCAACTAGTTGCATTGCAAGAAGAACTAACTTCTGTGCACATCGGAATAAGTTTTTGCATTGCATTGTAAAGCAATATAAAAAGGACTAGTTTAGTTTGCAATTGCAATGCGAAAGCACGATATATGATGCAATGGATAAAGTAGTTTGTTTGTTGCTAACCCTAACCCTGTTTGTTATTCTTTAATGTTATCTGTTTTCATTGCACAGAAGTTAGTTCTTTCTTGCAATGCAACTATCTGCTCTTTGCACATTGAAGTGAGTTATTGCATTGTAAAGACAATCGATTTCTCTTTACACACGTATGCAACATCTAAATGCAATAATTTCCCTTCAGTTATTTCTGAACAAGTTAGTGGTAGTATGTAGTTCTAGCGTGCATTATAGTAGAATGGCTATTGCAATAATTTCCCTTCAATATAAAAAGGACTAGTTTAGTGTGCAATTGCAATGCGAAAGCACACTATATAATGCAAAGCACGTTATCTGTTTTCATTGCACAGAAGTTAGTTCTGTCTTGCAATGCAACTATCTGCTCTATGCACATCGCAATGAGTTTATTGCATTGTAAAGCAACTGCTAAAGGCAACGATTTCTCTTTACCACACGAATGCAACTTCTAAAATGCAATGATTTCGCTTCAGTTATTTCTGAACATGTTAGTGGTAGTATGTAGTTCTAGCGTGCATTATAGTAGAATGGCTATTGCAACAATTTCCCTTCAATAAAAAGGACTAGTTTAGTGTGCAATTGCAAAGCGAAAGCACAATATATAATGCAATAGGAAAAGCACGTTATCTGTTTTCATTGCACAGAAGTTAGTTCTTTCTTGCAATGCAACTATCTGCTCTATGCACATCGGAATGAGTCATTGCATTGTAAAGCAACAGCTAATGCAACGATTTCTCTTTATCACACGTAATGCAACATATAAATGCAATGATGTCCCTTCAGTTATTTCTGAACAAGTTAGTGGTAGTATTTAGTTCTAGCGTGCATTATAGTAGAATGGCTATTGCAACAATTTCCCTTCAATGGACTAGTGTAGTGTGCAATTGCAATGCGAAGGCACAATATATAAATGCAATAGGAAAAGCACGTTATCTGTTTTCATTGCACAGAAGTTAGTTCTTTCTTGCAATGCAACTATCTGCTCTTTGCACATTGGAGTGAGTTATTGCATTGTAAAGCAACGATTTCTCTTTATCACAAAATATTTCTCTGTATGCAACATCTAAATGCAATGAATTCCCTTCAGTTATTTCTGAACAAGTTAGTGGTAGCACGTAGTTCTAGCGTGAATTATAGTAGAATAGCTATTACAAGAATTTCCCTTCAATGGACTAGTGTAGTGTGCAATTGCAATGCGAAGGCACAATATAGTTCTTTCTTTGCAATGCAACTATCTGCTCTATGCACATCAGAATTGAGTTTTTTCCATTGCATTGTAAAGCAACAGCTAATGCAACGATTTCTCTTTATCACACGAATGCAACATCTAAATGCAATGATTTCCCTTTAGTTATTTCTGAACAAGTTAGTGGTAGTAATGATTTCTAGCGTGCATTATAGTAGAATGGCTATTGCAATAATTCCCCTTCAATATAAAAAGGACTAGTTTAGTGTGCAATTGCAATGCGAAAGCACAATATATAATGCATTGAGCAAAAGCACTTTATCTGTTTTCATTGCACAGAAGTTAGTTCTTTCTTGCAATGCAACTATCTGCTCTATGCACATTGGAATGAGTTATTGCATTGTAAATGCAACGATGCAACGATTATCTTAATCACACAAATGCAAAATCTAAAGGCAATGATGTCTCCAAGTTACACAACTGAATAAATTAGTTGCTCTTTGGAAAAAGCATGAAAATGCACAAGTGTAAGGATTGTTATTCTTTAATGCACAACGAATCCAAAAAGCACATGCATCTCCTCGTTGCACAAAGGAACGAGATAGGTATTGCATGCATAGTAAATGACAGCTCATATGATGTTTTCTCGTCTGTGCACAAATAAATTAGTTGTAGAGTAGAAATGCATGAGAAAGCACATGTAATTGTCTTTTCATTGAAAAGAGGCACAAGTTAAGTAATTAATGCAATGCAATGAAACACATATTAGGTGTTTTCTTTTCATTGCACAAAGGAAAATGTTAGTTATTGCGTGCATTATAGTAGAATCGCTATTGCAATTATTTCCCTTCAATATAAAAACGACTAGTTTAGTGTGCCATTGCAATGCGAAAAGCACGTTATCTGTTTTCATTGCATATAATTTATTTATTTCTTGCAATGTAACTATGCAAATGAAATGAGTTAGTTATTGCATGCATTGTAAAGCAACAGCTAATGCAATGATTTCTCTTTATCACACGAATGCAACATCTAAATGCAATGATTTCCCTTCAGTTATTTCTGAATGAGTTAGTGGTAGTATGTAGTTAGTTGTAGTTGTATGCGAATGTACAAGTGTTATTTGAACAATGGAATGGGCTAGTAATTTTAGGCATTGTAAACTGACCGCTCATTTGATGTTTTCTCGTCAGTGCACAAATGAATTAGTTGTAGATTGGAAATGCACGGGAAAGCATATGTTATGTCTTTTCATTGCACAGAGGAATACATGTTCGTTATTGCGTACATTATAATAGAATGGCTATTCAGCAATTGTCCAATATAAAAAAGGAAAAGATTAGTATGAAATTGCAATACGAAAAGCACATGTTTGTTGTTTTCATTGCACAGAAGTTAGTTCTTTCTTGCAATGCAATTCAACTGTTAAAAAGGCCATCTCTTTCAATGCACATCGGAATGAGTTGGTTATTTCATGCATTGCACTGTAAATAGCTTGTTTGTTATTCTTTAATGCACAACGTTATGTTATACAGTACACTTTTTATTATGTTATTTTAGCCAGACATATGCCGAACGAGGACCAGATCTTGAACTTTCTAAACTTGCTCATTGAATCCTCCTAATGTTACTTTAGCCATACAAGAGTTCTTATTTTATAGGAAAAACTTTTCTGGACAGAGTTCTTGAAAATTAAATTACTATACATGTTGAACTGTTGTGGTTATTTTAGCCATACAGATATTTGACCTACTGAACGCATCTGTGGCCCAATAGTACTTGATCTTGAACTTTCTATACATACTCATACTCTCCTTCTGTTGCTTCCTGAGCCACATAGAATGTCCATATCTTAGCGAATGTACATATCTGAACTATTGAAATCATTTCTGGTCAAAGAGTTTTAAACAATATAAACTCATAGACTCCTTCTGATTTTATATTAGATAAACATAGGTCCGCTATTTGACCTACTGAACATATTTCTGGCCCACTGGTACTTGATCATTAGGTTCCTGCACAAAGAAATTTACTTCTAATGATGTTGTTTGAGCCAGAAAGATTTTTGACCTACTGAACATATTTCTAGACAAAGAGTTCTTGATCTTGAACTACCTATACATTCTCAGACTACTTCTAATGCTTCTTAAGCCCTATAGAATGTCCTTTGTCTCTGCAAAGGATGTTCAAAAGGTTTTAAACAGAAACTTATAGACTCCTTCTGATGTTATATATACTATAGATAGGTTCCTTTTACCTACTGAATATAGTTCTGGTCCACGAGTACTAGATCTTGAACTTTCTAAACATACTAATTAACTTATTTTGATTTTACTTCAGCCATACAAGAGTTCTTATTTTGCCTTCTGAAAATATTTCTGGCCAAAAGTTCTTAAACATAAAGTTACTTTACAGAATTACCTCTTAAGATGTTATTTTAGCCAGACAGATATTTGACCTACTGAATATATTCCTGGACCAAGAGTACTTGATATTGAACTTTCTATCCATACTCATAGACTCTTTCTGATGCTTGCTAAGCCATAGAAAAGTCCAAAGGATGCCATCTAACTGATGCTTTAGTCTAGCGTGAGCAAGATGACACGGGTAGGTTTATGTCTGGGGCTGGGTGTCATCTAACTGATGTTAAAGGGTGCCCTAAAACGTCGGATGTTGACTTATGGTCAAAAGCGTCAGTTAGATGAAGTCTTGGGATGAGAACGGGCTGACTGAACATATTTCTGGCCCAAGAGTACTTGATCTTGAACTTTCTATACATATAGACTCCTGATGCTTCCTAAGCCATATAGAATTTCCAAATTGACCGACTGAACTCATATCCAGTCAAAGAATCGTCAAAAGATATTAATCAATGGAAATTTATAGACTCCTGATGTTAAATAAACTATAGATAGACCTACTTAAAATATTTCTCTCATTCTCATCTGAACAACACTCATTACCTCAATCTGATAAACATCTGACAGACAGTGGTCCATGGCCAGAAATATGTTAAGGTTAAATATGGACTCTCCTGCTTAAGAAACATCAGAAGGACTCAATTAGTATTATGGAAAGTTCAAGTTCAACGACTCTTTGGCCAGAAACATGTTAAGTTGGTCAAATATTGACCACTGTCTGGCTCATGAAACATTAGTAGGAG
Source organism: Hybognathus amarus (assembly GCA_030378365.1). NCBI lineage: Eukaryota > Metazoa > Chordata > Actinopteri > Cypriniformes > Leuciscidae > Hybognathus > Hybognathus amarus. The sequence continues at coordinate 10,573 of JAQIUQ010002133.1, forward strand.
TATATGAGTATATATGTAAAGTTCAAGTTCAAAGAATCTTTTCCCAGAAATATGGTAAGCAGGTCAATCATGGACCACTGTCTGTCAGATGAAACATCAGATTGAGTCAATTAGGGTTTTTGGAAAGTTCAAGTTTAAAGACTCTTTGGACAGAAATGTTTTAGGTCAAATATGGACCACTGTCTGGCTGAAAAAAAAACATCAAAGGAGTTAATGGGTATTTATAAAAAGTTCAATTTCAAAGAGTCTTTGGAAAAAATATGTAAAGTAGGTCAAATATGGACAGGAGTAAATGAGTATAAAATGAGATTTAGGTTGATTACTCATGAAACAGCAGCAGAAGGACTCAATAAGTAGTTCTCAGAAGGACTCAAAACAGCAGAAGGACTCTATGAGTATTTATGGAAAGTTCAAGGTCAAAGACTCTTTGGACACAAATTTGTTAAGTAGGTCAACTATGGAGCACTGTCTAGATGGAAAAAAAACATCAAAGGAGTTAATGGGTATTTATGGAAAGTTCAAGTTCAAATAGTCTTTGGAAAAAATATGTAAAGTAGGTCAGATATGGACAGGAGTAAATGAGTATAAAATGACATTGAGGTTTATTGCTCATGAAACAGCAGCAGAAGGACTCAATAAATAGTTCGCAGAAGGACTCAAAACAGCAGAAGGACTCTATGAGTATTTATAGAAAGTTCAAGGTCAAAGACTCTTTGGACACAAATTTGTTAAGTAGGTCAAATATGGAGCACTGACTAGATGAAAAAAAACATCAAAGGAGTTAATGGGTAGAGCAGAAGGACTCTAGGAGTATTTATAGAAAGTTCAGGTTCAAAGACTCTTTGGGCCGAAGGCTTGTGAAAGTTAGACCTTTAAAAGACTTTGGCCAGAAGGACATATGTTAATTAGGTCAAATATGGACTCTCCTTCTTAAGATACAACAGAAGGAGTCAAAGAGTATTTATGGAAAGTTCAAGTTCAAAGACTATTTGGCCAGAAATATGTTAAGTAGATGACATATGGACCACTGTCTGACTGAAGAAACAGCAGAAGGACTCAATAAGTAGTTATAGAAAGTTCAAGTTCAAAGACTCTTTGGATAGAATTATCTTAAGTAGGTCAAATATGGACGCTCCTGCTTAAGAAACATCAGAAGGAGTCAAAGAGTATTTATTGAAAGTGCAAGTTTAAAGACTCTTTGGCCAGAAACATGTTAAGTAGGTCATATATTGACCTCTGTTTGGCTCAAGAAACATCAGAGGGACACAATGAGTATTTACAGAAAGTTCAAGTTCAAAGACACTTTGGCAAGAAATATGTCAAGTAGATCAAATATTGACCACTCTCTGGCTGAAAAAAAACATCAAAAGGACTCAATGAGGATTTATGGAAAGTTCAGGTTCAAAGACTCTTTGGGCCGAAGGCTTGTGAAAGTTAGACCTTTAAAAGACTTTGGCCAGAAGGACATATGTTAGGTCAAATATGGACTCTCCTTCTTAAGATACAACAGAAGGAGTCTAAAGAGGAGAAAGTTAAAGTTCAAAGACTATTTGGCCAGAAATATGTTAAGTAGATGAAATATGGACCACTGTCTGACTGAAGAAACAGCAGAAGGACTCAATAAGTAGTTATAGAAAGTTCAAGTTCAAGTTCAAAGACTCTTTGGATAGAATTATCTTAAGTAGGTCAAATATGGACTGCTCCTGCTTAAGAAACATCAGAAGGAGTCAAAGAGTATTTATTAAAAGTGCAAGTTCAAAGACTCTTTGGCCAGAAACATGTTAAGTAGGTCATATATTGAACACTGTTTGGCTCAAGAAACATCAGAGGGACACAATGAGTATTTACGGAAAGTTCAAGTTCAAAGACTTTTAGAGAAACATGTTAAATAGGTCAAATATGGACCACTTTCTGTCTGATGAAACATCAGAATGAGTCAATGAGTATATTTGGAAAGTTCAAGTTCAATGACTCTTTGGCCAGAAATATGTTAAGTATGTTAACCGCTGTCTGGCTGATGAAACATCAGAAGGAGTTCAGAAAAGATCTAGACATGTGTTCATAACGTCAAATATGGTCTAATCTAGGGTTGAAGTAACATCAAACGATGTCTATGAGTTTGCATAGTAAGTTAGCCTTTTAAAAGAATTTGGCAAGAAATGTGTCAAGTAGATCAAATATTGACCACTCTCTGGCTGAAAAAAAAACATCAAAGGAGTTAATGAGTGTTTATGGAAAGTTCAAATTCAAAGACTCTTTGGACAGAGATATTTTAAGTAGGTCAAATATGGACCACTGTCTGGCTGAAAAAAACATCAAAGGAGTTAATGGGTATTTATGGAAAGTTCAAGTTCAAAGAATCTTTGGCCAGAAACATGTTAAGTAGGTCAAATATGGACAGGAGTAAATGAGTATAAAATGAGATTGAGGTTGATTGCTCATGAAACAGCAGCAGAAGGACTCAATAAGTAGTTCTCAGAAGGACTCAAAACAGCAGGAGGACTCTAAAAGTGTTTATGGAAAGTTCAAGTTCAAAGACTCTTTGGCCAGAAACATGATAAGTAGGTCAAATATGGACCACTGTCTGGCTGATGAAACAGCAGAAGGACTAAATAGTAGCTATGGAAAGTTCAAGTTCAAAGATTCTTTGGACAGAAATATTTTCAGTTGGTCAAACATGGACCACTGTCTGGCTGAGAAAAAAATATTAAAGTTAATGAGTACTCAGTTAATGACACGAATTTTCATTTTTATAACACTAGAATGCAAGTGATAAGTGACAGAAATATTTTTCAGTTGGTCAAACATGGACCACTGTCTGGCTGAGAAAAAATATTAAAGTTAATGAGTACTCAGTTAATGACACGAATTTTCATTTTATTACACGAATGCAAGTGATAAGTGAAATCACTTAAAGTTCAAGTTAAAGTTCCTAATGCTAGTTCTAGCGTGCATTATAGTAGAATGGCTATTGCAAAAATTTCCCTTCAATGGACTAGTGTAGTGTGCAATTGCAATGCAAAGGCAAAATATATAAATGCAATAGGAAAAGCACGTTATCTGTTTTCATTGCACAGAAGTTAGTTCTTTCTTGCAATGTTGCAACTAGTTGCATTGCAAGAAAGAACTAACTTCTGTGCACATCGGAATAAGTTTTTGCATTGCATTGTAAAGCAATATAAAAAGGACTAGTTTAGTTTGCAATTGCAATGCGAAAGCACAATATATGATGCAATGGATAAAGTAGTTTGTTTGTTGCTAACCCTAACCCTGTTTGTTATTCTTTAATGTTATCTGTTTTCATTGCACAGAAGTTAGTTCTTTCTTGCAATGCAACTATCTGCTCTTTGCACATTGGAGTGAGTTATTGCATTGTAAAGCAACGATTTCTCTTTATCACACGTATGCAACATCTAAATGCAATGATTTCCCTTCAGTTATTTCTGAACAAGTTAGTGGTAGTATGTAGTTCTAGCGTGCATTATAGTAGAATGGCTATTGCAATAATTTCCCTTCAATATAAAAAGGACTAGTTTAGTGTGCAATTGCAATGCGAAAGCACACTATATAATGCAATGGCAAAGCACGTTATCTGTTTTCATTGCACAGAAGTTAGTTCTGTCTTGCAATGCAACTATCTGCTCTATGCACATCGCAATGAGTTATTGCATTGTAAAGCAACTGCTAAAGGCAACGATTTCTCTTTACCACACGAATGCAACTTCTAAATGCAATGATTTCGCTTCAGTTATTTCTGAACATGTTAGTGGTAGTATGTAGTTCTAGCGTGCATTATAGTAGAATGGCTATTGCAACAATTTCCCTTCAATATAAAAAGGACTAGTTTAGTGTGCAATTGCAAAGCGAAAGCACAATATATAATGCATTGGGAAAGCACGTTATCTGTTTTCATTGCACAGAAGTTAGTTCTTTCTTGCAATGCAACTATCTGCTCTATGCACATTGGAATAAGTCATTGCATTGTAAAGCAACAGCTAATGCAACGATTTCTCTTTATCACACGAATGCAACATATAAATGCAATGATGTCCCTTCAGTTATTTCTGAACAAGTTAGTGGTATTATGTAGTTCTAGCGTGCATTATAGTAGAATGGCTATTGCAACAATTTCCCTTCAATGGACTAGTGTAGTGTGCAATTGCAATGCGAAGGCACAATATATAAATGCAATAGGAAAAGCACGTTATCTGTTTTCATTGCACAGAAGTAAGTTCTTTCTTGCAATGCAACTATCTGCTCTTTGCACATTGGAGTGAGTTATTGCATTGTAAAGCAACGATTTCTCTTTATCACAAAATATTTCTCTGTATGCAACATCTAAATGCAATGAAATCCCTTCAATTATTTCTGAACAAGTTAGTGGTAGTACGTCAGTTCTAGCGTGAATTATAGTAGAATAGCTATTACAAGAATTTCCCTTCAATGGACTAGTGTAGTGTGCAATTGCAATGCGAAGGCACAATATAGTTCTTTCTTTGCAATGCAACTATCTGCTCTATGCACATCAGAATTAGTTTTTCCATTGCATTGTAAAGCAACAGCTAATGCAACGATTTCTCTTTATCACACGAATGCAACATCTAAATGCAATGATTTCCCTTTAGTTATTTCTGAACAAGTTAGTGGTAGAATGAGTTCTAGCGTGCATTATAGTAGAATGGCTATTGCAATAATTCCCCTTCAATATAAAAAGGACTAGTTTAGTGTGCAATTGCAATGCGAAAGCACACTATATAATGCAATGAGCAAAAAACTTTATCTTTTTTCATTGCATAGAAGTTACAACTTTTTTCATTGCACACAAATGCAAAATCTAAAGGCAATGATGTCTCCAAGTTACACAACTGAATAAATTAGTTGCTCTTTGGAAAAAGCATGAAAATGCACAAGTGTAAGGATTGTTATTCTTTAATGCACAACGAATCCAAAAAGCACATGCATCTCCTCGTTGCACAAAGGAACGAGATAGGTATTGCATGCATAGTAAATGACAGCTCATATGATGTTTTCTCGTCTGTGCACAAATAAATTAGTTGTAGAGTAGAAATGCATGAGAAAACACATGTAATTGTCTTTTCATTGAAAAGAGGCACAAGTTAAGTAATTAATGCAATGCAATGAAACACATATTGGGTGTTTTCTTTTCATTGCACAAAGGAAAATGTTAGTTATTGCGTGCATTATAGTAGAATCGCTATTGCAATTATTTCCCTTCAATATAAAAACGACTAGTTTAGTGTGCCATTGCAATGCGAAAAGTCTGGCTGATGAAACAGCAGAAGGACTAAATAGTAGCTATGGAAAGTTCAAGTTCAAAGATTCTTTGGACAGAAATATTTTCAGTTGGTCAAACATGGACCACTGTCTGGCTGAAGAAAAAATATTAAAGTTAATGAGTACTCAGTTAATGACACGAATTTTCATTTTATCAGCACGAATGCAAGTGATAAGTGACAGAAATATTTTCAGTTGGTCAAACATGGACCACTGTCTGGCTGAGAAAAAATATTAAAGTTAATGAGTACTCAGTTAATGACATCGAATTTTCATTTTATCATACACGAATGCAAGTGATAAGTGAAATCACTTAAAGTTCAAGTTAAAGTTCCTAATGCTAGTTCCAGCGTGCATTATAGTAGAATGGCTATTGCAAAAATTTCCCTTCAATGGACTAGTGTAGTGTGCAATTGCAATGCGAAGGCAAAATATATAAATGCAATAGGAAAAGCACGTTATCTGTTTTCATTGCACAGAAGTTAGTTCTTTCTTGCAATGTTGCAACTAGTTGCATTGCAAGAAAGAACTAACTTCTGTGCACATCGGAATAAGTTTTTGCATTGCATTGTAAAGCAATATAAAAAGGACTAGTTTAGTTTGCAATTGCAATGCGAAAGCACAATATATGATGCAATGGATAAAGTAGTTTGTTTGTTGCTAACCCTAACCCTGTTTGTTATTCTTTAATGTTATCTGTTTTCATTGCACAGAAGTTAGTTCTTTCTTGCAATGCAACTATCTGCTCTTTGCACATTGGAGTGAGTTATTGCATTGTAAAGCAACGATTTCTCTTTATCACACGTATGCAACATCTAAATGCAATGATTTCCCTTCAGTTATTTCTGAACAAGTTAGTGGTAGTATGTAGTTCTAGCGTGCATTATAGTAGAATGGCTATTGCAATAATTTCCCTTCAATATAAAAAGGACTAGTTTAGTGTGCAATTGCAATGCGAAAGCACACTATATAATGCAATGGGCAAAGCACGTTATCTGTTTTCATTGCACAGAAGTTAGTTCTGTCTTGCAATGCAACTATCTGCTCTATGCACATCGCAATGAGTTATTGCATTGTAAAGCAACTGCTAAAGGCAACGATTTCTCTTTACCACACGAATGCAACTTCTAAATGCAATGATTTCGCTTCAGTTATTTCTGAACATGTTAGTGGTAGTATGTAGTTCTAGCGTGCATTATAGTAGAATGGCTATTGCAACAATTTCCCTTCAATATAAAAAGGACTAGTTTAGTGTGCAATTGCAAAGCGAAAGCACAATATATAATGCATTGGGAAAAGCACGTTATCTGTTTTCATTGCACAGAAGTTAGTTCTTTCTTGCAATGCAACTATCTGCTCTATGCACATTGGAATGAGTCATTGCATTGTAAAGCAACAGCTAATGCAACGATTTCTCTTTATCACACGAATGCAACATATAAATGCAATGATGTCCCTTCAGTTATTTCTGAACAAGTTAGTGGTATTATGTAGTTCTAGCGTGCATTATAGTAGAATGGCTATTGCAACAATTTCCCTTCAATGGACTAGTGTAGTGTGCAATTGCAATGCGAAGGCACAATATATAAATGCAATAGGAAAAGCACGTTATCTGTTTTCATTGCACAGAAGTAAGTTCTTTCTTGCAATGCAACTATCTGCTCTTTGCACATTGGAGTGAGTTATTGCATTGTAAAGCAACGATTTCTCTTTATCACAAAATATTTCTCTGTATGCAACATCTAAATGCAATGAATTCCCTTCAGTTATTTCTGAACAAGTTAGTGGTAGTACGTCAGTTCTAGCGTGAATTATAGTAGAATAGCTATTACAAGAATTTCCCTTCAATGGACTAGTGTAGTGTGCAATTGCAATGCGAAGGCACAATATAGTTCTTTCTTTGCAATGCAACTATCTGCTCTATGCACATCAGAATTAGTTTTTCCATTGCATTGTAAAGCAACAGCTAATGCAACGATTTCTCTTTATCACACGAATGCAACATCTAAATGCAATGATTTCCCTTTAGTTATTTCTGAACAAGTTAGTGGTAGAATGAGTTCTAGCGTGCATTATAGTAGAATGGCTATTGCAATAATTCCCCTTCAATATAAAAAGGACTAGTTTAGTGTGCAATTGCAATGCAAAAGCACACTATATAATGCAATGAGCAAAAAACTTTATCTTTTTTCATTGCATAGAAGTTACAACTTTTTCATTGCACACAAATGCAAAATCTAAAGGCAATGATGTCTCCAAGTTACACAACTGAATAAATTAGTTGCTCTTTGGAAAAAGCATGAAAATGCACAAGTGTAAGGATTGTTATTCTTTAATGCACAACGAATCCAAAAAGCACATGCATCTCCTCGTTGCACAAAGGAACGAGATAGGTATTGCATGCATAGTAAATGACAGCTCATATGATGTTTTCTCGTCTGTGCACAAATAAATTAGTTGTAGAGTAGAAATGCATGAGAAAGCACATGTAATTGTCTTTTCATTGAAAAGAGGCACAAGTTAAGTAATTAATGCAATGCAATGAAACACATATTAGGTGTTTTCTTTTCATTGCACAAAGGAAAATGTTAGTTATTGCGTGCATTATAGTAGAATCGCTATTGCAATTATTTCCCTTCAATATAAAAACGACTAGTTTAGTGTGCCATTGCAATGCGAAAAGCACGTTATCTGTTTTCATTGCATATAATTTATTTATTTCTTGCAATGTAACTATGCAAATGAAATGAGTTAGTTATTGCATGCATTGTAAAGCAACAGCTAATGCAATGATTTCTCTTTATCACACGAATGCAACATCTAAATGCAATGATTTCCCTTCAGTTATTTCTGAATGAGTTAGTGGTAGTATGTAGTTAGTTGTAGTTGTATGCGAATGTACAAGTGTTATTTGAACAATGGAATGGGCTAGTAATTTTAGGCATTGTAAACTGACCGCTCATTTGATGTTTTCTCGTCAGTGCACAAATGAATTAGTTGTAGATTGGAAATGCACGGGAAAGCATATGTTATGTCTTTTCATTGCACAGAGGAATACATGTTCGTTATTGCGTACATTATAATAGAATGGCTATTCAGCAATTGTCCAATATAAAAAAGGAAAAGATTAGTATGAAATTGCAATACGAAAAGCACATGTTTGTTGTTTTCATTGCACAGAAGTTAGTTCTTTCTTGCAATGCAATTCAACTGTTAAAAAGGCCATCTGCACAAAGAAATTTACTTCTAATGATGTTGTTTGAGCCAGAAAGATTTTTGACCTACTGAACATATTTCTAGACAAAGAGTTCTTGATCTTGAACTACCTATACATTCTCAGACTACTTCTAATGCTTCAACTTCAATGCTTCAGCTTCAATGCTTCAATGCCCTATAGAATTTCCTTTGTCTCTGCAAAGGATGTTCAAAAGGTTTTAAACAGAAACTTATAGACTCCTTCTGATGTTATATATACTATAGATAGGTTCCTTTTACCTACTGAATATAGTTCTGGTCCACGAGTACTAGCTCTTGAACTTTCTAAACATACTAATTAACTTATTTTGATTTTACTTCAGCCATACAAGAGTTCTTATTTTGCCTTCTTAAAATATTTCTGGCCAAAAGTTCTTAAACATAAAGTTACTTTACAGAATTACCTCTTAAGATGTTATTTTAGCCAGACAGATATTTGACCTACTGAATATATTCCTGGACCAAGAGTACTTGATATTGAACTTTCTATCCATACTCATAGACTCTTTCTGATGCTTGCTAAGCCATAGAAAAGTCCAAAGGATGCCATCTAACTGATGCTTTAGTCTAGCGTGAGCAAGATGACACGGGTAGGTTTATGTCTGGGGCTGGGTGTCATCTAACTGATGTTAAAGGGTGCCCTAAAACGTCGGATGTTGACTTATGGTCAAAAGCGTCAGTTAGATGACGTCTTGGGATGAGAACGGGCTGACTGAACATAATAATTTCTGGCCCAAGAGTACTTGATCTTGAACTTTCTATACATATAGACTCCTGATGCTTCCTAAGCCATATAGAATTTCCAAATTGACCGACTGAACTCATATCCAGTCAAAGAATCGTCAAAAGATATTAATCAATGGAAATTTATAGACTCCTGATGTTAAATAAACTATAGATAGACCTACTTAAAATATTTCTCTCATTCTCATCTGAACAACACTCATTACCTCAATCTGATAAACATCTGACAGACAGTGGTCCATGGCCAGAAATATGTTAAGGTTAAATATGGACTCTCCTGCTTAAGAAACATCAGAAGGACTCAATTAGTATTATGGAAAGTTCAAGTTCAACGACTCTTTGGCCAGAAACATGTTAAGTTGGTCAAATATGGTCAAGACTCTTTTCCAGAAATATGGTAAGCAGGTCAATCATGGACCACTGTCTGTCAGATGAAACATCAGATTGAGTCAATTAGGGTTTTTGGAAAGTTCAAGTTTAAAGACTCTTTGGACAGAAATGTTTTAGGTCAAATATGGACCACTGTCTGGCTGAAAAAAAAACATCAAAGGAGTTAATGGGTATTTATAAAAAGTTCAATTTCAAAGAGTCTTTGGAAAAAATATGTAAAGTAGGTCAAATATGGACAGGAGTAAATGAGTATAAAATGAGATTTAGGTTGATTACTCATGAAACAGCAGCAGAAGGACTCAATAAGTAGTTCTCAGAAGGACTCAAAACAGCAGAAGGACTCTATGAGTATTTATGGAAAGTTCAAGGTCAAAGACTCTTTGGACACAAATTTGTTAAGTAGGTCAACTATGGAGCACTGTCTAGATGAAAAAAAAACATCAAAGGAGTTAATGGGTATTTATGGAAAGTTCAAGTTCAAATAGTCTTTGGAAAAAATATGTAAAGTAGGTCAGATATGGAAAGGAGTAAATGAGTATAAAATGACATTGAGGTTGATTGCTCATGAAACAGCAGCAGAAGGACTCAATAAGTAGTTCTCAGAAGGACTCAAAACAGCAGAAGGACTCTAGGAGTATTTATGGAAAGTTCAAGGTCAAAGACTCTTTGGACACAAATTTGTTAAGTAGGTCAAATATTGACCACTGTCTGGATCATGAAACATTAGTAGGAGTATATGAGTATATATGTAAAGTTCAAGTTCAAAGACTCTTTTCCCAGAAATATGGTAAGCAGGTCAATCATGGACCACTGTCTGTCAGATGAAACATCAGATTGAGTCAATTAGGGTTTTTGGAAAGTTCAAGTTTAAAGACTCTTTGGACAGAAATGTTTTAGGTCAAATATGGACCACTGTCTGGCTGAAAAAAAAACATCAAAGGAGTTAATGGGTATTTATAAAAAGTTCAATTTCAAAGAGTCTTTGGAAAAAATATGTAAAGTAGGTCAAATATGGACAGGAGTAAATGAGTATAAAATGAGATTTAGGTTGATTACTCATGAAACAGCAGCAGAAGGACTCAATAAGTAGTTCTCAGAAGGACTCAAAACAGCAGAAGGACTCTATGAGTATTTATGGAAAGTTCAAGGTCAAAGACTCTTTGGACACAAATTTGTTAAGTAGGTCAAATATGGAGCACTGTCTAGATGAAAAAAAAACATCAAAGGAGTTAATGGGTATTTATGGAAAGTTCAAGTTCAAAGACTCTTTGGAAAAAATATGTTAAGTAGGTCAAATATGGTCAGGAGTAAATTAGTATAAATACAGATTAAGGACTAAGGCTCATGAAACAGCAGCAGAATGACTCAATAAGTAGTTCTCAGAAGGACTCAAAACAGCAGAAGGACTCAATAAGTATTTATGGAAAGTTTAAGTTCAAAGACTCTTTGGCCAGAAACATGTTAAGTAGGTCAAATATGGACCACTTTCTGGCTGATGAAACAGCAGAAGGACTCAATAAGTAGTTATGGAAAGTTCAAGTTCCAAGACTCTTTGGACAGAAATATTTTAAGTAGGTCAAATATGGACCACTGTCAGTCTGAAAAAAAAAAACATCAAAGGAGTTAATGAGTATTTATGGAAAGGTCAAAGACTCTTTGGACACAAATTTGTTAAGTAGGTCAAATATGGAGCACTGTCTAGATGAAAAAAAAACATCAAAGGAGTTAATGGGTATTTATGGAAAGTTCAAGTTCAAAGAGTCTTTGGAAAAAATATGTAAAGTAGGTCAAATATGGACAGGAGTAAATGAGTATAAAATGACATTGAGGTTGATTGCTCATGAAACAGCAGCAGAAGGACTCAATAAGTAGTTCTCAGAAGGACTCAAAACAGCAGAAGGACTCTATGAGTATTTATGGAAAGTTCAAGGTCAAAGACTCTTTGGACACAAATTTGTTAAGTAGGTCAAATATGGACCACTGTCTGGATGCATGAAACATTAGTAGGAGTTATATGAGTATTTATGGAAAGTTCAAGTTCAAAGACTCTTTTCCCAGAAATATGGTAAGCAGGTCAATCATGGACCACTGTCTGTCAGATGAAACATCAGATTGAGTCAATTAGGGTTTTTGGAAAGTTCAAGTTTAAAGACTCTTTGGACAGAAAATGTTTGTAGGTCAAATATGGACCACTGTCTGGCTGAAAAAAAAACATCAAAGGAGTTAATGGGTATTTATAAAAAGTTCAATTTCAAAGAGTCTTTGGAAAAAATATGTAAAGTAGGTCAAATATGGACAGGAGTAAATGAGTATAAAATGAGATTTAGGTTGATTACTCATGAAACAGCAGCAGAAGGACTCAATAAGTAGTTCTCAGAAGGACTCAAAACAGCAGAAGGACTCTATGAGTATTTATGGAAAGTTCAAGGTCAAAGACTCTTTGGACACAAATTTGTTAAGTAGGTCAAATATGGAGCACTGTCTAGATGAAAAAAAAACATCAAAGGAGTTAATGGGTATTTATGGAAAGTTCAAGTTCAAAGACTCTTTGGAAAAAATATGTTAAGTAGGTCAAATATGGTCAGGAGTAAATTAGTATAAATACAGATTAAGGACTAAGGCTCATGAAACAGCAGCAGAATGACTCAATAAGTAGTTCTCAGAAGGACTCAAAACAGCAGAAGGACTCAATAAGTATTTATGGAAAGTTTAAGTTCAAAGACTCTTTGGCCAGAAACATGTTAAGTAGGTCAAATATGGACCACTTTCTGGCTGATGAAACAGCAGAAGGACTCAATAAGTAGTTATGGAAAGTTCAAGTTCCAAGACTCTTTGGACAGAAATATTTTAAGTAGGTCAAATATGGACCAATGTCAATCTGAAAAAAAAAACATAAAAGGAGTTAATGAGTATTTATGGAAAGGTCAAAGACTCTTTGGACACAAATTTGTTAAGTAGGTCAAATATGGAGCACTGTCTAGATGAAAAAAAAACATCAAAGGAGTTAATGGGTATTTATGGAAAGTTCAAGATCAAAGAGTTTTTGGAAAAAATATGTAAAGTAGGTCAAATATGGACAGGAGTAAATGAGTATAAAATGACATTGAGGTTGATTGCTCATGAAACAGCAGCAGAAGGACTCAATAAGTAGTTCTCAGAAGGACTCAAAACAGCAGAAGGACTATGAGTATTTATGGAAAGTTCAAGGTCAAAGACTCTTTGGACACAAATTTGTTAAGTAGGTCAAATATGGAGCACTGTCTAGATGAAAAAAAACATCAAAGGAGTTAATGGGTATTTATGGAAAGTTCAAGTTCAAGGACTCTTTGGAAAAATATGTTAAGTAGGTCAAATATGGTCAGGAGTAAATTAGTATAAATATTGATTAAGGACTAAGGCTCATGAAACAGCAGCAGAATGACTCAATAAGTAGTTCTCAGAAGGACTCAAAACAGCAGAAGGACTCAGATAAGTAGTTATGGAAAGTTCAAGTTCAAAGACTCTTTGGACAGAAATTAGTTAAGTATGTCAAAAATGGGCCAGAGTCTGGCTGAAAAAAACATCAAAGGAGTTAATAAGTTATTTATGGAAAGTTCAAATTCAAAGACTCTTTTGCCAGAAATATGTAAAGTAGGTCAAATATGGACAGGAGTAAATGAGTATGAATAGAGATTAAGGACTAAGGCTCATGAACAGCAGCAGAAGGACTCATTAAGTAGTTCTCAGAAGGACTCAAAACAGCAGAAGGACTCAATAGGTATTTTTGGAATAGTTCAAGTTCAACGACTCTATGGACAGAAATATATTAAGTAGGTCAAAGTGGGTTTGACCTACTTTCTGGCTGATGAAACATCAGAAGGAGTTTATGAATATGTATAGAGAGTTAAATGACTGTATTGCCAAAAATGTGAAAAGCAGTTAAAATTTTGACCACTCTCTGGCTGAAAAAAAAAAACATCAAAGGAGTTAATGAGTGTTTTTGGAAAAATCAAATTCAAAGACTCTTTGGACAGAGATATTTTAAGTAGGTCAAACATGGACCACTGTCTGGCTGAAAAAAAAAACATCAAAGGAGTTAATGAGTATTTATGAGTTTGCATAGTAAGTTAGCCTTTTAAAAGAATTTGGCAAGAAATATGTTAAGTAGGTCAAATATGGACGCTCTTGCTTAAGAAACATCGGAAGGAGTCAAAGACTGTCTGGCTGATGAAACAGCAGAAGGACTCAATAAGTGTTTATGGAAAGTTCAAGTTCAAAGACTCTTTGGACAGACATTTTAAGTAGGTCAAATATGGACCACTGTCTGGCTGAAAAAAACATCAAAGGAGTTAATGGGTATTTATGGAAATTTCAAGTTCAAAGAATCTTTGGCCAGAAACATGTTAAGTAGGTCAAATATGGACAGGAGTAAATGAGTATAAAATGAGAATGAGGTTGATTGCTCATGAAACAGCAGCAGAAGGACTCAATAAGTAGTTCTCAGAAGGACTCAAAACAGCAGGAGGACTCAATAAGTGTTTATGGAAAGTTCAAGTTCAAAGACTCTTTGGCCAGAAACATGATAAGTAGGTCAAATATGGACCACTGTCTGGCTAACGAAACAGCAGAAGGACTCAATAAGTAGTTATGGAAAGTTCAAGTTCAAAGAATCTTTGGACAGAAATATTTTAGTAGGTCAAATATGGACTCTTGTGCTTAAGAAACATCAGAAGGAGTCAAAGAGTATTTATGGAAAGATCTAGATCATAGACTCTTTGGCCAGAAACATGTTAAGTAGGTCAAATATTGACCACTATCTGGCTTCATGAAACATCAGAAGGAGTCTATGAGTATTTTTGGAAAGTTCAAGTTCAAAGACTCCTTGGAGAGAGATATTTTAAGTTGGTCAAATATGGACGCTCCTGCTTAGGAAACATCAGAGGGACACAATGAGTAATTATGGAAAGTTCAAATTCAAAGACTATTTGGAGAGAAAAATGTTAAGTAGGTCAAATATGGACCACTGTCTGGCTGATGAAACCTCAGAATGAGTCAATGAGTATTTTTGGAAAGTTCAAGTTCAACGACTCTTTGGACAGAAATACATTAAGTAGGTCAAAGTGGGTTTGACCTACTTTCTGGCTGATGAAACATCAGAAGGAGTTAATGAATATGTAAAGAGAGTTAAATGACTGTTTTGCCAAAAATGTGAAAAGCAGGTCAAATTTTGACCACTCTCTGGTTGTAAAAAAACGTCTCAGGTTACGTACGTAACCCTGGTTCCCTGAGAGGGAACGAGACGCTGCGTATAACGCTTCGGGAACGCCCCTGCGTGATTGCGTCATGAAGCACTTGTGAAATCAGTCCAATGGCACCACGAGACGTCCTCCGGCGGGTGACGTCATTGACCAGGAACCTATAAAGCACCCCTGAACCGACACACACTAGCTTCTGATAGGTCGAACAAGTCGGTCACAGGCATGCAGGGAGTATGGCAAAGCAACGCAGCGTCTCGTTCCCTCTCAGGGAACCAGGGTTACGTACGTAACCTGAGACGTTCCCTTTCAAGGGAACTCAACGCTGCGTATAACGCTTCGGGAACTGAATACCCACGTCGCCATATAGTTCCCAAGTGCCTGTATATGTGAAATCGTAATGCACATCATACCAGAAACACCCGAGAACCTGGAGTGGATGCCACATCCAGGTTATAGAATCTTACGAAGGTGTGTGGGGAGGACCATCCCGCAGCATCACACACCTCCTGGAGCGAGACCCCAGACAATAGGGCCATAGATGCAGCCATACTCCTGGTTGAGTGGGCTCGGACCTTTAGTGGTGACGGGTGACCGGCCAGACTCATACGCAAGTGAGATAGCCTCAACTATCCACTTACTCAAAGTCTGCTTGGATGCGGGCTTCCCCCTACTCGGGGACCCAAAACACACAAACAGTTGATCAGACTTTCGCCACAGGGCAGTTCTGTGAACATATGCATCCAACGCCCTAACTGGGCAAAGCAGATTTAATTTCTCTTGGTCCTGGTTCAGGAATGGAGGCGGAGAAAGGCCTGCAACATTATGGGACCCGCCATATTTGTGGGGACCTTCGGCACATAACCCTCCTTTGGAAACAGGAACGCTTTCACCATACCAGGCGCGAACTCAAGGCACGAGGGAGCAAATGACAGTGCTTGTAAATCCCCGATTCTCTTAATAGACGAGATAGAAAGAAGAAACAAAGTTTTTGATGTGAGAAACTTCTCTGAAACTTCTTCAATGGGCTCAAAGGGGGCCAGAGCCAGACCCTCCAATACGATGGCTAAATCCCAAGTCGGCACCCTCGAGCGTGCCGCAGGCCTCAGCCTCAGAGTACCACGGAGGAAGCGAGTTACCCATGGGTGTCTTCCCACCGACGCCCCCTCTATAGGGACGTGATAAACGGCTATAGCTGACACGTACACTTTCAAGGTGGATGGAGACAGTCCCGAAGAAAACTTCTCTTGAAGGAAATCTAGTACTGAACCAACTGGGCAGTTTACTGGATTCACAGACTGACCTGCACACCAGGCAGCAAAAACTCTCCATTTTAGGGCATAAAGCCTCCTCGTGGAAGGAGCTCTAGAGTGTAACATGGTCTCCACTACCTCAGTAGAGAGACCCGAGTCTATGAGCCGGTCCCCCTCAGAGGCCAGGCCCACAGTTTCCACAACTCCGGTCGCGGGTGAAACACTGATCCCGACGCCTGGGAGAGAAGGTCCCTCCTGACCGGTATTTCCCACGGAGGACCCTCGAGGAGAGACACAATGTCTGAGAGCCACACTCGGCCCGGCCAAAACGGGGCTATCAGTAAGAGCCGAACCCCGTCCCGGCGAATTCTCTCCAGAACTCCTGGTAGTAACGCCAGGGGGGAAAGGCATACAGACGCAGCCTCGGCCACGTCTGTACCAAGGCATCCAACCCCAGGGGGGCCGGATGCGTTAGGGAGTAATATAGGGGACAGTGCGTTGTCTCCTGAGACGCAAACAAATCCACCTGGGCTTGCCCGAAGCGACTCCAGAGGAGCTCCACCACCTCGGGGTGAAGTCTCCACTCCCCCGGCACCACTCCCTGTCTCGACAGAGAGTCTGCCATCTTGTTCATGCAACCCGGGATATACATTGCTCGAACTGACAACAATTTTCCCTGGGCCCAGACCAGAACTTGATACCGCCAACTTCCAGAGTTTGCGAGATCGTACACCCCCCTGGCGATTTATGTCAGGAGACCACCGATGTGTTGTCTGTGCGAACCAACACATGGTGACCCCTGAGGTCTGGGAGAAAGTGTCTGAGTGCCAGAAACACGGCCATCATCTCCAACTGGTTTATGTGCCAGGAAAGATGGTGCCCGCTCCACAGACCCCGAGCTGAGCGACCACTCATGGTCGCCCCCAACCGGTGAGAGACGCATCCGTCGTTCAGCGTCAATCGACGACAAGGAGCTCCCAACACCGGACCCTGGGACAAGAACCAAGGGTCTTTCCACATCGCCAAGGCACGTAGACACCGCCGCGTGACCTTGATCATGCGAAAAGGATTTCCCGTCGAGGAGAACCCCTTGGTCCTGAGCCACCACTGTAAGGGTCTCATGTACAGCAGGCCAAAAGGAATCACGTTGGATGCTGCCGCCATCAAACCCAAAGTTCTCTGAAACTGTACTACAGTGAGTGACTGGCCTAGTCTTATCCTGCGCACGGCTTCCAGGGTCGATTTTATCCTGCTGGGCGCCAACGAGCTCTCATGGTCTTTGAATCCCATACTACGCCCAGAAAAGTAGTGCTCTGCTGTGGAACCAACACACTTTTCTCTACATTTAGCCTTAACCCCAATGTTTTCATGTGAACTAGCACAGCGTCTCGATACTGAGTCGCTTGAAGCTCCGACTGTGCCAGGATGAGCCAGTCGTCTATATAGTTCAGCACGCGGATGCCCTGGAGTCTTAAAGGAGCCAGAGCTGCATCCACACATTTTGTGAATGTGCGGGGGGACAGAGCTAGGCCAAATGGAAGGACCCGGTACTGGTACGCTTCGCCCCGAAAGCGAACCTGAGGAACTTCCTGTGTTGCGGAAGGATGGAAACGTGAAAGTATGCGTCCTTTAGGTCTATTGTGACACACCAGTCCTCGGATCTGATTTGACATACAATCTGTTTCAACGTGAGCATTTTGAATCTCAACTTCTTGACTGCCCAATTTAGTTGGCGCAGATCTAGAATGGGCCGCAGCCCCCCACCCTTCTTTGGAACTATGAAGTACGGGCTGTAAAACCCTGACTCTCTGCTGTGGGGAGGAACCCTCTCTATAGCCTCTTTTTGCAGAAGTGTCTGTACTTCTCCTTCCATCACCAGAGCCTGCTCGGAGTTTACTACTGTGTGTACTACCCCGTTGAACCTGGGCGGGCATGACCCGAACTGAATTCTGTACCCATTTTCTATTGTACGCAGGACCCAATCTGAGACATTTGGCAGAAGTTTCCACGCTGCCAGATACTCTACTAAGGGAACCAGCCTCTCGAGGCTGGTCTCTGGTGTTACTTGAGCAGTCAGCTCGGTGACTTGAAACGGCGCGCCGACAGGAAGCAACCGAACTGACCCGGTTCGCACCCTCCTCGGAGGGTACCGAGTTTCCCCCCGCCGCTACGTCTCCGGGCGGACGTGAGGACCGGTACCGAGAGGAAACGGGTGCCTCGACACACCGAATCCCCTCGGAGGGGGCTATCACTGAAATCCCGACACCTTTGGCGTCAGGACTTCTTCGCCGAGGCCTTCCTCGAGACAATAACAGTCCTCAGATCTGCTCTGCCTCGGGAAGACCTCGGCTGAGCGCGCTGTTCCGACCCCCAGTCTCTCTGTGGGGAGCACGAACGGCCACGCTCATCTTTTGCTGGGCTCTATGCGAGGAGGACATACTCGGCTGGGGCTGCTCCCGCCCAGCAGCCCCAGAGGCATAGACTTTGCGAGGGAGAAATCTTTGAAAAGCAGCTGCTTGCTTTTTTGCTTCCTGAAATCTCTCAACGACTAAATTAACTGAATCGCCGAACAGACCATCAGGGGAGACAGGAGCGTCTAGCAAAAATCTCTTATCTCTCTCCTTAATGTCAGATAAGTTTAACCAGAGATGCCTCTCCGTGGCCACCAGAGCTGCCATTGAGCGGCCGATGGATTTTGCCGCTTCTCTGGTGGCCCGGAGAGACAGATCAACTGCTTTCCTGACCTCCGCTATTGTCTCTCTCCCCACTTCCTCACACTCGTCGTCTATATCCTTTAATAAATCAGCCTGGTATGCTTGGAGGACCGCCATAGTATGTAAACTGGCGGCCGCCTGACCTGCTGCCGAGTATGCCCTACCCACTAAAGTAGATGTTGTCCTAACAGGTTTAGTGGGCAGCTGCGGGGCTTTCAGTGACGAATGCAGACTCGGGGAGAGAGATAGCCCACGAGCGTCTCTTCCACCCGCGGCATCGCGGCATAACCATGTTTCTTTAACCCTACTATGTTAGAATACTCAGTTGTTGCTGGGTTAAATACTCTAAATGATGACGGCAAAAATCTCTCATCTAATTTGCTCTTTGACTTAGATGACTCTTGCTCACTGGCTGGCCAGTCCAGATTTAATCTAGCAACCGCATGAGTGATAACCTCCAAAAGCTCCTCTTGTGTGTGTAACTGTGTGTGGTGTAAACTCTTCATCCCCTAAGCTCACAACCTCCACTTCCTCAGAACTGGAATGTTGCTGCGCTTGTGCTTCAGCGCGAGCAGAAGAAACCGCAGTGCGCGCTTCTGACTCGCAAACTGAAGCATCGGATTCAGCGGAGAAGGAAAGAGATAGGGGATCACCCGTCTCTAACCCCGCCGCTAAATTCCATTTGTGAACCCCAGGACGCGTGCCTCCGCTGTGCCTCAGCAGCAGCGGGACCCGCGCCCCGGGGAATGCGAGCCGAAGCACCCTCCTCAAAGAGTGCTCTGCGGGACCGGAGATTTCTCATTGCCAGCTTCTCGCAATGCTCACAGCCAGCCCCCTCGAGAGCTGACTGGGCATGCTCTACACCCAAACACATCACGCACAGCTCGTGTGTATCCCCACCCGTGAGAAAACGAGGACAGGGAGTAACACATTTTCTGAACTGTTCCATTTTCTATATAGAGAGACAAACACACACCAAATGACAGAAACGATTTCACATAGAGCGCTTGTGAAGACACAGAAGCTAGTGTGTGTCGGTTCAGGGTGCTTTATAGGTTCCTGGTCAATGACGTCACCCGCCGGAGGACGTCTCGTGGTGCCATTGGACTGATTTCACAAGTGCTTCATGACGCAATCACGCAGGGGCGTTCCCGAAGCGTTATACGCAGCGTTGAGTTCCCTTAAAAGGGAACATCAAAGGAGTCAATGAGGATTTATGGAAACTTCAGGTTTAAAGACTCTGTGGACCGAAGGCTTATGAAAGTTAGCCCTTTAAAAGACTTTGACCAGAATGACATATGTTAAGTAGGTCAAATATGGACTCCTACTTAAGATACAACAGAAGGAGTCAGAGTATTTATGGAAAGTTCAAGTTCAAAGACTCTTTGGAGAGAAATATGTTCAGTAGGTCAAATATGGACCATTGTCTGGCTGATGAAACATCAGAATGAGTTAATGAGTATTTTTGGAAAGTTCAAGTTCAAAGACTCTTTGGACAGAAATATGTTAAGTAGGCCAAAGTAGGTTTGACCTACTCTCTGGCTGATGAAACATCTGAAGGAGTCAATGAATATGTATAGAAAGTTCAATGACTGTTTTCCAAAAGTATGTCAAGCAGGTCAAATTTTGACCACTCTCTGGCTGAAAGAAACATCAAAAGGACTCAATGAGGGTTTATGGAAGTTCAGGTCAAGACTCTTTGGGCCGAAGGCTTGTGAAAGTTAGACCTTTAAAAGACTTTGGCCAGAAGGACATATGTTAGGTCAAATATGGACTCTCCTTCTTAAGATACAACAGAAGGAGTCAAAGAGGAGGAAAGTTAAAGTTCAAAGACTATTTGGCCAGAAATATGTTAAGTAGATGAAATATGGAACACTGTCTGACTGAAGAAACAGCAGAAGGACTCAATAAGTAGTTATAGAAAGTTCAAGTTCAAAGACTCTTTGGATAGAATTATCTTAAGTAGGTCATATATTGAACACTGTTTGGCTCAAGAAACATCAGAGGGACACAATGAGTATTTACGGAAAGTTCAAGTTCAAAGACTCTTTGGAGAGAAATATGTTAAATAGGTCAAATATGGACCACTTTCTGTCTGATGAAACATCAGAATGAGTCAATGAGTATATTTGGAAAGTTCAAGTTCAAGACTCTTTTGGCCAGAAATATGTTAAGTATATTAACCACTGTCTGGCTGATGAAACATTAGAAGGAGTTCAGAAAAGATCTAGACATGTGTTCATAACGTCAAATATGGTCTAATCTAGGGTTGAAGTAACATCAATCGATGTCTATGAGTTTGCATAGTAAGTTAGCCTTTTAAAAGAATTTGGCAAGACATACAATCCTTCAGTTATTTCTGTCAAGTAGATCAAATATTGACCACTCTCTGGCTGAAAAAAAAAACATCAAAGGAGTTAATGAGTGTTTATGGAAAGTTCAAATTCAAAGACTCTTTGGACAGAGATATTATAAGTAGGTCAAATATGGACCACTGTCTGGCTGAAAAAAAAACATCAAAGGAGTTAATGGGTATTTATGGAAAGTTCAAGTTCAAAGAATCTTTGGCCAGAAACATGTTAAGTAGGTCAAATATGGACAGGAGTAAATGAGTATAAAATGAGATTGAGGTTGATTGCTCATGAAACAGCAGCAGAAGGACTCAATAAGTAGTTCTCAGAAGGACTCAAAACAGCAGGAGGACTCTAAAAGTGTTTATGGAAAGTTCAAGTTCAAAGACTCTTTGGCCAGAAACATGATAAGTAGGTCAAATATGGACCACTGTCTGGCTGATGAAACAGCAGAAGGACTAAATAGTAGTTATGGAAAGTTCAAGTTCAAAGATTCTTTGGACAGAAATATTTTAAGTTGGTCAAACATGGACTACTGTATGGCTGAGAAAAAAAATTAAAGTTAATGAGTACTCAGTTAATGACACAAATTTTCATTTTATCACACGAATGCAACACCTAATGCAATGATTTCCCTTCAGTTATTTCTGAACAAGTTAGTGGTAGTATGTAGTTCTAGCGTGCATTATAGTAGAATGGCTATTGCAACAATTTCCCTTCAATGGACTTGTGTAGTTTGCAATTGCAATGCGAAAGCACAATATATGATGCAATAGATAAAGCATGTTATCTGTTTTCATTGCACAGAAGTTAGTTCTTTCTTGCAATGCAACTATCTGCTCTTTGCACATTGGAGTGAGTTATTGCATTGTAAAGCAACGATTTCTCTTTACACACGTATGCAACATCTAAATGCAATGAATTCCCTTCAGTTATTTCTGAACAAGTTAGTAGTAGTACGTAGTTCTAGCGTGCATTATAGTAGAATGGCTATTACAACAATTTCCCTTCAATGGACTAGTGTAGTGTGCAATTGCAATGCAAAGGCACAATATATAAATGCAATAGGAAAAGCAAGTTATCTGTTTTCATTGCACAGAAGTTAGTTCTTTCTTGCAATGTTGCAACTAGTTGCATTGCAAGAAAGAACTAACTTCTGTGCACATCGGAATAAGTTTTTGCATTGCATTGTAAAGCAATATAAAAAGGACTAGTTTAGTTTGCAATTGCAATGCGAAAGCACAATATATGATGCAATGGAGCAAAGCATGTTATCTGTTTTCATTGCACAGAAGTTAGTTCTTTCTTGCAATGCAACTATCTGCTCTTTGCACATTGGAGTGAGTTATTGCATTGTAAAGCAACTGCTAAAGGCAACGATTTCTCTTTATCACACGAATGCAACTTCTAAATGCAATGATTTCCCTTCAGTTATTTCTGAACATGTTAGTGGTAGTATGTAGTTCTAGCGTGCATTATAGTAGAATGGCTATTGCAACAATTTCCCTTCAATATAAAAAGGACTAGTTTAGTGTGCAATTGCAATGCGAAAGCACAATATATAATGCAATGGGCAAAGCACGTTATCTGTTTTCATTGCACAGAAGTTAGTTCTTTCTTGCAATGCAACTATCTGCTCTATGCACATCGGAATGAGTCATTGCATTGTAAAGCAACAGCTAATGCAACGATTTCTCTTTATCACACGAATGCAACATATAAATGCAATGATGTCCCTTCAGTTATTTCTGAACAAGTTAGTGGTAGTATGTAGTTCTAGCGTGCATTATAGTAGAATGGCTATTGCAATAGTTTCCCTTCAATATAAAAAGGACTAGTTTAATGTGCAATTGCAATGCGAAAGCACAATATATAATGCAATAGGAAAAGCACGTTATCTGTTTTCATTGCACAGAAGTTAGTTCTTTCTTGCAATGCAACTATCTGCTCTATGCACATCGGAATTAGTTTTTGCATTGCATTGTTACAGCAACAGCTAATGCAACGATTTCTCTTTATCACACGAATGCAACACCTAAATGCAATGATTTCCCTTCAGTTATTTCTGAACAAGTTAGTGGTAGTATGTAGTTCTAGCGTGCATTATAGTAGAATGGCTATTGCAATAGTTTCCCTTCAATATAAAAAGGACTAGTTTAGTGTGCAATTGCAATGCGAAAGCACAATATATAATGCAATAGGAAAAGCACGTTATCTGTTTTCATTGCACAGAAGTTAGTTCTTTCTTGCAATGCAACTATCTGCTCTATGCACATCGGAATTAGTTTTTGCATTGCATTGTTACAGCAACAGCTAATACAACGATTTCTCTTTATCACACGAATGCAACACCTAAATGCAATGATTTCCCTTCAGTTATTTCTGAACAAGTTAGTGGTAGTATGTAGTTCTAGCGTGCATTATAGTAGAATGGCTATTGCAATAATTTCCCTTCAATATAAAAAGGACTAGTTTAGTGTGCAATTGCAATGCGAAAGCACAAAATATAATGCAATGGGAAAAGCACGTTATCTGTTTTCATTGCACAGAAGTTAGTTCTTTCTTGCAATGCAACTATCTGCTCTATGCACATCGGAATGAGTTATTGCATTTTAAAGCAACAGCTAATGCAACTATTTCTCTCAACACGAATGCAACACCTAATGCAATGATTTCCCTTCAGTTATTTCTGAACAAGTTAGTGGTATTATGTAGTTCTAGCGTGCATTATAGTAGAATGGCTATTGCAACAATTTCCCTTCAATGGACTAGTGTAGTGTGCAATTGCAATGCGAAGGCACAATATATAAATGCAATAGGAAAAGCACGTTATCTGTTTTCATTGCACAGAAGTAAATTCTTTCTTGCAATGCAACTATCTGCTCTTTGCACATTGGAGTGAGTTATTGCTTTGTAAAGCAACGATTTCTCTTTATCACAAAATATTCTCTGTATGCAACATCTAAATGCAATGAATTCCCTTCAGTTATTTCTGAACAAGTTAGTGGTAGTACGTAGTTCTAGCGTGAATTATAGTAGAATAGCTATTACAAGAATTTCCCTTCAATGGACTAGTGTAGTGTGCAATTGCAATGCGAATGCACAATATAGTTCTTTCTTTGCAATGCAACTATCTGCTCTATGCACATCAGAATTAGTTTTTCCATTGCATTGTAAAGCAACAGGCTAATGCAACGATTTCTCTTATCACACGAATGCAACATCTAAATGCAATGATTTCCCTTTAGTTATTTCTGAACAAGTTAGTGGTAGAATGAGTTCTCAGCAGTGCATTATAGTAGAATGGCTATTGCAATAATTCCCCTTCAATATAAAAAGGACTAGTTTAGTGTGCAATTGCAATGCAAAAGCACACTATATAATGCAATGAGCAAAAAACTTTATCTTTTTTCATTGCATAGAAGTTAGTTCTTTCTTGCAATGCAACTATCTGCTTTATGCACATCGCAATGAGTTAATGCATTGTAAAGCAACAGCTAAATGCAACGATTTCTCTTTATCACACGAATGCAACTTCTAAATGCAATGATTTCGCTTTAGTTATTTCTGAACATTGTTAGTGGTAGTATTTATTTCTCAGCGTGCATTATAGTAGAATGGCTATTGCAATAATTTCCCTTCAATATAAAAAGGACTAGTTTAGTGTGCAATTGCAATGCGAAAGCACAATATATAATGCATTGGGAAAAGCACGTTATCTGTTTTCATTGCACAGAAGTTAGTTCTTTCTTGCAATGCAACTATCTGCTCTATGCACATTGGAATGAGTTATTGCATTGTAAAGCAACAGCTAATGCAACGATTATCTTAATCACACAAATGCAAAATCTAAAGGCAATGATGTCTCCAAGTTACACAACTGAATAAATTAGTTGCTCTTTGGAAAAAGCATGAAAATGCACAAGTGTAAGGATTGTTATTCTTTAATGCACAACGAATCCAAAAAGCACATGCATCTCCTCGTTGCACAAAGGAACGAGATAGGTATTGCATGCATAGTAAATGACAGCTCATATGATGTTTTCTCGTCTGTGCACAAATAAATTAGTTTTAGAGTAGAAATGCATGAGAAAGCACATGTAATTGTCTTTTCATTGAAAAGAGGCACAAGTTAAGTAATTAATGCAATGCAATGAAACACATATTAGGTGTTTTCTTTTCATTGCACAAAGGAAAATGTTAGTTATTGCGTGCATTATAGTAGAATCGCTATTGCAATTATTTCCCTTCAATATAAAAACGACTAGTTTAATGTGCCATTGCAATGCGAAAAGCACGTTATCTGTTTTCATTGCATTATAATTTATTTATTTCTTGCAATGTAACTATGCAAATGAAATGAGTTAGTTATTGCATGCATTGTAAAGCAACAGCTAATGCAATGATTTCTCTTTATCACACGAATGCAACATCTAAATGCAATGATTTCCCTTCAGTTATTTCTGAATGAGTTAGTGGTAGTATGTAGTTAGTTGTAGTTGTATGCGAATGTACAAGTGTTATTTGAACAATGGAATGGGCTAGTAATTTTAGACATTGTAAACTGACCGCTCATTTGATGTTTTCTCGTCAGTGCACAAATGAATTAGTTGTAGATTGGAAATGCACGGGAAAGCATATGTTATGTCTTTTCATTGCACAGAGGAATACATGTTCGTTATTGCGTACATTATAATAGAATGGCTATTCAGCAATTGTCCAATATAAAAAAGGAAAAGATTAGTATGAAATTGCAATACGAAAAGCACATGTTTGTTGTTTTCATTGCACAGAAGTTAGTTCTTTCTTGCAATGCAATTCAACTGTTAAAAAGGCCATCTCTTTCAATGCACATCGGAATGAGTTGGTTATTTCATGCATTGCACTGTAAATAGCTTGTTTGTTATTCTTTAATGCACAACGTTATGTTATACAGTACACTTTTTATTATGTTATTTTAGCCAGACATATGCCGAACGAGGACCAGATCTTGAACTTTCTAAACTTGCTCATTGAATCCTCCTAATGTTACTTTAGCCATACAAGAGTTCTTATTTTATAGGAAAAACTTTTCTGGACAGAGTTCTTGAAAATTAAATTACTATACATGTTGACCTGTTGTGGTTATTTTAGCCATACAGATATTTGACCTACTGAACGCATCTGTGGCCCAATAGCAGGGCCGGTTCTATTCCTTTGGTTGCCCTAGGCGAGATTGATTTTAGCGACCCATTTTTTAATTTTGGTACATTTAATCATAATTTTTTTTTCAATTTATTTGTTGGCCAGTTGTGGTCTGTGCAATATCAAATATTAAAAATTCTAAACCTAAAATTGTGTATTATGTACAGTATGTATTGTTCTACTATAGTAATGATAATTTTTTAAATAATATATATTGCATTTTATTGCTGTCTCCCACATTGTCCCACAGCAACATTACAATAGTGTAGATAAGTGTACAATGTTTTATAATAATAATTTATTCTACAGTGTCCAATCCATTTAATTAATTTAACATATTTAATATTGGGTGCATCCAAGTTGGGCCTATTTTAACTTTTTTAAAACACAATAGTTACTTTCCCTGGTAATTAGTTAATTTTATAATGATTTAATTCAGTTACTAACTCTGTGAGAATTTGTGAGAAGTAGTTACTATACACTATAGTGACTGTAACTAATTATTTGTAAGTAACATGCCCAAAACTGATTATGAGCATTTATTAAACTAAACAAAAATGCTCTTATAATCACTCCAAAACTTCAACAAGCTGAAGGATCTGTAATAAATTGTTCATACAAATGCTACAAATAACGTTCAAGGATATTTCTATCATTCTACATAGTTGCATTGTTTTATCTGTGTAATGTAATGTAACTTGTAGATAAATTACAATTATTACCTGGCTGCTATAACTAAGGGGGTTTCGGAGTCCCAAATGTTGTGCATTTTAATGGTTAATTCATTTTTAAATCAAATTTAAATGTTACATTCATCAACCTGGTGCAATTCAGTGTGCAAATTAAACAAAGAAAAATTCAAACCTCTATTAGTTACAGCTGTCTACATTACACTTCAACAATAGGCTATATTGTAAAACAAATGCAATGAAAAATAAAAGAAACTTTCATATTTAGTTTTGTACAAATTTCTATACTTGCTATAGACTTGGAAGCAACTCAACACCTGCAATTAAGCAAAACAAAACGAATAGGCTGCCGATGTACGAGTTTTATGGGCCGTTAAGACAAAAAAATAATAAAAGGCTATGAGATGTCTCAGCCCAAAAAGCACGTCGGTCACCGGGAATCTCAAGTAGGCGACACCGTGAAGTAATGGCTGAGATGAGAGAGGCTTACCTACTGGACTTTCTTTTTATTTTGTTGCTTTCTCTGTGTTCGTCCCTGTGGATCAGAGGGTTTATACCGCTTCATTTCCGATCAACGCGACAGCAGCTGAGCACTTGCCCAACGTAACGCAACCCCCGAAAAAGATCGACAATAATCATCAATTCAATCTAATTAAGTTATTAAACGTGTGGCTGAGGGGCGCCTTAAGATGACAATGTTTAATAAACATTTTTTCTTTTCGCTTCTCATTCTAACTCTGTGATTTATTGATTAATGGGGAGTAGCAGAGAATGTGAATTAGGTCAAGGGGAGATGGGCGACGTTAGAGCGCGCGCCCGCGGCGCACCCAACACATTTGGCGCCCTAGGCAACCGCCTAGTTCGCCTATAGCAATCGCCGGCCCTGCCCAATAGTACCTGATCTTGAACTTTCTATACATACTCATACTCTCCTTCTGTTGCTTCCCTGAGCCACATAGAATGTCCATATCTTAGCGAATCAGTATCTTTTCCAAAGAGTCTTTGAACTTGAACTTTCCATAAATACCCATTAACTCCTTTGATGTTTTTTTTCATCTAGACAGTGCTCCATATTTGACCTACTTAACAAATTTGTGTCCAAAGAGTCTTTGACCTTGAACTTTCCATAAATACTCATAGAGTCCTTCTGCTGTTTTGAGTCCTTCTGAGAACTACTTATTGAGTCCTTCTGCTGCTGTTTCATGAGTAATCAACCTAAATCTCATTTTATACTCATTTACTCCTGTCCATATTTGACCTACTTTACATATTTTTTCCAAAGACTCTTTGAAATTGAACTTTTTATAAATACCCATTAACTCCTTTGATGTTTTTTTTTCAGCCAGACAGTGGTCCATATTTGACCTAAAACATTTCTGTCCAAAGAGTCTTTAAACTTGAACTTTCCAAAAACCCTAATTGACTCAATCTGATGTTTCATCTGACAGACAGTGGTCCATGATTGACCTGCTTACCATATTTCTGGAAAAGAGTCTTGACCATATTTGACCAACTTAACATGTTTCTGGCCAAAGAGTCGTTGAACTTGAACTTTCCATAATACTAATTGAGTCCTTCTGATGTTTCTTAAGCAGGAGAGTCCATATTTAACCTTAACATATTTCTGGCCATGGACCACTGTCTGTCAGATGTTTATCAGATTGAGGTAATGAGTGTTGTTCAGATGAGAATGAGAGAAATATTTTAAGTAGGTCTATCTATAGTTTATTTAACATCAGGAGTCTATAAATTTCCATTGATTAATATCTTTTGACGATTCTTTGACTGGATATGAGTTCAGTCGGTCAATTTGGAAATTCTATATGGCTTAGGAAGCATCAGGAGTCTATATGTATAGAAAGTTCAAGATCAAGTACTCTTGGGCCAGAAAATATGTTCAGTCAGCCCGTTCTCATCCCAAGACGTCATCTAACTGACGCTTTTGACCATAAGTCAACATCCGACGTTTTAGGGCACCCTTTAACATCAGTTAGATGACACCCAGCCCCAGACATAAACCTACCCGCGTCATCTTGCTCACGCTAGACTAAAGCATCAGTTAGATGGCATCCTTTGGACTTTTCTATGGCTTAGCAAGCATCAGAAAGAGTCTATGAGTATGGATAGAAAGTTCAAGATCAAGTACTCTTGGTCCAGGAATATATTCAGTAGGTCAAATATCTGTCTGGCTAAAATAACATCTTAAGAGGTAATTCTGTAAAGTAACTTTATGTTTAAGAACTTTTGGCCAGAAATATTTTCAGAAGGCAAAATAAGAACTCTTGTATGGCTGAAGTAAAATCAAAATAAGTTAATTAGTATGTTTAGAAAGTTCAAGATCTAGTACTCGTGGACCAGAACTATATTCAGTAGGTAAAAGGAACCTATCTATAGTATAGTAGGTCAAGTAGGTCAAATATGGTCAGGAGAAAATTAGTATAAATACAGATTAAGGACTAAGGCTCATGAAAAAGCAGCAGAATGACTCAATAAGTAGTTCTCAGAAGGACTCAAAACAGCAGAAGGACTCAATAAGTATTTATGGAAAGTTTAAGTTCAAAGACTCTTTGGCCAGAAACATGTTAAGTAGGTCAAATATGGACCACTGTTCTGGCTGATGAAACAGCAGAAGGACTCAATAAGTAGTTATGGAAAGTTCAAGTTCCAAGACTCTTTGGACAGAAATATTTTAAGTAGGTCAAATATGGACCACTGTCAGTCTGAAAAAAAAACACAGCAAAGGAGTTAATGAGGTATTTATGGAAAGGTCAAAGACTCTTTGGACACAAATTTGTTAAGTAGGTCAAATATGGAGCACTGTCTAGATGAAAAAAAAACATCAAAGGAGTTAATGGGTATTTATGGAAAGTTCAAGTTCAAAGACTCTTTGGAAAAAATATTTTAAGTAGGTCAAATATGGTCAGGAGTAAATTAGTATAAATACAGATTAAGGACTAAGGCTCATGAAACAGCAGCAGAATGACTCAATAAGTAGTTCTCAGAAGGACTCAAAACAGCAGAAGGACTCAATAAGTATTTATGGAAAGTTTAAGTTCAAAGACTCTTTGGCCAGAAACATGTTAAGTAGGTCAAATATGGACCACTTTCTGGCTGATGAAACAGCAGAAGGACTCAATAAGTAGTTATGGAAAGTTCAAGTTCCAAGAATATTTGGACAGAAATATTTTAAGTAGGTCAAATATGGACCAATGTCAATCTGAAAAAAAAAAAAAACATAAAAGGAGTTAATGAGTATTTATGGAAAGGTCAAAGACTCTTTGGACACAAATTTGTTAAGTAGGTCAAATATGGAGCACTGTCTAGATGAAAAAAAAACATCAAAGGAGTTAATGGGTATTTATGGAAAGTTCAAGATCAAAGAGTCTTTGGAAAAAATATGTAAAGTAGGTCAAATATGGACAGGAGTAAATGAGTATAAAATGACATTGAGGTTGATTGCTCATGAAACAGCAGCAGAAGGACTCAATAAGTAGTTCTCAGAAGGACTCAAAACAGCAGAAGGACTATGAGTATTTATGGAAAGTTCAAGGTCAAAGACTCTTTGGACACAAATTTGTTAAGTAGGTCAAATATGGAGCCACTGTCTGGCTGAAAAAAAACATCAAAGGAGTTAATAAGTTATTTATGGAAAGTTCAAATTCAAAGACTCTTTGGCCAGAAATATGTTAAGTAGGTCAAATATGGACAGGAGTAAATGAGTATGAATAGAGATTAAGGACTAAGGC
>JAQIUQ010002134.1:0-21170 GCA_030378365.1 Hybognathus amarus
AGGGCTGGGCGATATGTCAAAAATATTTTATCGATAATCGCCTTAAAAAATATCGCGATATCCGACCATATCGTCTACCCAAGCCCCGCCACCCAACACGCCCGCCGCGTGTTATAGGCCATATGTCATGTTATTTTAGTCAGATATGAGAACGCGTTGGATATGACGGCGCGACTGCACACAAATCACCTCAGATAAGCTGCTGAGCGTCTAAGCCAACGCGCCGCAATCGCAAATGAAAGTGAAAGTAAGTCGCAGAATCTTAAATCTTCATTAAAAGTAAAGAAACGAAATGATCTGACCACCAGGCTGTTGGCGCTCTCTCTTACTTGGTGATTTTGCTGATGATGATCAATAAAATGCAGCGCATCTGTTGCTTTCGGTGACGTGCACTTCATTAAATCTGTATATAGCGCGGGAATTGAAGATCGGATTTAGGCTATCCGTTTTGCACATTTATGTGACCAGGTGTAATGGAATCATTTTGATAAATCAGAGTTCAGATAAATCAGCTCCGATCTGAGAAAACGCATGAAGTGGCAGGTGTAAACAGCCCCGTTGAGTCTGGCTGCACTTTATCTAATGATAGCCAGGAATTCAGCTAGTTTAATTTAATGATTGGCACGTTAAAGGTTTTACTTCGCTTAGTTTGAGCTTGAACGAGCATAAATCATTAGCTTTGTGTGGTTAGCTAAAAATTATCACACTGTTCTTATCACATCGCCTGTTTGAAACGAATTTCGTTTTGCGAGGAGAAATGATATATAATATAACTCATATATATAATATATAATTCAATATATAATATAGCTTACAATATTGAATAGAGAACAGAACAGAACCGAATTTGATGATTGTAAGAACAGTGAATGCGTGTTGATGTCAAGGTGACAGGTGCTTATTTGTTTTAAGGTCCGGTCTCTTTCTTTTCTTTTTTTTAGCGTTATCGACTGATTTAATGATAGCCTAAGTTAATTTCCTAATTATAACGTGCGCTTTTTTAAAACTTGTATTCAAACTATAATATATTCGTTATTTTATTTGTCTAAAATTAGGTTTTAAAACCAATTGTTTTGTTCTGCATGAGCAAAAACTTAAGCCGCTCAATAAAAATTACTGCTTTATTTATTTAGAAACATAAGTTACTAATAATTAGGCTATATATTTGGGTATTTTATTTATGTATTTTTGTTCATGTTTTAATCTAAAGCAAAGTATAACGCTCGATATCTGTAACCGACCTCCCAACATTGCAAACTCTGAACGCGTGCATGAGATATTCAAAGCAACGCAATTTCTTCATCCGTTTGCAATATAACGAAATTTTAATTTTAATTACAATGGTCATGTTTTTATTTTTTTAGAAGGCCTGTTTATTATGTGCAACATTTAAATTAATATTCAGAAACGGGTAAAGTTACTTTTCTGATGAACTTTTATACTAAACCAGAATAAAATATTGGAGATGTCTGCTATTCTGAATTAACAGGATTATTTTTTTTCGTCTAGAACGAAAATATAAAAATCAAGAAATCCAGGAAAAAATGTTTAGCAGAATTACGAAAGTGATAAATGATCTTTGACAGGTAACGCATCTCAAAGTCGCATGCTGAGTCCAACACAGACTCGTGTTGCAGTTGGAGCAGTCAGCGCCGAACAACAGGCACACAATATTAAGTTTAGGCATAGGCCTACTGTAAAAGTTCAGCGAGAGATTTTCTTTATCCTTTGTTCTTTTATCAACTTCAAATATTGGCACCGAGTGCAGGCTGTCAATGCACGGATTCAATAGACACAGGCCTGCTTACCGACTCTGTTTACAGGTCGGGATATTTCGAACTTGAAAAAAGATGTGTAATGACGTCTTTCCATGGTTGAAACAATTCTTCTGATGTTTAATCATGTTTATTATTTCATTCTATAAATTAACAAGAAGTATATTTGTGTGATATTGTATGCACATTTGTCCGTGCACGAGAAGCGGCTGTGTGCTGCTCAGTAAACAGCGCTCATGCAGAAGTGTTCTCTCGCGTCTTGTGCTTAAAGAATGCTATCAAGAAGAATCGATTTTCTATTCCTAACCCTACTAGCCTACAGAAAATATTTAAATCATGCTATTGCATGTAAATAAATATGTGTATAACTACAGGGCTATGCGAAATATGTTTGTCTTTTTTTATTTTTTTATTGACGATTATCGTCTGGAAACAGACTTAGATATCGATATCGCGATACTTGCGAGACATTGTCAATATACGATAATATCGTCATATCGCCCAGCCCTAGAGCTCAAGGCAGATTTCCAAAATTAATTTACTCCACACATTTTATTCCACCTCACACTGTGCATAACATTCTTGCTGTTATGGGAATACCAACCCGACATGAATTACCAAGAATCAACTTGCCTTATTAGTCTCATTTCCCCAAAAAGCCAAGATGAAGCCAAGATCCAGCAAATAAATTAATGAAAGTAAGGGCTTTTGGCAATCCAGCGCAAACTGTCTGCCAGCAACGCGCTCCAGACGGCAAGGGATTCCTTTCAGAGTCTGGCCTGCTGGCCTGCACTGTGAATTTCCCCTCCTTCTGATCTGAGCGGCTTGGCAGTCTTTGAGGCAGAGCCTCGTGAGCATGTGTCAGACCTGCATCCTGAGACAGCGAATGCTGGACTGAAGGCTTGTTCAGGATCACAGGGGTCACAGATGCTGAAAGCCTCTTCACTCAGAGAAATACAAAAGCACCAAAGCAACAGCCAAGACATTTTCATTTGGACAGTTTCTGGAGAGGTAGTTTATGAGTAATATACGTCATAAAAAGCCATAGTCATAAACACTGCTGAGCTTAATGTGGCATGTGGGGACAACGGTTTGCTTTAATGGCTTGAGACTTTGTCAAAAAGTCAAGTGTGGACTTGTCACCCTGAGGTTTTGTTGGGCCTGCCGCCTAGGAAGATCTGCCTACCTGTCTGAGTGCCTAAAGCAGATTGGCATCTGATATTTATCTGAGTTTTTCGATTTGTTGTCAATAGCATGCGCACTCTGTAGGCATATATTCATACTGATATTTTGCCGCTATGTGAAAAAAATCCATCAAAATGCGCCAGCGCTGTTATCAACCCCAGGGGATTAACTGTTATATGTTACACACTACATAGAGATACAACCACATTAAGATGATAAGAGCAAATCATTTGTGACTCAATGAGAGCTGTTTCAGTACTATGGTGTGGTCTAAATCCTGAAAATAATCAAATAAATAATGAGTTGACAACAACTCTGTCACCCAACGATTCTATCTTATCTACAAACCACGTTTTGTCATGAAAAAACACGCAATAAAAAGAACCAGAAATGAGGCGAAACAGCACGTGCGTCAATACCCAGCAAAGAAGAGAACACAACACATGGAAGTCAGACAGAAACTAGTGCTGCACACTGTTTGAGCGCCGATCTGCTCTAGAAAAATTCAAAAATAAAAGAAAAACTAAGATTTACCTGGTGTCCTCAACCCATGCGTTGTTATGATTGGCTGTACTCATGACATCACTGAGTTTGAGTCGCGCGACCACTCTGGATGTCTAGCAGGCTAGATATTTTCTAGGCTTGGCGACGCGTCTGTGAGGCGTCTGCGAGCGTTTTCGCTGCATTGTTGGCTCTTTCATGAAAATTCATGACCGAACCGGAAGAGACCCGTAATGTGCTACACCGAACCAACCCGGACCCGTCGTTCATTTCAAAAGTTGGACCCGGACCCGTGCAGACTCGAGCAATGCCATAAATGTACTTCCCGGACCCGACTCTGGACCCGTACCCGGCAGGAAGACACAAAACCGTCTGGAACCGATTGTCACATTATTTCACACGAGTTGCGAAAAATAAAACTTTGTCTTCAAACATCAAACATAGTTTAATATGAATACACGTGGAGTATCCCTTTAAGGATGTGATGTTTGAAACCAAAATACAAAACCACAGCTGCATAAAACACAAGACAATTATTTTTGGACGGTCTGGATTTTAAGAATTAAATGATAAAAAGAGATGGATGGGAGAAAGTATATAAATAATATTAAAATAACACCATCATATTATTTATTAATATTTTAAATAAGCTTGTTTTCATTTTTGTTTAATTTTAGTCATTTTGTTTCTATGTGCTTTTGTCATTTTTATTTACCAAGTGCTGAAATTGTCAAATTTGGCAGCATACCACAGATGTTCGTACTTAAACACTAGGTTGAAAATAACTCTGAATATTCCTTTGTGCATTAATACAAGGTGGTGACAGCTTTGCAATTTGTAGTATTAATTGGAAGCTAAAAAAAGGATTCTCCCCTAAAATCTATCAGTAACTTCACTTGATGTAGCCTTGTGAAAACACCTTACACATGAGATGTGTAAAACATGCTGTTATTATGAAAGATTTGCACTTTTGAAGGTGAATAATTAGGCAGACTTGCAATAGGGAGCTTCTTGGGGAAATGAACTGGGGTTGATCTGGTCTATAATGCCTGGAGAAAGCTATTGTTTACATTACCAGTCATGTCAATGAACACAGGACCCTCTTGAAGTACACGATTGGAAGTCTAGCAAATTTGCTCAAGGGACCAAAAGCAGTCATTGTCATGTGACTAATCACTCTGACACAACAAACAGAGACTGTTCTCCGAACATTGGCTGAACATTTAAAAACATTAAAAAAATGTTTAGGGAACATTCAGAAATTATGTTTTCATTACTTTATTACATTACTTTTTCATTACTGTCAGCAAAGTATTCTTCGACATTCAAATCCATTAACATTTATTGACACTTGAGGCAATACTTGAGGCTATGTTATTTATTTAACTAAATAACAAAATAAGTTAAGACGTTAAGTATACCAATTTAGTTTAACAACAGTACAATTGCAGGGTATTAATATTAAGTACATATATATGTAAATGTATTTGTTGTATACTTAGCATAAAACAAATGTATTTTAAATACATTTTAGTATAATTATTTTCACTAGGGAATCCTGATTGGTTGATGGAAGATAGAAAATTAATCGGAGGACCCCACCAGTAGCTTACAACCCCACTATCCATATTTTGCATTAACTTTCTGACAAGACACAACTATCAGCAATAACCAGAAAAAGCTTTGTAACCAGAAAAGCTGTGTAAAGTACAATGCAAGCACCTATTAAGGCATTCACAATACATATTAGAAACATAAAGCACAAAAATTTACAAATAATACTTTTAAATTTTCAAAGGAGCATGTCGTACACTATAAAAAAAAATCTGTTAAATTTACAGGAAAACTCTGGTAACCACAGCTGCCAGGGGTTTCCTGTAAATTTAACGGATTTTTTAAAATACATGGTAAGAACATTTTAGGTTTTACAGACTTTGACCGCATTTAATTTTACAGCAATAAACCATATTTCATCATCTGATATAATGTTATTTTTCTGACCTTTTGAAGTATTAGTATCTGTCTTGTTCAATTGTAATACACTGACTGCCAACAATCACAGCCGTAATGAGAGTCATATGATCAATCAAAGCTCATCATAATCAGATCTTTCACAAGAAAGTTCATACTATTATATAGAAGCTGCACAGTGTCATTCACACAAACATTAAACACCATCATGGTAACATGTTGAAATTTTAAAAAATGCAATAAGTATTAATTTAACAACATTAAATGTAACATAAAACCCTAATGTACATAACTGATTAGAAAAAAACTAAGAAAATTATGAAGAAACAGTTCAAATACATTAAATGTGAAGTGTCACGCAGGGAATTGTGGGAATGTCAATTTACATTTTTTCACTGTAAATTATACAATGACTTCTTTTCACTTCCAAAAACTGTAAATTTAACAGTATTTTACAGTAAAATTACATTAAACGTACCATTATTTATATCACAGTTATTTACCGTATAATAAGGAAACGTTCTGTTAACCAATTAACATTTTTTTTCTGTAGCATTTTTACAGTCTTTTACTATCATTTTTTACAGTGTAGGCCCCACACTTTGGAAAATACTATAAATAGTATGTTTGTTTCTTGCACCTGCGCAATGCTAGATAGAACAAGCAGTTTGGAAAATGGATGAATGTTTCTTGCAACAACAAAAAAATAGCTATAATAAAACAGCTAATTTTTAATGTCCAACCATGAATAGAGAAAGATCCTAAAAAGAAGCAGATGGTTTAGTTACAGCATCTATAACCAGCAGGGCTAGCCATGGAGCTAAACCTTGAGATCTGGAGATAAAAAGATTCTGGGAAGAGGATCTTCAACATCAGTGTAAGTGAGGACATAATATTAATCAGAATGAGTCACACTGCTTAAACCCATCTTCACTTTCTCCACTAGAATTGAGTTGATTTGAGAAACAGCTCATCTCATTAATCATGCTATAATTTCTATGACTAACCCTGTATTAAAGTGGCAATCAAGAATACATGAATAGTCAGATGGTTAATCAGCTGAGTCTTTTGTATAATTCTCTTCATAAGTGTGA
Source organism: Hybognathus amarus (assembly GCA_030378365.1). NCBI lineage: Eukaryota > Metazoa > Chordata > Actinopteri > Cypriniformes > Leuciscidae > Hybognathus > Hybognathus amarus. The sequence goes on from JAQIUQ010002134.1 coordinate 6,527, forward strand.
CACATTTAAATTATTAGTGAGGGTCACTTGTTTAACAGAAAATATACTCTGTTCGAACTGAAGAGGTTGAGCTGATATGACTCAGAGCTGAATTTATCGAATCATAAATAAGATAACAAAGAGGTAAAGGGGGAGCAAAGTGTCAGGGATGGCGGATGTGAAAGTTCAAGGAGTGCAAACATAACAGCTATCTTGTGGTATGGGTGAACAATAGAGATGATGGGCTCAGAGGTCACTGGCTGGATGACAGCCCTGCCACACATGAACCTCAAGGACTCCTCATGCACTAGGAGAAAAGGTATCAACAGATTCATGACATCTGTGATGAGGCATAATATCCATCACTTACTTGCATTTTACCTAATGAACCTATTCTGCCACATAAGAAAAAAATCACGCTTTGGTAAATCATAACTTATAAATTATGCGACACAAGGTCATAATTATGAGATAAACATATTTGGACATGAAAGGGCAATTTGTATTTCATATTTCTTTTGTTGTTGTAATAAATATGATTTACCTAAGCATGATTATTGTTCTTATCTTGGAAATGGTTTTCCATATAAGCCTAGATAGGTGAATTACAAGGAGTCTTATGTATTTTAATGTATTCACATATTTTAGTATTATTTGCACAGTGAAAAAAAAAATAATAATTAGTTGCACATAAAAAAAAATGATTTTTAGTTAGTGTTTACAAAACAAGCTACATTTTTCAAAATGCATGTATGCATGTTGAAAAATAAATATTTACATGTGACTGGAAATGCTTACTTTACACGCTCCTCAATTTGCACATTATAAATGAGCTGATAAAAACAAGTTAATAACTAAGAAACATATGTGTGCATAATGTTATCTGTATTTAAATGTAAATCAATTTAATGCAACAACTCAGAAAAGCATTTTAGTAGGGAAAGCATGTAATGATAACCATGATGTAAATGAAAACCATTTGACATCATGAGAAAGAATCAAGCTGGATTTCAAAGAGGAAGAGGATGCACCGAACAAGTTCACATAGCCTACTAAGACGATTAATCGAGGGCGCCATCGACAAGAACCTAGACCTCTACATCATATTCATTGTCTTTAAGAAAGCGTTCGAACTCGGTCACACAAAACGTTTTGTTCGACATCTTGCAACACAGAATTCCTGATAAAATCGTAAGAGGTATTCACACTATCTACAACAACTCAAAGTCAAGTAATGGTTGAAGGTAAGCTAATGGAACAGTTCAACATCTCAACTGGTGTTTTTCAAGAAGACACACTAGCTCCCTTTCTATTCATCATAATCATAGATTTCGATCCTAAAGAAAGCAGAACAAGAAGCATGCGATATCAACGGGCTCACATGGCTTCATGAAGAATTTATCTAGATCATCGAGATATCCAGTCACTTCACTGTTTGATCTCGAGCTTGCAGACGACATTGCGCTGCTCGAGGGCGGCAACAACAAGCAGCAAAATCTAGAAAAATCGCAAGCTCAACTTCAAACAACAGCAAAGTGGGCAAAACGAGTAGGACTTGAGGTCGACATTAAATAGACGGAGGCATTTAGCAACAAAGAGCTTGCCGGGCCAGAGACGCCAATCCACCTACATCAATTCATCGAACTCGACGGACAAAAACTCGAATGGACAAAAGACTTCAAATATCTTGGCTCTTACATCGCGTCGAGACGAAAACAGACATCAAAGCACGAAAAGGACAAGCGTGGGAAGCATTCTGGAAAATAAAGGATGTATTTCTATCAAAAACTCTTCCAATCAAACTCAAACTAAACATATTTAAAAGCAGCGTGCATCTCCATCCTCCTGTACGACAGCGAAAGTTGGATTATCAACCAGAAAATGCAAAAATCACTCAACAGCTTTGCCACCAGTTGCTACAGAATCATACTTCGGCATCAAGAAGATGGATCGAATAAGTAACCAAGCTGTATACGAAGCAGTCGAAAAAAAAATCAAATCCAACAAAGGCAGCTACGCTTCGTCAGCCACTCACTTAGAAGAGACTCAAATTACCAAATAAATAAATATGTGTTATATGCGCCCGAAGAACGACATGGCAAACGAAGCCGAAGCCATCAAAGATTAATTAAGAACAATTTATTTTATATTGCCAACATTAAAGACACCTGATGTTAGCTAGCAGAATCACTGAAGGAGAAAACCGTAATTTTAAAACAAACCTAAAACAAACACCGATCACCATAATGGTGACTTCAATTTACGTTTTTTTTTTTGGTTGTTGTAAGTTTTACTCATTTTAAATGGTTAACTTTTAAAGAGGTCATGAACTGGCTTTTTAAATGGTACCTATTATGGAGTTTTGAAAAGTGCCCTTCATGTAGTGTGTAACATAGATCTAAGTGAACGAAAACATCCTGCAAAGTTTTAAAAATGAAAGTTCACCGTATACAAAGTTATTGTCTCTCAAAAGTAAGAGTCGACTCTGAGTCTCTGATATGAATCGTTCAACGAACAATGCTTTTCCTTTGTCTAGTTGACGTCAACTTGACAAGTTATTTGAATAAGAAACGCCCACTTATTGCGCTCTGAGACACCAGGGAAAACCGGAAAACAATCATGTCGACGAGACGCTGTGTTTTGAAGTGCGATGCAAAAGCGAACTTTTTTCATCTGCCAGGAGAGGAGCATTTGAAGACTAAGTGGCTACAGTTCATATATACAAGTATACCACACAAGTATAGCCCAAACCTTGTTCTGTGTTCGCGTCATTTTGAAGATGATTGCTTCACAAACCTAAATGCTATAAAGTATGGATTCGTGAGCCGGCTGATACTGAAGGAAGGATCAGTACCGAGTTTATTCCGTCATACTCTGCACAGAGAATACCAATCACAACTTGGCTAGGTCATCTGACCAATCACCGCAGATTAGCGTCACGCAAAGGCGGGTTTTGGAAAAAGGACTCGCTAAACGATTCATATGGGAGTCGGTGAGCAAATCAGGTAAAAATAAATGCATATTGTAAGACAACAAAAGGGTCCCAACTCCCAGAACAATATTAGGAACATTTTAAATGCCATAATAGGTACCCTTTAAATTTTGTTATATTGTTGTCTGAGGTCAACATATGACGTTCTGAATAATGAATAATTAATAACTCTGTTTTGTACCCAAGTTGTGAGCCTACCTGAAAAACGGTCGTTTTTTATGGGCGTATCGCACTGAAGACTTGGAAATCAACGCCCACTGCTGCGAGTGGATAACAGTTTTGCATATGATAATGAGTTTAACTCACCCGTCGGTGCACGTGGGGAAAACATCCAGTGTTGTAAAATGGCAACCGGATTCGCCCATACATGTTCGACCCAGAGTCCGTCTGTTGCACAATTCCTATCAGACCCAATATAGACGGCACACGGTTCTTTTCTCTTAATCGGTCTGCAAATCCAGCCTCGAACTGTGTCTTGTTCACAAAACAATCCTTGGTGAAATGAAGCGAACATACGGATAATGTTTTACACTCATCTGCTGGAACGTCATTAAAAACACATTTTAACCAGGCATTCCTAATATTGGAATCCAGAGGAAGCTTATGCAGCGACTGTCTTCTTCCACAGCCAGGCACGGCACAACATTTTGTCAACGGAATGTTTATTGCTGGGAGCTCGCTCCGGTTTGTCATCATGAGGTATGCTTTTGTTTACCTATGCGTGAATGCGTGAATCGGTGGGTGGGGCAAAATCGGCCGTGTTGAAGTAGGCGTTGATGAGCGGGTGGGGTTTTAGCGTCTTTGACGTCATACTTCCACACTTTCAAAAACGAGTCGTTTGTTGAGGCTGGGGTCAATAAAAGCTTTTTATCTTTTTTAGCTTTTTTTCAAATTTTTTTGATTAGATAAAGCATTTTTAGTGTAGTAATCGAACTGAATGGAGAAAACTTGAGACCAACTGCAAACCCGTTTTGTTCGCAGCCGATTGATGATTATGTAATGATAAAACGTATAACTTGAATTGTAAATAAATCCTTGCAGTGTAATTAGCTTTAAATAAAAGTATCTACCAAATGCATAAATATACGTAGAATCAAAAAGATTTTCTAATTTATGATATAGTTTTGCTGTTGTTCTTGTTGTTGAATGCCAGGAAGAGGAAAAAATCAATCAAATCAGGAAACAAGTAATCAACCCAACCCAACCCAACCTCTATGTGCTGTTAAACATGAAAGACAGGCGACTAGCACAGTGAAGTGGTGGGAAGAACTGTTGATTGAATTCTGACAGCTTGGTGCATCCGGCCTCTACCACCCCCTCTGGATAATGAAGTGGTGATAAGTTTACCCAGCCGGACGAAGCCCCATGGGATAGATAATGAGGCCAGTTGTTAATTAATGTAAAGTTCCTCTGGTCTCTGTATGCTCTGTGAATCCCAATTAGTCTAAAGCCTAACAACATGTTGCACTTGATTTTCAGTTCACTTCAAAGCTCAAGCTCCTTCTGCTGTTTTCAGAGTCCCTGCTTTCTCAAAGTCTTTATACTAAAGGGCACGCTGCATGACATGGAGGAAAGACAGAAATGCGTACACTTCTGCTTAGATGCAACCACTGCTTCCACCGCTCACGTCAAATCATTAAAACAACACCGTGTCCGAAACATACTGTATGAGACAAGAAAATTTATCAGCCCACATTACATGAGAAGAAATGCTCTGCAACACAGCACAAACAAAGTCAGAACAGAGTGTGGATGAATTTGGTGTTGGATAATCAATATACATGAGGAGAGATTTTGGTGTGGGCGGGGCTATATTGCGCAATGCAGATATAGAACTATTGTATAAAAAAATAGAATATTAGCAACCAACCAGGAATTAGGATTGTGCATTATTCATATTTTACATTATTTCAATATTTAGCTGTTTTCTAGTTTAATATATTTTGAAATGTCATTTATTCCTGTGATGTCAAAGCTTAAAGCTACACTGTGTGATTTTTACCCTCATCTAGTGGTGAAAAGGTATATGACCATCCAGTGAATTTTAGTTTATGTTCCTCTCAATTCCAATTTCGTGTTTAACTCCTACGGTGGCCAATGTAGTCCAAGATTAACATGGCTTCCAGTTCGACCTCGTCCATGAGTGTTAACTTAAACGTAACGCGCAAGGCGAAGCTTGAATTAACGGGTATGTCCCTCTTTGGCTAATGTACTTTCAACATGGCGACCGACATTAGAACCCCTTACCAGTATGTATTTTCAATGGCATGTTATACACTCACGAGAATACTTTATTACTTGAACAAAGTAAATATACATTAATGAGCACTTATATTTTTGAAAAAGAAGTGGTTTTAGCTAAGAATAAACTAAGAGTTACACAGTGTAGCTTTAATTTTCAGCATCATTACTCCAGTCTTCAGTGTCACATGATCCTTTAGAAATCATTTTAATATGCAGATTTGGTGCTCAAGAAGTATTTATTATTATTAAGTTTTTTTAATAGTTTTTTTGGCTGAACGCTTTTGAACGGTAGTGTATTTAACTGCTCAAATCCATCTTTTTTATGCACCTGATCAGATCTGTGTTTCCTGTGTGACCTAATGCCACAGATATCGAACACGCTGAGATCCTGTAGGGATTTACTCAGGCCAAGGATCTTATCATAATGTTTTCATTTTACGAACGGTGAAGTGATTTCCCCATATCCTATTGGCAATCTGTCAGGCCTACGCCACAGATCGTATTCTGCAGCGTGTGCAGGTCTCGCTGGCTTCAGAGTTCACCACCGCTTTGCTTCATTTCTCCCATGGTCAGTGGGTAAGTCTTGCACTGCAGTAAAGCACCTCGATGACTATGGACCATTAAAGTGCTATTGAGTTTCTGTCAAATCGCCAGCACCTACAATCTCTCACTGTCCCTCCTCTCAGCCCTCTCCATTATCAGGGCCCTCCAGCCGTGGCTCAACATCTCCATAGACATAGCTAAGATTGCCATACCTGGCCAGAGTCTGCATTAGTTTCAGCCGTCAAAACCTTGCTTTAGGTTTGTGTGAGGCAGGATGTGATGTATCCTTGTGTTTCTGGGCTAACCCATAACCCTACATCAATATAAGCCTCAGCAATTTTCTTCCATTGGGAGAGATTGGGGACTCAATCTCATATATGTTGCTTGTGAAGACCCTTGTTGTAATTGGATCCTTCACATAGTGCAAATAGGCCTTTTCTGGAGAGCAGAATAAAGCAGAAATCATTGGTTTCAGAGAGTGGAACTAAAGAAGAAATGTGACACAAGTATGGGGTCAACAAGAGGGTCAAGGTTTGGCTGGTTAACATTAATCGTTACCCCCTGCTGGTAGATACCAGAAATTCACCATCTGGTTTAAAAAACTTTCCCCAGTGACTGCCATTTAAAGTGTCCCTATATTATGATATTTCAAATGTTTCCAATTTTGATTTGAAGGCAGCCTACAATAGGATTAGCTACATGCAGCCAAGGTCATAAAACACTTTGATTTTCTCATAATATACATTGCACATCATCTCATTTCTCAAAGAGTCTGGAAACGATTCAATATTTCCCATTAGCGTGCTAAACTTACACAATACTAGAGAACCTCTTGTTAGAGAACCTGGTTGCAGGTACTGGTAGTGATTCTGCATAGAAGGAAAGGGGAATTTAGAGGCTTCAGTCTGTGATCTGGGTACGATTCTTAAACATTTGTCACATCAGCTGATTTGTAGGGCAGCTTAGACCTATTCATCAGGCCCTGCAGTCACTGGCCAATGAATTTATGTTCATCATCCACATACTCTGTCCCGGACCACATCAACTGGGGCTAGGCCTGTTTTTTTATTTATTTTGATTTTATTTCTAGAGTTATTGTCCTAACTATGTATGATATGTCTTTTTTTTTTGTCAAAAACACAATATTTGCAACATTTGTTTAAAAGCTTATTCATTTTCCCAAAATTTGCAGTCAGTAAGATTTAAAAATGTATTTAAAGATGTCCCTTATGCTCACCACAGCTGCATTTATTTGATCAGAAATACAGTAATATTATGAAATATTATCATAATTTAAAATAATGTGTTCTATTTTTAATACTTTTTAAAATGTAATTCATTCTTGTGTTGACAATGCTGAATTTTCCATTAATGTAACTTTTTAGCAATTTAACGCATCCTTCGAATTATTTTTATTTCATAATTATTTAAAAAAATCTTACTGACCAGTACAGTAGTAAATAATTTTTTTAAATATTTCTTATAATATTTATTTTTTGATAGTCTTTTTTATTTCAGTAATGGTTGCTATGATTACTTAATCTTTTCATGTAGTAATCAAAATAATGATCAAAGTGTATTTTTATTAAAATAAAATATAATTTAAAAAATATATAATATATATATATATATAATATATAATCTTAATTAAAACCTGAAATGTTACTATTATTCAAGAGAATTTAGATTAAATTCTAGTCTGGTTTATTCATAATAACTGGTTTATTAAAATAACTGGTTTATAGTCAGAATTACAAAAGATGATGTGTTCAGTGAACAATAATTCATATGCTTAATATAACGCTTGTGTCTGTGGCCAAATGATTAAAAATTTGTTTGTGAAAATAGGTACTATATATATATTAACCTTCCAATTCTATACCATAACTCATTTTAGGTTTGAAATGTACAATCTGTTTTTCTGCTCTGGGTCAGTTGGGGTAATAACATTGAACACTTTCATTGGAGCTCACAAATTCTCAATTAACACACGATTCGTATGATGAATGCCCTAACATCCCCAGGTCAAACCATTGGACCACAATCCCGAGACACAATATTGGATTGCCCCTTTAGCTTTATGAGGCAGGACCTCATTAGTGACCAGTCTAACATGACCTTTATGTTGAAGTGTCGGTGATGCACACTTCTATGGCGGTTCCCTAATCAACAGGGATTAATAGAGAGCAGCTTTGGAAATTACTGCTGTGGTCCAGTGCTGCTGATAGAGATGTCAGCTATTCTAATGAGCACCACTCCACTGTCTTTCCTCCTCTGAAAAGTGACCATACGTGGAATAGGATATAATAGACATCGATTTTCAATGGCCACCTTCAACATTGGTCACTCTATCCCCAAGTGTTAAGAGGAGAGAGCATTGATCGGGATAAGGCAGCTGCTTTTGGTCAGGGAGCCACTGCAGGAGAATCCAGTGGAATGCCTGGCCCTCTTTGTCACATTAAGCCACTCAGTATTGTCTATATCAGGGTATGTCAGTGTTATAATGTGGTTGGAGGAAGAAATCTATGATGGTATATGTGTGCAGGTGGTAAATCTCTTCTACTTTAAATGCACACAGAGGGTTGTTACTGAACCACAGATGGTTCAGTAACATGGAGACTAAAAAGAAGATTTTAGCCAAAAATTACCCTCATCTCCCACATGTTGTTCTTAAACCCATATGTATTTTCTGTGAGATACAAAATAAGATGCTTTTGAAGAATCATTACATTGCTCTTGCCAAATGACTGTTAACAGCGGCCAAGAACTACTGAGCTAGAAAGAAAGAAAGAAAGAAAGAAAGAAAGAAAGAAAGAAAGAAAGAAAGAAAGAAAGAAAGAGAAAGAAGAAAGAAAGAAAGAAAGAAAGAAAGAAAGAAAGAAAGAAAGAAAGAAAGAAAGAAAGAAAGAAAGACAGAAGACAGAAAGACAGAAAGAAAGAAAGACAGAAAGACAGAAAGACAGAAAGAAAGAAAGAAAGAAACTTGTGTGCTATAATCAACTAAAATAAATATAAGTGAATGGCAATTTACATCTTGTTCCTCATGTGCATCTGTAATAGAAGACATGGTTGAGTAAAATCAACGTGATTTTATATGATTTTTCATGGATCATTAATTTAAATTCTGCTCTGTACTTCATACAAAACTATTAAATACAGCCAGAGAGGACTGCGACTGCAAAGCATCATCATGTGAACGGCTTTTGGTACCGGTTTTGACATTTTCGCAATAAATACATTATTGTGGTTATACTTGTCTGTTAGTTTTTCATCATAATTGTAGTCTACGTAGTTTTTAGGAATTGTTATGGGTAGGTTTAGGGGTAAAAGTAGGATTGGTGGCTCAAAAAATATTTAATGCTATATTGTTACTGCCATTTCCCTACACATCTGTAAAATGGGTATGTTTAGGTTTGGGATTAGGGTTGCGGGATCTTACATTTATCTATAAAATGGTAAAAAGAGAAAATATACAGATATCTTTATGATATAGAATATACATAAAATGTTAACGTTTTGTAGCTGTAAAAACCTAATAATGTTCCGTTTAAATGTTGCAGATATGTCCATATTATATGTTTCAGCATCTATCCAAAGGTACTAAAAAGTATGTTTTCTATCTTTGCAAAAAATGTAAAATACACACGTATTAACAATGAGACAAGGCTGGTAAAATTGTAAATTTAATTTACAATTTAATTTACCGTAAACACGGCAGCGTCTCGAAAAATATCTGCGTCCACACGAAACCACTGAAACCGACTGAAAACGATGTAGTAGACATCCCAGACCAGTATGCGGCACTGTAATTCTGCCATAGATATCCACTAAAAATGCAAGAAGAAGAATTAGAGCATGCGCGCTGTATGTGTAGGCAGTAAAATAAAAGGCTATGAAATATTACGCACAGTTGCTTATTTTCTTTTTTACCAAGAACTTTATTTAACAACCATAAATTGCCTGGTACAAAATAGGGAGTCAAGATATTCGATTAGTTAGCGGACTCGGAAAGCTTGCCACAAAGACCGGCAAAAGTAACGAATGTGTCAAATATAGATTTTAATTGGTTATAAATAAACTAATGTTTTCTGTCATTCTTGACTGAAAAGAGGAAGTTGATGATGCTGCTGACTCGCCACTTCGCAGTATGTGAACGCGCCTATGGAGTAACGTAGGCTAATACACTATACAATATACAAATACAATATTATAACAAATTCCAGTCTGCAACATCAAGCAGCATAGCAGGCTGTTTTAAATCACGGCGGCAATTTCTGGAATCAGAATTTAAAAAACAAAAAAAAAATCTGAATATGACACGTGAAATATGACACATACATTAAATAAACTACTGTTATTGTGCTTTTAATGTCACCTTTGTTGCTTGAAAGCCCCTAGTTATGAACTTTCCTTGTCTGAGAATTGTGTAAAAATTCTTCAGAAATGTACATTTTTGTGTTCCATGAAAACCAGTATATGGTTTTGGAATGACATGAATTCCAGTAGATTTGATATTTCTGCCTCACTAAACACTTGTGCCGGATTTGAAACAGTATTTTCTCAGTACCGCATCTCAGACCAACATTCCTGGACGAAACAAACAAGAGAAACACAATTTTGATCCAACAACGCAGAGTAGATAATTAATTTGATGTGAGGAAGCATCCCAATCTGTCTCTTGTTTCACTGACAGCAGCGATGGGGATAAAATTATTGCACAAACAAAGCTGAATCTTTTGTCCCTAGAGCCTTTAGATGTTATGCAACTTTTGTAATTGCATTCTGCTGCTGTTTGTGCCTGAAAACAAAACAAGATTTATGACAACTGCGGCCGATCAAACATGTATACAAGACGGAAATTAATGGCTGTCTCCTCAAAGTTCATGGCTGATTGTCATTTGTGCTATGGCTCAGAGGTGTGCTGAATGTTAATGAAAAAGTTGATCTGAGAAACAGTGGCTCAGCAGTGCAGGGCAGACACAGACACATGAAAAATGCATGGAGCTCTGTGTGTACCTTCAACTTCACTCATCTGAATTCCACTCCCATTCCAACTGGCCAACAAGCAAGAATATCAATTACATTAGCAATTTAGGGGGTAGCGACTAGCGAGCGAGTAACCGTTGAGCAGCTCTCGTGAGACGCACCACTGCAAATGCACACAATGGCCATTCTGAGCTCCTGTGCTTAGCAGTCACCTCAGGAAAACATCCAACTTATTGCGTTAATGGAGACTGAAGTGTTTGCACCAAGAGAATATGTTCATTAGCATCGTGATTCATGTGGAGAATCAAACATCTCAGTAGGGGTTCCCTCTTTTTACCTCAAATGAGTGCCAGTTTCTAGCTGCAAACCTGTTACTAGTAGCTTACTGCAAAATTAACTAATCCAATCTGTGTGTGTTTCAGGAAAACCCATATATGTGCAATAATGAATGTGATGCTGAAACCGAGGAGCTGGCCCACCCGCCCGAGCTCATGTTTGACTCTGAAGGACGAAACCCTACTACGTTCTGGCAGTCGACCTCCTGGAAGAAATATCCCAAGCCCCTTCAGGTCAACATCACACTGTCCTGGAACAAAACAATAGAACTACACAGATGACATTGTCCTTACCTTCGAGTCTGGCCGACCTGAGCAATTAGTCTTGGAGAAGTCGCTGGATTACGGTCGTACGTGGCAGCCGTACCAGTTTTATGCAGCTGACTGTTTGGGATGCCTTTACTATGAGCTCAAGGGCAGGTGGTTTGTAATTTTCAGCATCACATTATACACATATATGCGTTTCTGACAGCGGGGTGTGGATTCATTAAGATTTTGCCAGTAGTTATAGTAACAGGTTTGCAGCTGATTGAGGTAAAAAGAGGGGAACCCCTACTGAGAATGTGATTCTCAGCCGCGAGATAAAATCTAATGAACATATCTTGGCAAACCTTCAGTATCCTGGCAACAATAGTTGGATGTTTTCCTGAGGTGACTGCTAACGCACAGGAGCTCAGAATGGCCATTGTGTGCATTTGCAGTGGTGCATGCTCAGCGAGAGCTGCTCAGCTTACTCGGCTCGCTAGTCACTACCCTAAGTTGCTAATGTCATTGATATTCTTGCTTGTTGAGCCAGTTGGAATGGGAGTGGAATTCAGATGAGTGAAGTTGAAGGTACACACAGAGCTCCATGCATTTTTCATGTGTCTGTGTCTGCCCTGCACTGCTGAGCCACTGTTTCTCAGATCAACTTTTTCATTAACATTCAGCACACCTCTGAGCCATAGCACAAATGACAATCAGCCATGAACTTTGAGGAGACAGCCATTAATTTCCGTCTTGTATACATGTTTGATCGGCCGCAGTTGTCATAAATCTTGTTTTGTTTCAGGCACAAACAGCAGCAGAATGCAATTACAAAAGTTGCATAACATCTAAAGGCTCTAGGACAAAAGATTCAGCTTTGTTTGTGCAATAATTTTATCCCCATCGCTGCTGTCAGTGAAACAGAGACAGATTGGGATGCTTCCTCACATCAAATTAATTATCTACTCTGCGTTGTTGGATCAAAATTGTGTTTCTCTTGTTTGTTTTCGATCCAGGAATGTTGGTCTGAGATGCAGTACTGAGAAAATACTGTTTCAAATCCGGCACAAGTGTTTAGTGAGGCAGAAATATCAAATCTACTGGAATTCATGTCATTCCAAAACCATATACTGGTTTTCATGGAACACAAAAATGTACATTTCTGAAGAATTTTTACACAATTCTCGACAAGGAAAGTTCATAACTAGGGGCTTTCAAGCAACAAAGGTGACATTAAAAGCACAATAACAGTAGTTTATTCAATGTATGTGTCATATTTCACGTGTCATATTCAGATTTTTTTTTTGTTTTTTAAATTCTGATTCCAGAAATTGCCGCCGTGATTTAAAACAGCCTGCTATGCTGCTTGATGTTGCAGACTGGAATTTGTTATAATATTGTATTTGTATATTGTATAGTGTATTAGCCTACGTTACTCCATAGGCGCGTTCACATACTGCGAAGTGGCGAGTCAGCAGCATCATCAACTTCCTCTTTTCAGTCAAGAATGACAGAAAACATTAGTTTATTTATAGCCAATTAAAATCTATATTTGACACATTCGTTACTTTTGCCGGTCTTTGTGGCAAGCTTTCTGAGTCCGCTAACTAATCGAATATCTTGACTCCCTATTTTGTACCAGGCAATTTATGGTTGTTAAATAAAGTTCTTGGTAAAAAGAAAATAAGCAACTGTGCGTAATATTTCATAGCCTTTTATTTTACTGCCTACACATACAGCGCGCATGCTCTAATTCTTCTTCTTGCATTTTTAGTGGATATCTATGGCAGAATTACAGTGCCGCATACTGGTCTGGGATGTCTACTACATCGTTTTCAGTCGGTTTCAGTGGTTTCGTGTGGACGCAGATATTTTCGAGACGCTGCCGTGTTTACGGTAAATTAAATTGTAAATTAAATTTACAATTTTACCAGCCTTGTCTCATTGTTAATACGTGTGTATTTTACATTTTTTGCAAAGATAGAAAACATACTTTTTAGTACCTTTGGATAGATGCTGAAACATATAATATGGACATATCTGCAACATTTAAACGGAACATTATTAGGTTTTTACAGCTACAAAACGTTAACATTTTATGTATATTCTATATCATAAAGATATCTGTATATTTTCTCTTTTTACCATTTTATAGATAAATGTAAGATCCCGCAACCCTAATCCCAAACCTAAACATACCCATTTTACAGATGTGTAGGGAAATGGCAGTAACAATATAGCATTAAAATATTTTTGAGCCACCAATCCTACTTTTACCCCTAAACCTACCCATAACAATTCCTAAAAACTACGTAGACTACAATTATGATGAAAAACTAACAGACAAGTATAACCACAATAATGTATTTATTGCAAAAATGTCAAAACCGGTACCAAAAGCCATTCACATGATGATGCTTTGCAGTCAGCAGTCCTCTCTGGCTGTATTTAATAGTTTTGTATGAAGTACAGAGCAGAATTTAAATTAATGATCCATGAAAAATCATATAAAATCACGTTGATTTTACTCAACCATGTCTTCTATTACAGATGCACATGAGGAACAAGATGTAAATTGCCATTCACTTATATTTATTTTAGTTGATTATAGCACACAAGTTTCTTTCTTTCTTTCTTTCTGTCTTTCTGTCTTTCTGTCTTTCTTTCTTTCTGTCTTTCTGTCTTTCTGTCTTTCTTTCTTTCTTTCTTTCTTTCTTTCTTTCTTTCTTTCTTTCTTTCTTTCTTTCTTTCTTTCTTTCTTTCTTTCTTTCTTTCTTTCTTTCTTTCTTTCTTTCTTTCTTTCTTTCTTTCTTTCTTTCTTTCTTCTTTCTAGCTCAGTAGTTCTTGGCCGCTGTTAACAGTCATTTGGCAAGAGCAATGTAATGATTCTTCAAAAGCATCTTATTTTGTATCTCACAGAAAATACATATGGGTTTAAGAACAACATGTGGGAGATGAGGGTAATTTTTGGCTAAAATCTTCTTTTTAGTCTCCATGTTACTGAACCATCTGTGGTTCAGTAACAACCCTCTGTGTGCATTTAAAGTAGAAGAGATTTACCACCTGCACACATATACCATCATAGATTTCTTCCTCCAACCACATTATAACACTGACATACCCTGATATAGACAATACTGAGTGGCTTAATGTGACAAAGGAGGCCAGGCATTCCACTGGATTCTCCTGCAGTGGCTCCCTGACCCAAAAGCAGCTGCCTTATCCCGATCAATACGCTCTCTCCTCTTAACACTTGGGGATCAAGTGACCAATGTGAAAGGTCGCCATTGAAATAGATGTTGCTCTTGTATCCTTCTGC
>JAQIUQ010002135.1:0-15135 GCA_030378365.1 Hybognathus amarus
TTAATTTCCTCCACTAACAAATTACTTGTAAACAGTAAACACAGAACTATAGTGGCAAAATTGTTTACACACTGGCATTGGCGACACATTAAAGAGATAATGTTAGATATGCAGCTTTTTTGAGAGGATTTTAAGCATGTTGTGGTTTAGTGTGATGCAGTCAACTAGATTGAGAGCAGTGCACTAAAAACCTCTCCAATTAATTTATCAACTGTAAAGAATTGGCACTACTGTCATAAAAACAGTTCTCTTTCCCTACATTAATATAAAGATAAACCCTTTTCCTCACCATCATTACATCTTACAATTCATTTTTTGTATATGTAAATCTCAATAGGTGAGTTTGGCCGTCAGCTGGAGGAGAAGGAGTCTCTTGTTTCTCAGCTCACCAGAGGCAAACAAGCTTTCACTCAGCAAATTGAGGAGTTAAAGAGGCAAATTGAAGAGGAGGTCAAGGTAATACAGCATAATTAATACATGCACATATAATACATCAATTACTTTACTGTAGAGAAAGCTAATAATATAATGTGACTTTGTCTCTTAGGCTAAGAACGCTCTGGCCCATGCTGTGCAATCAGCCCGTCATGACTGCGACCTGCTCCGTGAGCAGTTTGAGGAAGAGCAGGAGGCAAAGGCTGAGCTGCAGCGGGGAATGTCAAAGGCCAACAGTGAGGTTGCTCAGTGGAGAACCAAATATGAAACTGATGCCATCCAGCGCACGGAAGAGCTTGAAGAGTCCAAGTGTGTATATTATTGTATAATATTTCCAATTCTCACAGCTTTATAGATTAGAATTCAAAATAATATGTATTACTTAACAGGAAGAAGCTGGCTCAGCGTCTGCAAGAGGCAGAGGAACAAATTGAGGCTGTGAACTCCAAATGTGCATCTCTGGAGAAGACCAAACAGAGACTCCAGGGTGAGGTGGAGGACCTCATGATTGATGTGGAGAGAGCCAATGGTTTGGCTGCCAACCTTGACAAGAAGCAGAGGAACTTTGACAAGGTAAACTATCTGAGTCATTATATGATATTCTCTTTGTAAAATATTGGTGGAATGGGCTTTGTTAAATATGTTATAAACAAATCGATCCTAAAATATCTCCACCAAAGGTTCTGGCAGAATGGAAGCAGAAATATGAGGAAGGTCAGGCAGAGCTGGAAGGTGCCCAGAAAGAGGCTCGTTCACTCAGCACTGAACTGTTCAAGATGAAGAACTCCTATGAGGAGAGTCTGGATCAGCTGGAGACCCTCAAGAGAGAGAACAAGAATCTGCAGCGTAAGAATGAAACTGACTGAGAAATGAAGAATAAAAAGACTTTAAAATGTTCTAATTTTTAAATTAGCTCTTTACAAAAATAACACATGTGATTAATGATTACAGATACTTTTTTTCTTTCTGTAGAGGAGATTTCAGACCTGACAGAGCAGATAGGTGAGACTGGTAAGAGCATCCATGAGCTGGAAAAGGCCAAGAAGACAGTGGAGACTGAGAAGGCAGAGATTCAGACCGCCCTGGAGGAGGCTGAAGTGAGTATTTGAAGATCAATATGGATATCTTGCTAGAACCAGTCATACTGTGTTGTTAATGAAAAATTTTGTTCTGATATTTAAATGTTGCTTCATTTGTCATAGGGTACACTGGAGCATGAGGAGTCCAAGATTCTTCGTGTCCAGCTTGAGCTAAACCAGATCAAGGGAGAGGTTGACAGGAAGCTTGCAGAGAAGGATGAGGAGATGGAGCAGATCAAGAGGAACAGCCAGAGAGTCATTGAATCCATGCAGGGCACTCTGGACTCTGAAGTCAGGAGCAGGAATGATGCCCTGAGAATCAAGAAGAAGATGGAGGGAGACCTTAATGAGATGGAGATTCAGTTGAGCCACGCCAATCGCCAGGCTGCTGAGGCCCAGAAACAGCTCAGGAACGTTCAGGGACAACTCAAGGTATGTGACTTTTGCTCAACTTTGGGATGTATATAATATGTTTGTATAATCTAACTTTTGTTAGGTTATGGTCACCAGAAAACACATTGAAAGCTTATTCTAAATCTATTGTTATGTTCAGGATGCCCAACTGCACCTTGATGATGCCCAGAGAGGACAGGAAGACATGAAGGAGCAGGTCGCCATGGTGGAGCGCAGAAATGCTCTGATGCAGTCTGAGATTGAGGAGCTGAGAGCTGCTCTGGAGCAGACAGAGAGAGGCCGCAAAGTGGCTGAGCAAGAGTTGGTGGACGCCAGTGAGCGTTGTGGGCTGCTGCACTCTCAGGTAAGGTTTTTTGTTTGTTTGTTTGTTTGTTTTACAATGAAATTAATGAAATTGAAAGCACCATTTAAAGTGTCCAAACTGTTTCTTTCCATTTTGTAGAACACAAGTCTCCTGAACACCAAGAAGAAGCTTGAGGCTGACCTTGTTCAGGTCCAGAGTGAAGTTGATGACACTGTACAGGAAGCCAGAAATGCAGAGGAGAAGGCCAAGAAGGCCATCACTGATGTGAGCAACAGTAGCTGCCAAATGTTTTAAAATATACTTGTTTACTTGAAAAAATGTGGATCTAATGACTTTCTGTATTTAATGCAAAAGGCTGCAATGATGGCAGAAGAGCTGAAGAAGGAGCAGGACACCAGTTCTCACCTTGAGAGAATGAAGAAGAATCTGGAGGTAACAGTGAAGGACCTGCAGCACCGTCTGGATGAGGCTGAGAATCTGGCCATGAAGGGAGGAAAGAAACAACTCCAGAAACTGGAGTCCAGAGTAAGATTGCCTTTATTCTGATGTTGACATTTATGATCTGAAAGGTATAAATTGTGTACTGCTTTAATACACTGGATTATTTCAGATAGTCTAAACATGTTTTCATCGCCTGTAATAATTTTACTAATATCTCCCACTAACTAAAGGTCCGTGAGCTTGAAGCTGAAGTTGAGGCAGAGCAGAGACGTGGAGCTGATGCTGTTAAAGGTGTCCGCAAATATGAGAGGAGAGTCAAGGAGCTCACCTACCAGGTACAAAACAAATGTGTAGTGAAATTCAGGTCACTATAATCTGAGTATGTTCTAGTCTGATCCTTGTTCATTATCTGCAGACTGAGGAGGATAAGAAGAACCTCAACAGACTGCAGGATCTGGTTGACAAGCTTCAACTGAAGGTCAAGGCTTACAAGAGACAGGCTGAAGAAGCTGTGAGTATCTCATTTGAGAGCTGTAATCGCCTTGTGAACTTATTAAGTTCCAGATCTAATCGTGTGTGACTTTGCAGGATGAACAAGCAAACACTCACCTGTCCAAGTTGAGGAAGGTGCAGCATGAGCTGGAAGAGGCTGAGGAGCGTGCTGACATTTCTGAGTCTCAGGTCAACAAGCTTAGAGCCAAGAGCCGTGATTCTGGAAAGGTAATTTATTTTTCTGATGCATGTATTTTCAAACTTAACATGTATTGGGTTTTATTCTAATCATGTATTTGTTCACTCTCTATTTTTTCAAGGGCAAAGAGGCAGCTGAGTGATAAACTTGGACATACCATGTACACATCTCTGAAACTAAAATGAATAAACTTTGAAATTTAGCAGCAGTTTTGTCTTTCTTTCTTTATTCACATCCTCATGTGCTCTGTCAGTGATGCATGTTATTATCCTCATGGTCTGAAAGAAATTAATTGTCTTGTTAGTCATAAGGATTTAACATTTTATGGCAAACTAGTACCTTTTTAAAGATACTAGTACTTATTCATTAGATGCTAGTCCTTATTCATTAGATACCAATGCTTATTAATTAGTTACTAGTACTTATTCATTAGATACTAGTACCTATTAAATAGATACTAGTACTTATTCATTAGATACTAGTACTTATTTCAATAGTGACTAGTAACTATTCTTTTGTTATTAGTAACATTTTTTTCATTGACTTCTATGGGGATCTGTCATTCAGATATCAACTATTCAGTTCTGACTAGTATGTATTCCAATTGTGGAATACATTTTAGTATGTTTTCCAAAGCGGGGGTTACATTTTTGCACGTCATGCAGAATACCCCTAAAGGCACCAAGGTGGCTGTTTTAAGAGCTCTTTTGTGTTAGCAGCTGATTACCTCACACAGACACTCAAATGACACTGAACTGTTCTGCCTTATATTAAAACAGACAAAGACAAAGATGGAGAAACTCAAGAAGAAAATGGACCTATAATAAACCTAACTCTATATTATTAAAAATTGAACTTAAGCATTATATTGAAGCCCTAAAAGATGCAAGAAATAAAAAAAGATAAACAGATGTATATTATTTTTGAATCCCTTTTTTTCTTTCTGTCAATAGTTTTTTGATGCTATTCTGAATGTAATAGATAATAATGCTCTGTGATCCTCTGTATGTGTAGACCTGTTGTATATTGTTCTTGTTATGCAGTTAAAAATAAAAAAGAAGTCCACACTAGCCATTTGTTTTAGTCCTTAAAAACAATTCCTTTAAAAGCAAATATCTCCCTTTGCTTTGAACCTTGAGCGTTGTAACTTTGCAGATGTTGTTTATGCTCAAACAGCAACATTTTACACTAACTAAAGCTAGAAAAGTGAAATTTTACTTTACCTCCCCATTAATGAAACAGGGTTAATGTACAAATGCAGTCATGTTTCAAATAAATCAGCATCCAAATGCCAAACAGGCCTAAATAAGCAGCAGACGCACTGTATATCTTGTCCACAAGTACAGCTAAGGCCAACTAAATGGCAAGGGAGATCAGAATATTGTCACTGCAATGTCACTTCCAAACAGTTTTGAAATCAAACCAGATTTGCAATCATTAAAGAAATCTGTCACTGTCAGGACCAGAGCATATCATGTGTAATGTGGACAAATGCATTTTCCTCAAAGCTGCTTTGAAACGATATGTACTTTGAATAGCGCTATACAAAGAAATAAATGTGAACATAAAACTTTATCAATCTTGTCCATTGTTTGAGCTTTTTGGTAACACTTTACAATTCGGGTGCACTAATATGCATTAATTCATGCTTAACTAATGCACAGATAATCATGAGTTAATATATAACTCATGAAGAATTAAACCATTAATTAATGATTACTGCATCAGCAACTAATAAAGTGTCTATATGATTAATAGATTAAGTAATACATGAACTGCTATTTATTTAATGTGTCAGTGTGTATTAATTCCTTAATGACATATTTTATGAACTAATAGTGTAAATTAATGTGTTAATTACCACAATTAGTCAAAGCTATGCACTTCAACTTCCAGTTGTCTGCTTTAATTAATCATTAGCTAATGATTTGCAAAGATATCATTATGTTATGACTTTACTTGTTGGGGCACATCATTATTAACTAGTCATTTAGTAATTGTAGTAATTTGCATATTAATTTGCAGTGACAATGAAGTAATTAATGTATCAATGAATATTAGTGTACCTGTCATTTTATCTGGAAGTTTAAATACAAGGCTTTGGCTCATTCTGGTAATTAACATATTAATTATCACTATTAGTTAAGAAAATAAGTTATTAAGGAATTAATCTACAATTACATATTTAATCGATAACAATTAATGTATGAAATAATACATTAACCTTACAGACTCTTAATTAGTTCCTAAATAGCTTAAATAATCATTAGTTAATTCAGTATTATCTGTGCATTAGTTAAGCATGAATTAATGCTTATTAGTGCACACGTATTGTAAAGTGTTACCAGCTTTTTGTCTTACAGTTTTAAAGGTTATAGATTTATTGACAGGATTCCATCCCCTTTATCGATTCTCATCGCTCACTCATTTCCTCTCACCCAATCGGACCGTTCCCTGTTCACCTGCCTACCTGCCGCTTACCTGCTTCCCACCTGCTTCCCATTCTTCAAAGCCCAATCCATCTTCCCGAAACCACCGCCAACTCATCTGCAACAGAGAAAAAGACATTATTCACCAGCTAAGCTCATTTTGCTTTCAGTCATTTGATCCTCACCTGTTATCCATCTGCACAAGTAAACTTACCAACCCGTCTCTTTCCTCTTGCTAACCCTGACATTTATAAATTTAAGTTTAAATTTAAAAACATCAAAAAAGACAGTCATGCAAATGTACTGGAGCCAAGAAGTCACAGTCCTTTCATTGCAGTCCTATATAAAGGTATTTTTCTTCTCCATAAGGCACAGCAAGAAATCTGATACTTGAGAGTGTCTGTCCATGGAATGCAAACTCATCAAGCAAAGTAAGTAAAATAAATACAGACATAGGTACAGTAAATGCTCAGTTGTTTAGATTACAGCATTGACACTGAATAAGTCAATAGAAAACGTACATGAGAAATATATAAATCCAGACCCACTGTTTTGTTAATGCCGATAACAGTTTAATAAAAAGACCAAATCATAACAACTAATAGTGACATTTATAGGAACTTAACTAACCAATATCAGTAGTTTACAAAATGTATTTATTCACATACTTGATATAACCCATTAGCTGAAATCATTGAGGTTGATTAGCAGTTATTGTCTCAAATGACTAGCATTTTGCATTTTCTTTTTTTTATATAAGGAATCATATCTTATGTGGCACAAGTCTTGGCAAACACTACATGAGATGCATGAAGAGGAATTACAAATTATTCAAGTGTTGCCTCATTTTCATGTACATGTTTAATGTAATCCTAAATCTGCTCACCCCTTTAATTTCAAATGTGAATTTCATATTTATTGCATATTTAAGCAAAGTACTGAGGTTAAACTCCTTTTAAAAAGCTATCCTTAAGTATTATGTTCAGTTATTTATTCTGAGCAAATTTTGACTCAAATTTACCCATATTTGGTGTTAGCCACATTTAACTTTTGCATTGCTTGCAAAGCAAGTACAGTATAAAGAGCATGGGTGGGACTGGAAACCTTTGCGCTTGGAAGACTTGTCAAGTTTGCTTGTGGTGAGACAAAACATTTATTTAACTTTAACTGCTTGTAAAGTAACTGATTTAAAGACATTAGTTTGCTAAAATTTTTATAATGTTGTTTTTAGAAATGAAAATGCATGGTTTTAATGTAGGCTATAATATTTCCCTACTGTATTACGGTTTCAGCCATTCATGAGAACTTGAGGCAGTGTGGTAAGTTAAACTAAAGATGCTAAATTATACTGGACATTTTATGAAAAAAAAAAAAAACAACTCTGGCCCTCTGTAAACATACACACATTTTGTATAATAAATATCCATGTTTTACCTAAGGGTTCCTATAATCTGGCCCCGGAAGGCCACTGCCCTGCATAGTTTTAAACCCTTGATCGAAACTGTAATTTTCTAGTTATTATAATTCTGAAGACCTTGATTAGCTCAGATGTCTTTAATTAAGGTTTTAAATTGCGGTTATTTACCCTGTTTACCTATGGTTGTGAATCTTTAAATTTCAGAAGTAAGCCCTCACCATGAGTACGGACGCAGAGATGGCCATTTATGGCAAGGCTGCCATTTACCTTCGTAAGCCTGAGAAGGAGAGAATTGAGGCTCAGAGCAAACCATTCGATGCCAAGTCTGCCTGCTATGTGGCTGATGCCAAAGAGTTGTACCTCAAGGGAACAATCAAGAGCAAAGACGGTGGCAAAGTCACAGTTGAATTTTGCTTGACACTAAGGAGGTACATTTCAAAATATGCTCATATTGTCCTACACACACACACACACACACACACACACACACACACACACACACACACACACACACACACACACACACACACACACACACACACACACACACACACATATATATATATATATAACTTTTTTTATCTTTCTATTATTATTTGATCAAATTCATAGGAGAGAACAGTAAAGGAGTGTGATGTCCACCCAATGAACCCTCCCAAATATGACAAGATTGAGGACATGGCCATGATGACCCATCTCAATGAAGCCTCTGTGCTGTATAACCTCAAAGAGCGTTATGCTGCATGGATGATCTACGTACGTTCTGAAAACAACAAACAAAAGCATTTAAGTTATTTTTGTCTGTGTTGTTTCAATCTGACCACTTCTCTGCTCATTTCAGACCTACTCTGGGCTCTTCTGTGCAACTGTGAACCCCTACAAGTGGCTCCCAGTGTATGATGCAGAAGTGGTGTCTGCCTACAGAGGCAAAAAGCGTATGGAGGCCCCACCCCACATCTTCTCTGTCTCTGACAATGCCTATCAGTTCATGCTGACTGGTAAGATCTGATTTAGGACATCTGAATTAAATTTAAGTTGAAATTCACATCCATAGTTTTTATTTATTTTTTATATAAAACAATAGCTAAAACATTATTACACTTTGAATTAACAGACAGAGAGAACCAGTCTGTCCTGATTACGTATGTATCAAGCCTTCAATTAGAGTTGTTGAGAACAGTCATATTTTCCTCTTGTTTAACTTCTACATGTCTAACATCCTCTGACTTCTGATTTCTCATAAACCAGTGGAGAATCTGGTGCTGGAAAGACTGTGAACACCAAACGTGTCATCCAGTACTTCGCAACAGTTGCAGTGTCAAGGTGGTGGTGACAAGAAGAAAGAGAGCTCTGGTAAAATTCAGGTATGAGATATAAAACTACTTGCATATAATTTTGAATGATGGTGGTTTTACACTCGATATCGTATAATTTGTGAATTAATTTAATTCCCATAAGTAAGTAATTAAATGGAAAATATATGAAAATAGATATAATTATAACTGAAAACCCTTCAAACATCACAGGGCTCTCTTGAGGACCAGATCATTGCTGCCAACCCTCTGCTTGAGGCTTATGGTAATGCCAAGACTGTGAGAAATGACAACTCCTCTCGTTTCGTAAGTGAACCACTTTTTATTTAGCAGGTAGTTGGTTCAGTAGTAGTATTCAGTTGTGTTGGATTTTTCAATAAAGATACTTTGTTTTATTATTATCATCATTAATAATAATAATATTTTGTTATTTTGTTTTAAACAGGGTAAATTCATCAGAATTCATTTCGGTACAACTGGAAAACTGGCTAGTGCTGACATTGAGACATGTAGGTGGACATGATTTCACTGCTCCATCCTGAACATTTGTCTTTATCTGTCACTCTTCAGAAGATTGTGACTCAAGTACATTCTCTCAACAGATCTGCTGGAGAAGTCTAGAGTGTCATTCCAGCTTCCAGATGAGAGAGGCTACCACATCTTCTTCCAGATGATGACCAACCATAAGCCTGAGATTATTGGTAGGTGCACATATTTAATTCATTTCAATGTTTCAGATAATATTGTAAGATGCTCTTTCATAAATGCTGTGTATTTTACAGAAATGTCGCTCCTGTCCACCAACCCCTATGACTTCCCCATGTGCAGTCAGGGTCAGATCACAGTGGCCAGCATTGATGATAAAGTTGAGCTGGATGCTACTGATGTGAGTCATTGCTATTTGAATATTGACATATTTTATTTAAATATGGCAAATCATATATTTTATTCTTCTCTGTGATTTACAGGATGCTATTGACATTCTTGGCTTTAGTGGTGAGGAAAAGATGAGCATCTACAAGTTCACTGGAGCTGTGCTTCATCATGGCAACATGAAGTTCAAGCAGAAGCAGCGTGAGGAGCAGGCTGAGCCTGATGGCACAGAGGGTGAGACTATATTGTACTAATGTGTGTCATGACATGCAGTGCTTTGAATTGAGGACATCCGTATTTCTGTTTTGACAAAGAAAATAAAGAAGTTATTTTTTTTTGCTTTTTTTTTAATTGCAGAGGCTGACAAAATCGCCTACCTTCTGGGTTTGAACTCTGCTGATATGCTGAAGGGTTTGTGCTACCCCAGAGTCAAGGTCGGAAATGAGTTTGTGACCAAAGGCCAGACCGTGCCACAGGTATAGTAATATTTCCAGCATGCCATGTGTTTGACCTAAAATTCAGGCTAATTATTGCAGAACCAGAATAATTTCCACTCTATTCTACTTACAGGTCTACAACTCTGTTAGCGCCTTGGCCAAATCTATCTATGAGAGGATGTTCTTGTGGATGGTCATTCGTATCAACCAGATGTTGGACACAAAACAACAAAGAAACTTCTACATTGGTGTGCTGGATATTGCTGGCTTTGAGATCTTTGATGTAAGAATGATTATGTTATCTCTTTTTATGTTAAAATGAATGATATTCAGAAGGTAACAAATGTTTCTGTCATTGTTTGTCCTCCAGTACAACAGTATGGAGCAGCTGTGCATCAACTTCACCAATGAGAAACTGCAACAGTTTTTCAACCACACCATGTTTGTGCTGGAGCAAGAGGAGTACAAGAAGGAGGGCATTGTTTGGGAGTTCATTGACTTCGGCATGGATCTGGCCGCTTGCATTGAGCTCATTGAGAAGGTTTTTACTGTTTTTTAACTTATTCATTTCCATTTATTCATTATCAAAATCTTACATTTTTAGTTATTAAACAACATTCTTTTATAAACAGCCCATGGGTATCTTCTCCATCCTTGAAGAGGAGTGCATGTTCCCCAAGGCTTCAGACACTTCCTTCAAGAACAAGCTTTATGATCAGCATCTTGGCAAGAACAAAGCTTTCGAGAAACCAAAGCCTGCCAAAGGCAAGGCTGAAGCCCACTTCTCCCTGGTTCACTACGCTGGAACTGTGGACTACAATATCACAGGCTGGTTGGACAAGAACAAGGATCCACTGAATGAGTCTGTTCTGCAGCTGTACCAGAAGTCTTCTGTCAAACTGCTGGCTACTCTCTACCCACCTGTTGTTGAGGGTAAAAAACTAAAGTGTTAGCATGATTATGTACATCATTTTAACCAAACTTTTATTCAGGGTTGCACTCTTTTCTTGTTATTACATTATATTTGTTCTTTTGTCTCTTTATCTGAATAGAGACTGGTGGCGCCAAGAAGGGAGGCAAGAAGAAGGGTGGCTCCATGCAGACTGTGTCTTCTCAGTTCAGAGTATGTGTTGCTAGAGAGCAGATGTGAATAATGATGCAATTGAAAGGAATTAAGAAGCAATGACTGTACATCATCTTGCTTGAGACTAGATCAACTGAGAGAATGTGAGTAAGAATGCTAAATCTTTTCATAATTAAACAGGAGAACTTGGGCAAGCTCATGACCAACTTGAGGAGCACCCACCCTCACTTTGTGCGTTGTCTGATTCCCAATGAGTCCAAGACTCCAGGTAAAGTAATAAAGGACTCTACATATAGTCTCATATTAACACAATATTTAATGTTAATGTATTTAATAACGCTAATGTTCATTTACCAAGCTCATAATGTAATTATAGGTCTCATGGAGAACTTCCTGGTTATCCACCAGCTGAGGTGTAACGGTGTTCTGGAGGGTATCAGAATCTGCAGAAAGGGTTTCCCCAGCAGAATCCTCTATGGTGACTTCAAACAGAGGTATATATGACACCACATTAAAATATCGTTTCCCGTGGAGACTCTAATTAGAAGATATTCTATTATTCTATTAGCATTTTGATCAATCTTACCATCTTCCATAGATACAAGGTGCTGAATGCCAGTGTTATCCCAGATGGACAGTTTATGGATAACAAGAAGGCCAGTGAGAAACTCCTGGGATCCATCGATGTTAATCACGATGAGTACAAATTTGGAACCACAAAGGTTAATATTCAGCTTTACAACTTTCAAAGATACAGTGACCATGATCATTTAGCTTATACAGGTAAATCAATATATTTAAATGTACTGTTTTACATGAATTCAGGTGTTCTTCAAAGCTGGTCTTCTGGGTGTTCTTGAGGAGATGCGTGATGAGAAACTGGCTGCTCTGGTCACAATGACTCAGGCTCTCTGCCGAGGTTACCTGATGAGGAGGGAGTTTGTGAAAATGATGGCAAGGAGGTGAGGAATGTTCTCAAACTCTCTGATTTAACTATTTCACTTAGTATGAAGCATTATCAGTTGTAAATTACACAAGAATGATTCGTAACCCGCATTAATTGTTAATTGTAATTAAATGTCAATGGGTTATCAATAAAAATAATCTATCTATGCAAGCCCATTTTCTTGTCAAATAGGCTTTTAAATGTATTTAAAAACTCTATAAAAATATGTTTGATGCGTAAAGGGAAGGAAATATTTGTATTGACTGGTTTAAAAACAAGTGCATTTACCAATAATTCTGCATTTGAACATCCAAATTGTTTCATCAAGGGATGCAATTTACACCCTCCAATACAACATCCGCTCATTCATGAATGTCAAACACTGGCCATGGATGAAGGTTTATTACAAGATTAAGCCTCTGCTGAAGAGTGCCGAGACTGAGAAGGAGCTCGCAACCATGAAAGAGGACTTTGCAAAATGCAAAGAAGATCTTGCCAAGGCTGAAGCCAAAAAGAAAGAGCTTGAAGAGAAGATGGTAGCACTGTTGCAAGAGAAAAATGATCTGCAGCTCCAAGTGCAATCTGTGAGTATATTTAACTGAATACTGGTTAACTGTATAGTTTAGTTAGTGTATAACTAAGAGTATAGTTAACTGAATACAGGCTCCATTTAACATGAGCAAAGTTGTTTCCAATGAAATAGCAATCTATTTTACTAACAGGAATCTGAGGGTCTCTCAGATGCTGAGGAGAGGTGTGAGGGTCTGATCAAAAGCAAAATCCAGCTTGAAGCTAAACTCAAGGAGACAACTGAGAGACTGGAGGATGAGGAAGAAATCAATGCTGAACTGACAGCCAAGAAGAGGAAACTGGAGGATGAGTGCTCTGAGCTGAAGAAAGACATCGATGACCTGGAGCTCACCTTGGCCAAAGTGGAGAAGAGAAACATGCCACTGAGAATAAGGTTAGATATTGAGTTGGTTTAAGATTTGATTTCATCTCTGTCTCATATACTGCTAT
Organism: Hybognathus amarus; assembly: GCA_030378365.1. Taxonomy (NCBI): domain Eukaryota; kingdom Metazoa; phylum Chordata; class Actinopteri; order Cypriniformes; family Leuciscidae; genus Hybognathus; species Hybognathus amarus. Next base: position 12,884 of record JAQIUQ010002135.1, read on the forward strand.
AGATATGAATTGAAATATTTAAGCTTATTTGGAACAAATATCACACAGGTCAAGAACTTAACTGAGGAAATGGCAGCTCAGGATGAGAGCATTGCCAAGCTTACGAAGGAGAAGAAAGCCCTACAAGAGTCACATCAGCAGACACTGGATGATCTTCAGGCTGAAGAGGACAAAGTCAACACCCTGACCAAATCCAAGACAAAGCTTGAGCAGCAAGTCGATGATGTGAGTTTCTATTTAAACATGTCATTAATTCATTAAATCAACTATCTCTTTTGTTTTGATCAAAAATTATATATTTTGTATATCAATGTCCTGTAGCTTGAGGGTTCCCTTGAACAAGAGAAGAAGCTCCGCATGGACCTGGAGAGAGCCAAGAGAAAGCTTGAAGGAGACCTGAAATTAGCTCAAGAATCCATCATGGATCTGGAGAATGACAAGCAGCAATCTGAGGAGAAAATAAAGAAGTAATTCAAGCATGAAATCTTTTTAAAAAGATTTAAAAACGTTACTGTTGTGTAATTGTTTTTTTTTTACAAACTACTTGTTGAAAACCCTCAGGAAAGATTTTGAAACAAGTCAGCTGCTTAGCAAGATAGAAGATGAACAATCTTTGGGTGCTCAACTCCAAAAGAAGATCAAAGAGCTTCAGGTTTTTTATGATATGTATATATTTTTTAACGCTGTCAAAGGTAAAGGTAAAATAAAGACTAATAAGATTTCATGAATTACTTTCCAACATAGGCTCGCATTGAGGAACTGGAGGAAGAAGATTGAGGCTGAACGTGCTGCCCGGTGCCAAGGTTGAGAAGCAGAGAGCTGATCTCTCCAGGGAACTTGAGGAGATCAGTGAGAGGCTTGAGGAGGCTGGTGGAGCCACTGCTGCTCAGATTGAGATGAATAAGAAGCGTGAAGCTGAATTCCAGAAGCTGCGTCGTGATCTTGAAGAGTCCACCCTCCAGCATGAAGCTACTGCTGCTGCCCTCCGCAAGAAGCAGGCAGACAGTGTGGCCGAGCTGGGAGAGCAAATCGACAACCTGCAGCGTGTCAAGCAGAAGCTTGAGAAAGAGAAGAGCGAATACAAAATGGAGATTGATGATCTTTCCAGCAACATGGAAGCTGTTGCCAAAGCAAAGGTTTGAGAACGGTTCCTAAAATATTATTAAGGAAATATATCAAATGTGGTTAAGATTCTTCAAAACGAGTTAAATGTGTTTACAGGCTAATCTTGAGAAGATGTGCCGCACACTTGAGGACCAACTTAGTGAAATTAAGTCCAAGAATGACGAGAACCTTCGCCAGTTAAATGACCTCAGTGCTCAGAGAGCAAGACTTCAAACTGAGAATGGTAACAAATGGCACAATATCTCAACAATGTAAAATTTCCTCCACTAACAAATTACTTGTATAGTCAACACAGACCGATAGTGGCAAAATTGTTTACACACTCAGGCCATTAAAGATAATGTTAGATATGCAGCTTTTTTGAGAGGATTTTAAGGTTTATGGTAAGGCTTTATAGTTATGGTTTTGTGTGATGCAGTCAACTAGATTGATAGCAGTGCACTAAAATCCTCTCCAATTAATTTATTAACTGTAACAGAATTGGCACTACTGTCATAAAAACAGTTCTTCTTTCCCTACATTAATACAAATATAAACCATTTTCCTCACCATCATTACATCTTACAATTTATTTTTTGTATATGTAAATCTCAATAGGTGAGTTTGGCCGTCAGCTGGAGGAGAAGGAGTCTCTTGTTTCTCAGCTCACCAGAGGCAAACAAGCTTTCACTGCAGCAAATTGAGGAGTTTAAAGAGGCAAATTGAAGAGGAGAGTCAAGGTAATACAGCATAATTAATACATGCACATATGCACATCAATTACTTTACCAGTCAGAGAAAGCTAATAATATTATGTGACTTTGTCTCTTAGGCTAAGAACGCTCTGGCCCATGCTGTGCAATCAGCCCGTCATGACTGCGACCTGCTCCGTGAGCAGTTTGAGGAAGAGCAGGAGGCAAAGGCTGAGCTGCAGCGGGGAATGTCAAAGGCTAACAGTGAGGTTGCTCAGTGGAGAACCAAATATGAAACTGATGCCATCCAGCGCACGGAAGAGCTTGAAGAGTCCAAGTATGTATATTATTGTAAAATATTTCCAATCTCTCACAGCTTTATAGATTGGAATTCAAAATAATGTGTATTACTTAACAGGAAGAAGCTGGCTCAGCGTCTGCAAGAGGCAGAGGAAC
>JAQIUQ010002137.1:0-55000 GCA_030378365.1 Hybognathus amarus
TTAGCCAGAAATATCTAGCGCAACTTAGCGGCAAAGCGTGGTCTAGCAATTTTCTCGTTGAAATTCGAGGTGGAAAAACCAAGCTCTGGTAGGGCCAATCACATCGTGTATAGAGTCGAGGGGCGGGCTTAACATAATGACGACATACAATTGACGATTAAGAGCAAGCTCGGACATACTTTCGGTTTTAGTCTTCACCTCAGGATGCGGCGGTGCCGCGTGCGCTGTTCACAAAAAAGCTGTGGCGAAACAATCAACTTGTCACTTTGCCGCCAGTCGTGCTGATGGCCATGAGATAAACTTTACTTCAGTGTTAGCACGCCTCTGATGTGATGCAACCTACCTTCCCAAATCATCTCAAGCAAGCACCACTGCTCCTCGTCCCTCGCTTCCTTTGAAGCTGATATTAGCATCTTAACATTCTCTATGATATAATTTCTTCAATGACACACTGTCTCTTGCTTCTCATACACACACACGCACACATACTGTCTCTTTCTCTCCCACACATATGTAGGCTAGTTATAAGCTCTTTAGACTTTTAATGATTAGTGTTTATCTTAGTGTAAAATCCCTTATTTTGGGATGGATCCCGGGAATCTCCTCTATTTTTCAAATGTTCAATGTTGACAGCTGGACTGGATACGGTGAAGGTTTCATATATCAACTTGCTCGCTGAATACGTCACTTCTCGTTGCTCTGATTGGCTTTAGCGCTATCCAATGCCGTGCATAGAAGTATTTGAAAGACAACTGTTCATCGCCTCCGATTGCAGCCCTGTCAATGATGAGTTCCCAGACCTAACATCTTGATGTAGGTCCTGGCATGCGAGGCTAAGTAACGTGTCATGAGAGAAGAGATGTCGCTCCAAGAAGAATGGAAAGTTATTGTTTATAGATTATGAGGTCATGTGAATTTAAAGGGTAATGAACTGGCTTTTTACATTTTATTATTGGTTGTCTGAGGTCAACTTTTGATGTTCGCTTGGTTTTTGCATTCAAACATCAAAATGAATAGAGACGAGGCTATTTTACCTAGTTTTGAGCCTAGCTCAAAAACGTTCTGTTTATGGGCGTCTCGCGTTGAAGACTAGAAGTAAACGCCATACTGCTGCGAGTGGATAACAGTTTTGCATATTATAATGAGTTTCAACTGACTCGTAGGATACACATGGGGAAGTAGTTTGAAATCGTCCAATTTTGTAAAACGGCAACCGGAATGATTCACCCATACATGTTTGAACCTACAGTACGTGTGTTGCACAATTCCTGTCAGATCCAATATAGACGGCACAGCACTGTTCTCTACTCTTAATCGGTCTGCAAATCCAGTCTTCAGAGAAATGAAGTCCTCAGAGAAATGAAGCGAGACAGACGGACAATGTTTTATCAGCTGGAAACGTCATTAAAAATAAAGTTTACAGCACAATATTTTGTATTTCTCGGTAGATCGATCCAGTTTGTTCATCACGAGGTAGGCCTATGTTCATTTAGCTATGCGTGATTTGCGTGTGGGGGCTAAACGGCCGTGTTGAAGTCCAGCGTTAATCTTCCTGCTGCGGGGTGGTGTTTTTGTCCTCTTTGACTTCTCAGTTCCCCACTTTGAAAAATCGAGGCTTTTGCTGAGCCTGGTGTCAATAAAAGCTTCTATTGGACTAACAAGGACGTTTTCAGTTTCTGAAACTTAACAGGATATCTTATAATATGATGACCTCTTAGATGTCAAAAGCTCAAGGAAATTTTTGATTTCTCAGTTCATCACCCTTTTCAAATAAATAATGGTGTACACAGATACATCCTTTATGATAAATACTGCAATATTCCACACAAAAAAAAAAACAAGAATGGTCAGTTTTGGTTTCATGGTGACTTTAAAAGTTCTGCTCACTCCTTGTCCGTGTGTGTTTGTGTGCTGTACAGGTAGCCAGAGAGCCATATTCAGACAGGCCATGCGAACACTGGGAAAAACACACATGTGTGACGTTCATTGAGAGAACAACAGAGGGAGAGCTACATCGTCTTCACCTTACGGCCGTGTGGGTAAGTGTGTGTGCTCAATGTGCTGTTAGAGGATGTGTGCAAGCTACACAGGGTGTGTATGTGTTGCTGTGTGACCATGTCTTGTGTCAGATGTGAGAGAGTTTCCACAGCAGGAGGACAAAACCTTTGACTCTTCCAGGAAGGAATCAAGCTTGCTTCTCTTGCTCATGTGGAGCGTGTGCTTTTTACTCTTTCTTTTCCTTCTTTCCTCTTTCTTTTTCAGTCTCGTCCTTATTTATCGCTCAAGTGGTTTTCCATCCTCTTCATCCGATCTATTCTGCTTATCTGCTTTGTGTGCCAACAGACGGATTTGTGTGTTTATGTGTGTGTGAGCCCTCGTGTCTTGACCTTGCCATTACTCACGCTTCGCTGAGGAAACACCAGCCGTCTGCATCACACCTGTTCTGCATAGGACTGTCACCTGAACATGTGTGTTTATACTTGCACAATGGCTCCCTGTAGATGCTTCGAATAGTTCAGACCCTAGCTTGACAATCACATCCGCTGGAGACAGAATCAGCCCCTGGAGACCGCGTTGGCACGTCGGTGTTGCTCTTAAGCTGCTTCCGTCTGCTGGAAAACAGGATTTATTTTGATCTTCTGAAATACGTGTTTGACGTAACTCAAACCCAGACCCCACAGACCATTCGTGGAAACTAAGATGCAAAAATGTGACATTCAGATCTGTTTAGTGTCCTGCATTTACAGCGTGTTTGCATTTAGGATGGTTGTTTGTTACAAAAAAAGGGTCTGGTAGCAAATCAGCTTGATACTTTCTGAGGGGCAGAAAAAGGGTGTAAATGGTCATGAAAAATAAAATGACTTTCATTTTCAGGGCCATATTTTAACGGTTTGAAACGCAAGTGGCAAGCGCAAGAGCAGCAAGTAACTTGCTGGGTGGGTCTTGGGCTGTTGCTATTTTACTCGGCGGGATAAATGACTCTTGCCGCGGTCCCAAATTTAAAGGGGTTGGTCTGAAGTAGCCTCATTATTCATAGGTGTGGTTTGGGCGTAAGCGGAAACAGACCAATAAGAGCGTCATATCACATCCCTTTAAGAGCGTGATGAACGGAGTGCGCTTGTTCCATGCGCGCAATTCTGATTATAGAGGTAATGCCACTGACGCACTTCCTGCTCAGACAACACCCCTCAGCCTGACTGAGTGGCAAAAGTGTGCTGCGTGACTGAATTTAATAGGGGAAACTGCAGAAATGCAACTAAAACGAACAATTTGATTAATTTAAACTAAATGTTGGAACTCAGTATAGTGTTCCTTACAACTTACTGAAAGATCCAGTGATCCATGGATATTGACATGCAGCCAGGAATCGTGTTGCCTGACATTTATGTTTGCCTGATTTCGAACACCGGGGAAATAAAAGCAATATGGACGGTAAACATAAAGCAAATTTGCCTGTGAACGCTTTATATAAATACAATATAGGTAGGTCTAAATCTGGGAGATCACTTATATCAGTGTTATATGTAGCTGAGGGTGACCAGAAGTCCCAAAGAATCGGACAGTCTCGAATCTAAGCTGGTGTCCCAGAATCTCCAGAATCGGCCTTAATGTCCGAAAATTATACTAAAGCAAATCTCGATATAAAATGTCTTATGATAGAAAACCTTAGAAAATCATCCGTGGAAGTGGAGTTGTCCTGCAGCCGCAGCCGCGAAGTACAGTGAATGTGCAGGCAGCCAGTCAACTTTGTTTTTAAGCGTGTCAATTTCGCTTTTGGCAGCGCAAATGAATTCAAATGATATCGTTGGTTTAAGACAGCATTAAAGGGAGTGAGTGCATTTGTCACGTCACTGCGTGCAATAAAATACTTCGGCCGGGCCTTAATGTCTGATGTCGGGTTTTCACTCTGAAGCAAATCATCTACAATTATTTAGTTTTCCTATTTAATGACCAAACAATTCAGTTTTAATAATGAATTTTGGCATAAGGCTTATTAGCGTTAGGCTATAGCCTGAAAGGTCTGATTTAGCCTGTGCACTGTTACAACAGTAGGCTAACACTTTCTTCTTTTCCACAAAATTTGAGTTCATGATTTTAATGTGTTTTATTTTATCTATTTTTTTTTTTGTTGCAGACTAAGAGGACAGACTGTTGATCTTTGAGAAGTTGGTTGAAGAATAGTTTTGAACAGAAACCAACCAAACCCCGAAGCTTCTAGTCCAGAATTTGCTGCCAATCTCATCTGGTTACCTGTATATGCTATAGCACCTGATATCATTATATTGTCCAGCCATAAAACCAGTGGATCCATTTGCTCCTCTTTTTATTGCAGTCTGTAAAAATATACCTCAGATTTTTGTCGAAATCTATGCTGCAGTCAATCGCAAAGCTTCTCCCACTTTATATGTGTTGTGTTTGTTTTTGTGGCATTCACGTGAAAACATTCCCTCAATTTGCAACTACATGTCAACTAAGTGTCATTAGAGTATTAGTAGACTGTCTGCTTAATATCTGATTACACTTTATTTTGTTGGTCCCCAACAAGATATTCTACTTACTATAAGTAACTTGACAACTACAAGTCAACTTATTCTACTGAACCCAAACCCTAACACCTAACCATAACCTGACCAGTCTACTGAAAGTCTACTTTAGTCTACTAATACTCTAGAGAGTTAGTTGACATAGTTGAAAAGTTACCTAGAGTACCTGGACTATCGAAATAAAGTGGAACCTAAAGTCATTTGGGCCAGGTGCAGGGAGTAGGGCCCTTATAGTGTTACAGCAGAGCACTTTTGTGCTCACTATTTGCCGATGCTGGTCATGTGTATGCATGCTGGCCAATTCGTGAGCTGATAGTTGCTCGCCATACAACACAGAAGCGCTGCACTATTACACTGCCCATCGAATGCTTAGAGGCCCACACAGGAGTAAATGAATAGTTGAATAAAGTCTTTTTTCTTCTTATCGTCACTTGATTAACATATGGTTAGCCAGCTGTAGTCACTTGGACTATTTTAACGATGTTTTCACTAACTCTTTGGGTCCTAGACAGTTTCGAATTACAATAGAAAGCCTATGGAGGAGTGATGACAGCTCTTAGATTTGAATAAAAAATATCTTCATATGCCCTAGATGAACAAAAGTCTTCTCGGGGTTTTGAACAACATGAGGGTGAGAAATTACTGACAGAATTGACATTTTTGGTGAACTCAGTCCTTAGTTTGCACCTTGAATTAAAAAGATATTGTTTGAAGGGTAATCTGTTACCTTAAAGTGCAACATTATTATGGCATTCGTACGAACACAAGCAGTGAGAGTTTTTGTGGCAACTAATTTTGGAAAGTGCTGTCTGTAGGTTTTTTTTTAAATGTAGTCTGTAATCTCCGAAATGTAGTGTTCTAATCTCACATACTTGACGCAAACAAATCCACTGTATGGATACATAGACAAATAAAAGTGCAGATGTTTTCTATCAAAGGCAAGTCTTGCAAGTTATAGCAAAGTCAAAAGTGGATGTTACGGCATTTTCCCAGTGAAATTCACAAAATTCCTGTGAAATTCCAGAGGGCACAACATCACGTAAAGTTGATAATAGAGGGAATGCAGCGTGACGTCAGCGTCGAGCCGGAGTTACCAGCAGTTCCTCACAGTGAGTGGCAAAAAGATTGAACGGATGTATATGTTTACAGCGTGCAATGCCCGAAAAACAAACACAACACATATAAAGTGGGAAAGAGCTTTGCGGTCGACTGTACAACTGAGATTTGACAAAAAATCAGAGGTATATTTTTACAGACTGCTACTAGAAAGAGAAGCAAATGGACAGAATTCGCTGCAATTCACAGAAACAACTGGACTCCAGTCAGCGAAAGGTGGATTTGCAGTTATCATTTTGTGTCAATATGCTGAATTTAGGTGTAAAACCACACCCCTATATTTTTGTATTGTTGTATATATATTAACAACTCATCAATTAAATATTTATCATTGCATATGTATTATATTGCATAAAGTTTATAGGGCTGGACGATATGATGATATAGGCTATATAGCTATAACACTAATATAAGTGATCACCCCGGATTTAGACCTACCTGTATTGTATTTATATAAAAGCGTTCATAGGCAAATTTGCTTCATGTTTTGGTCTATATTGCTTTTATTTCCCCGGCGTCGAAAATCAGGCAAACATAAATGCTCAGGCAACACGATTCCTGGCTGCATGTCAATATCCATGGATCACTGGATCTTTAGTAAGTTGTAAGGAACACTATATTGAGTCCAACATTTAGTTTAAATTGATCAAATTGTTCGCTTCAGTCGCATTTCCGCTGTTTCCCCTATTAAATCCAGTCACGCAGCAGATCTTTGCCACTCAGTCAGGCTGAGGGGGTTGTTCGGCTGGGAAAGTGACGTCAGGTGCATCTCCCTCTATACTCCTAGGATAATAACTGCAATTGCAATTTTGAACAAGATAATGGACAACAAGGAAAAACTACAGACTGCAGCTTTAATATATGTAGTAATAATGATAATAGGTACATATCAGATATTTTAATATGACCATTTCACATCATCCTTCATCCTAACTGTACCATTCATATTCTATTAGTGTATTCATTATTATGTATACATTACTGTATATCAACAATGTCACTGGTGTCCATTTTACTGTTCCCAATGAATTTTAGGAGAAACAAACTTGATACCAGAAATGAGAAGCGTGATTTAAAGAGCAACATCTTAGCAATAGAAGTTTCCTTTAGGGAGTCACATTCAATTCACAGAATAAGAGCATACAATGCTAGAAATGAAAAGTGAGACAAATGCATAACTTCTGATTAATGATTTCCTCAGTGTGCTTGTTTGCAAATGAAGAAAGTCAGTCATACTGACAGAGACAAATGTAACAGACTGTTTGCTTTCTCACTGTTTAAGTACAACGGTCACTGCGGTCAGCACAGGAAACTTCATAGACTCCACCACTGTGCAGCTGTTGCCAGGCATTTTCAGCTCTGTCTGTGTGTGTGTGGAGGTGATAAAACATTAAGATTTTTTCCTCTTTACAGGCAGATAGTAGTTGCCAATGCTCTGATGAGCCCCTGTGTGTGTGTGTTCAGGCGATTCCTGTCTGTGCTGTGCAAAGTTCAAGGCAGAGTTTCTGGAGCGAGCCGCTGGGTGCTCCATAATTAAAGACTGATCTTTTGCACCCACATGTGGGTTTGTGTGTGTGTGTGTGTGTGTGTGTGTATGCGCAGATAGAGGCAAGCAAACTCTCAGCAGTTTTTCTCCACATATCCCAGTGCTCTCGGAAAGGGTTTGTTTGATTATGTGTTTTGTGTGTCGGTGTGTGTGTTACTGCCGTGGCATCGGCACAGGTCCTCGTTTCTCTTCTGGATTTTGCAACACGTAGCTCTAAGCAAACTTACAAAACAAACCATGCATGACATTTCGTTCGAATTCACTTTGTGTTCTGTGTCACTTTGTAACTTCTCTTGCTTGTATGTTGTTGAAAGAGGCTAGTTTACACATAAGCACGCTACATGATCCAAGATAAGTACAGTATGGCACTCAAAAGGAACATTTTATGTCAAATTTTATTGTGTTTTGAATAAAGAAAATGAAGTTTACTACTGTATATGAAGAGTTCAGATGCAAAAGCCTCTAAATGCCATTTGAAATGTTCTTCTAAAATGACAATTTTTAGCTTGTATATTTAAGTTCAGTATTTTCACTTAAATGACAATTAATAGGTAATCTTCATTGTCATTTAAGTGAAATTACTGAACTTAAATATACAAGCTTGATAAAAATGATCATTTTAGAAGAAAATTTCAAATGGCACTTAGAGGCTTTTGCATCTCTTCATATACTTCTGTAAAATGTGATTTTTTATTATTTTTTATAAAATCTCTAAAAATGCTGGGTTGTTTCAACACAAATTTTGGTCAAATATGAAAAACGGCTAGGTTTGTCCACATTTGACCCAAAACACAGATTCATGGTTGAAACAACCCAGCATTTTTAGAGTGTATGTATTTAAACAATAAATACAATTGTATAAAACAATATTATTACATATATTTATACATTGTGGTACTATTGTATTTGTTTTACACCAAGTAATTTATGCAAATTATGTTATAAGAAAAAAAAGTGTGTCCTAGCAGTAATTATTTATTTTTTTTACAGTAATGAATTATTTTTATTTTTTTAAATTTTTTTGGAAAATGTGCTTAATACCATAACAAATGCTAAATTGGTCCTACAAGAGGTTTAATGTTCTTTAAGAGAAATCCTGTATTTATAATTAATATTTCTTTTTTTTTTTAAACCAATATATATTAAATTGAGCAATTATACATTAAATATATGAATATTAAATGAATTACATTAGGAATATTTATAGATTAAATATTATTCTATAAATATTAATGATATTTGTAATGAATATTTATAATGAACAATATAATAACGATATTAATATAATATTACCCAGTCTTATCTGTGTGATATTCAACCAATCATTATGATAAATGCAATACAGATCTTATACAATATGACAAACATGACTGAAAGATCATGACAAAGATGCTTTTTTACACACCAAAATCATTTTGTGACCAATGAAATGTAATATTTCAGTTGTTTTGATTCACGCAGTATTAAGTGCAATATTAATTGTGATGTGGATGAACCTCCGCAGGTGCTGTTCGTATGTTGGCCGGAGAGGAGGGGGTCCGCAGGCTATATCCATCGGGAAGAACTGTGATAAGTTTGGAATTGTGGTGCATGAGCTTGGTCACGTGATCGGATTCTGGCATCGAGCACACGCGACCCTCGACAGAGACGATCATGTCAGTATTATACGGGACAACATTCAGCCAGGTAGGAATAACACAGTCAAATATTGCAGACGTTTGCCTGAAAGGATCTGTAGGTTTAGATTACACGTGTAACTAAACACTGTCATGGTCATTTGTAGAGGTCAGGACTAATTTTGGACCATCGTTCAGGGAAAACAACCCGATTGTACAACACAGCCCAATTTCTGCACTGACCTCTCATTTCTTATCATGAATGTTTGGGCAAAATATTTGTTGGTTTTACTTAATAAAAAGAGTTTTACTCTGACTGTTGGTTGCATCATGAGGATTTGTACTGACACTCATAACATGCATACATGCATTTGATGACAAAACATCACACTAAATGGCTTTTAATTTATTTATTTATTTATTTTTAAACAGAGTAGTGGCCAAAAGTGATGCCCAACCTTGGAAAATTGACATCTTCACCCTTTATTGAAGTATTGTTAAAATACTTTACACCCTTGCCTCATTTAAAGGGATACTCCACCGTTTTTTCATCTTCAACTGTTATTCCCTTAACTAAGACGAGTTGATACATACCTCTGTCGTCTCAGTGCGTGCACTTAATCGTTCACTCAATTTTTTCAAACATGAAAAACGGTGGAGTATCACTTTAACATAAGTGGTTCTATGAATATGCAAATGAGCCCCGCCTCCACTCACTCATAGCAGCTCAGAGATCCACTCGTACTTGAGTAACGTGATTGGTTACAAGGTAGTTTTGTAACACAGTGATTTCAAACCGTGTTTTTGAGACTTGTCTTTGGTTCACTGCAGTTTTAAAGAGAAAATACTCAGCAATGCTGTCCACATGGTTTGTCTTAAAGCTTATTTAAAACACCACACAGACAGAATTTTTTTAAGTTTCAAGTTTTAAGTTTATTATACTTATAAAGCACATTTAAAACAACCTGCAGGTTGACCAAAGTACTTGTACAAGAGATAGCTATTAAATCCATAAAAAAGTAAAACAATGTCACAAAACATTGGATCACAGGGTCAAGTAGGTTTTAAAAGATTTCTGAACACAGACACTGTGGGCGCTGCTTTAATATGTAAGGCAACTGCTTCCATAGCCTGGGGCCAGCTACCGCAAAGGCTCTGTCACCCCTATATTTCATCTTGGACCTGGGTATCCGTAACATTTGATTAGACTGTGATCTGAGCATTTAATTGGTTTGTGTTCAGTCACCAGCTCGTGAGGTATTGAGGCAAGATTATTTAGTGCTTTATAAACATACAGCAAAACTTTAAAATCAATATGACTTAACTGGTAACCAGTGCAGTAAACTAAATGGGTCAATGGTCCCGTTGCGAGTGCCTGTCAGCGGGCAGCTGCGTTTTGAACCAGTTGTAGTCGGTGGATAGATGACGCAGGTAGCCTGACACAAAGCGAGTTACAGTAATCAAGTTCGAGATCAGATAAAAGCATGAACTATAATCTTAAAACTATTCCTACTTAGGAAAGGTTCAACTTTCGCTGATCTCGGAGGTGGTAAACTGCCACGGACAATAGTATTGTATTTGTTTGTTTAAATTTAGGCCACTATCCAATATAAAACCCAAGTCTTTGCCGAAGGTGAGCGACACGAAGTGAGCTAAAAAAAAAAGTTTTAAAACTTGACTTTCACCGCAGGGGGATTTAAAAGATTTTGTAAGCATATTTCACAGTTGATCGAGTCAATTGTTTAAGTTGGAATATTTGGCCAGGCTGTCATATAAAGAAAATTATGAACACATGCAAAAACAAGAGAGAACAAGCGAAATATTAATACCTGTTTATGTTTGCTTTTTCCTGTGAGCTTTTTGTATTCCTATGCATTTTTTTGTTTGTTTTTTTGGTAATTAATACATAGGGGAGAGTGGGGCACAACCTAACGCGTTTTGCTTTTTCCTAAATTAATTAAAAAATAATTAGGTTAGATTACTATATTTTTTACACAAGCAACATACACATCTCTGCTACAAATGACCACTTAAAGTTTTTTTTCTAGGACCTACTATTTTCGTACAGTTGCACTGAAAGTGACAGAAGTGCAAATGTTACAACTTACCCCATATGCAGGGTTAATTGTAACAGACAGAGGGGTTAGTTGTAACACTTGTGTGTAACACACATAATTCAGTACTATTTAATTTGAATAGTTTGATATTGTTTGTGCATCTGTATAGACAGATATCCATACATCCATCCTTCATCCAATCATCCTTCTGTTATGGATTAATATCATGGATAGAGACATAGAAAAGGGCTGCACAGTTTTGCAATAAATAATAATAAATAAAATTAGAAATATTGTAATTGCAATTAAAATAGATTTGTCTGTGGCAGCTGCATGTACAATTATTATTAATAATAATAATAACAGTAACAATAATACAAATGAGCTTAAAATAAAAATTTGAAGGCTTTATTGCATTAAAAACAGGCCATATTTTAATAAATAAATAAGTTATCATTTATAGTACACTAAATTTTAAACATTTTAAATTCCATCATTGTTTGTGAAAGTCTAACAAAGTTAAATGTACACTCAAACCTGAAAAGTTGTGGCTCTGTTTTCATTTGATTATCATTGTACACTTGGCGGCTTAGTTGTAACACTGTGTTAGAACTAACCCTGCTGTGTATTACATATTTTAAGCCTAGCTAACAGTCGCTAGGAATTGCTGACATGTTTCAACACGGTGCTATGTTTGAGCCAACAAGACAGTGATTAAGGCAATATAAAGTTAGATTTGGAAACGTATACACCCAACTCAGAAACCGAAAAAAAAACCTATGATGAAAAAAATTACTTTCATGGTGTCAAAACACTCTTTGTCCAGTATCTTCACGAAATATAATCAAAACTTTCCGCAATTCGCGGAAGACCGTCTTCTGGCAGCAAGAGAAAAATAGCGGAAAGACAGCCTGCTTGATCCTGACGAACTATGTAAACGGTCCGTGTTACATTTAACCCCGCGTTAGGTTGTGCCCCGCGCTCCCCTACTTAATGTGGGCCAGATCTCATCGAACTGCTTGTCAGCACAAACCCTTCTTTTGGCTTTTAAAGGGATACTCCACTTTTTTTGGAAATAGGCTAATTTTACAACTCCCCTGAGTTAAACAATTGGGTTTAACCGTTTTCTAATGTATTCAGCCAATTTTTTGATATTTAGAAGAATATCAGTAACCAGACAGTTTCTGGTCTCATTGACTTCCATAGTTTATTTTTTTCCCTACTATGGAAGTCAATGAGACCAGAAACTATCTGGTTACTGACATTCTTCTAAATATTAGAAAATCGGCTGAATGGATTAGAAAACGGTAAAACTCAACTGTACAACTCTGGGGGAGTGGTAAAATGAGCCTATTTCCAAAAAAGTGGAGTATCCCTTAAAACTAGACTACTGTCAGGGTTTACCAAAGACACAAATAGTGCTGAAAAGACATGGACAGGGTTATTTTTAAGGACTGATCTTCTTGCATATGCAGTTTTTAAATGAATCATGAAAGGTGATTTACTAAGGTTTGTGCTAGTCGAGCTTACTGGTATTTGCGCACATTTACAATCCAAAAAACCCCACTAGTTTGCCCTGTTTAGTAAATCTTGTCCTTTATATGATAAAGCAATGCATGCATTCCTCAGTCTGCATACTGGTTACCAGTGTGTACTTGACAAGAACTGATTTCATCCACTAAAAATAGCCCAAATATCAGAAAAATAAACATATCATTTGTTGGCAGGAGTTATTTGCCTAATGGCATTTTGTATCAAATTTTGTTCAGTACTTTAATGAAGTGTCCTCTGTCCCTGTACGCCTAGAAACATCTCAACCAATGGTGTATTTTGACATCAACCAGCTGTGCACCTAGATGTAGATCCCACAATCCTTCACAACTTTTCATGCAGAATTAATGAACAAGATATCCTGAAATGATGACTGTCGTTAGACATCTGTGGAAAAGGGATCTCATTACATCCTCATTATCTGGCACAAACTGATTCTCCAGCAGAGGCATGCTTTCAGACATTTGCTTGGAAAATGCCTGTAGCTTTAGAAGGCTAATGATATAACTTATAGAAATATGATATTTAACAGTGTTTTACCCTTTTAATTATATGAAATATTTGTTTTTAGAAAGAAGAAATGTGCTTCAGTGTTTGCGCTGTTGCCATTGCATTTGTAAGAACATAAAAAGATTCAACAACTGAGACGTAAACTAAGGAAGTTCCAAAGACATTTGACGAACAGAACTGGAACAATGTGTGCCTGAACAAAGAGGGAGTTGATATCAAAAGTAGCAGTCAGTATGTAGTGTTTCCACCAGTGCATCCTTGCCAGTGATATGTTGCTCCATTCTCTCACCAAGGCACTTGTAAGTTATCCAAAACGTTTGGGGGATGTTACAGACATTGCATTTTGTTGCTGTGTTCACATCTGCAGGTCTATGGCACGTTCACACAGGCGATCGGGGACCTCAGTGTCTTACGTCTGTGAACTTAATTATCCTCCGCCTGTAAGCCTTTAGGGTCTTTAAGGATTAGTAGGAAAAAGAAACACATTCTGTCATTGATTTCTCACCCTCATGTCGTTCCAATCCCGTACGACAAAGATAAAGATCTTTTTAATGAAATCTGAAAGCTTATGTCCCTCCACTGACAGCTACACGACTACCACTTTCAACAAGCTTCAAAACATCATTAAAGTAATTCATGTGACTCCAGTGGTTTCACCTCAATTTCACAAAGTGATGCCAGTTTTTTGTTTGTGCAAAAACTCCACAATTAACCACTTTATTTATAAAATATTATCTCAAAATATCTCCAACGCAAGTTGAATAAATTCCCTATTTAAAGGGATAGTTCACTGGTCATTGGTTATTGGTTTAACCAATCGGCTGTAACCGAAATCGCCCCCTATATATCCTTAAAGGGATTGTTCACTTTAAAATAAATACATTTTTGTTATGTTTTATCTTACCTCAAGGGCATCCAAGATGTAGGTGTCTTTGTTTCCACGGTATTTTCAATATTTATATTTTTAGGTCAAACCGTTCTTGTCTGTCAGTCATATAATGCAGGTCTATGGTCACCACCTCAAAGAGCATGCACAGATAAGTCAAATTAAACATTATTTAATGACTCGTAAATGTAAGTACACATTGATGGCCTAAGACACAAAACGAGCGGTTTGTGTGAGAAAACGAACAGTGTTTATATTGTTTTTACCTCGTGTAACCACAGCCACACACAAGCGCCTGCCCCCTCAGATCACTTGGACAACGATCTGAGGTAAAAACGATATATATACTGTTAGTTTTCTCACACAAACCGCTCGTTTTGTGTCTTAGGCCATCAATGTGTACTTACATTTACGAGTCATTAAAATCATGTTTAATTTGGACTTCTCTGCGCATGCTCTTTGAGGTGGTGACCATAGACCTGCATTATATGACTGACAGACAAGAACGGTTTAGACCTAAAAAATCTAAATTGAAACTACTGCAGAAACAAAGACACCTGCATCTTGGATGCCCTTAAGGTAAGCTGAAAACATACCAAAAATGTATTTATTTCAAAGTGAACTACTCCTTTAAGGGTAAAGGGGGCGAGTTCGGCTACAGCCATTGGTTAAACCCTTTTCAAATAAAGATCTGTAAGTCTTATTTGAATTTTACTTAATTCATTATATTGGTCTGTCTGAATATTTGATATATAGACATAATATTTCATATATTTTGATTGACTGGAAGGTGTGCAGTAAAACTATTTAATGCACAAGTAGTTCCAAGTCAGTTTATTCACCCTTCTATATTAATGCGCTGTTTTCATTGAAACACACATACACTTACGTCACTAGCACACATATTAGAGATCGCTCCGCATGCACACATAACTTTCAGGAGCAACTTGTTAATGCCGCCCCGCAAGTTTTATTAATAAAATAACTTCGTTACTAAATGGATTCATACTGAATACATTATATTTCTCTGCAATAAAGGTTTACATCACTGGTTTTGAAGTAATTAAACTTAAAGCATCATAGTTTGTAGAGAGATGCTGAACGGACTCACACATACATCTGTTATCTCTCTCTAATTAATTCAAATAAATTATATAATTAATCCTGTTGTTTCTTCCTTTCTTGTTGCTGAGTTTATAATAATAAAGAGAATAGTGCAATAATCCATTAAATGTGGTTATGTAATAAGGATGAATCCATAAAAACAATCTTTGCATAAACAAGCAAACAGCCTCTATTGTTGACAATGACTGCATGGGCTCTTACAGTTCACATCACTTCCTGCCTCAGTCTCATTCTTGGTTTCATCTCATAGGACAGGAGTACAACTTCCTGAAGATGGAGCCTGGTGAGGTGGACTCACTCGGAGAGGTCTATGACTTCGACAGCATCATGCACTATGCAAGAAACACCTTTTCCAGGTTAGAATCTGCTCTTAGGAATATTGTCTCATTTTTCATAATTTCACTCATAATTTCCACTCCTTCTCTTATCATATACAATATATAAATTGCATAAAAATTATATAGAGCATATACAAACATGCATACATACAGTATATACAGTTGTAATCAAAAGTATTCAACCCCATTGCAAATCAGCTTTATTGGCGAAATTTGAAAGAACTTTTTGCAATGAACAAATCAAACAAAAGTCATTGAAATAATTCAACACAGCGAATGTTTCAAGTGGTTTCCCCAAATTCAACTGAAAATGCAATTTTTAATGACTTCCGTAACAATCTCAAAATTACACAAAAGCACAAATCTACAACTGATGCAACTTATCAAGGGCTTCATTAGTTTCACCAGGTGTGCTTTAGCAAGAACACATGAAATATCTGAACTGACAAGGTTTGTTAGGTTCATAAGTTAAAAAAAGGTCCAAAAAGTTAAAGAAGAAATCATTGTCCTTCAGAAACACGATGCAAAAAGATAGCGAAGGCACTAAATGTTCCTAAGTCACTGTTGGAAGCATAGTTCACAAGTTCAAAGTTAACAGAACAGTGGTTACACTATCTGGACAGGGCAAAAAACGAAAGCTATCAACGGGTGCAAGCAAATTTCTGAGTAAGGGTTTCAGAAAAACCCTCGAGTGACTGCAAAAGTCTTGGTGGCAACAGGCACTGAGGTTTTAGCTCGCACATTAAGACGTGTACTAAACACATGCGGTTTCTATGCCAGAACTCCAAGACTTATACCACTGCTGACCCAAAAGAACAAGAAACATGCTCAAAATCATATAAATAAGCCATAGAAGTTTTTGGGATTGAGCGATGAAACAAAACTGGATCTTTTCGGTACGTCTGGAGGAAGAAGAGTGAAGCATATGCTGAAAACACTCTGTCTACAGTTGAGCATGTTGTGTCTCGGTGATGCTCTGGAGCTGCTTTACATCCTCTGGCACTGGAAACATGCAGCATGAGGATGGCAAGATGGATTCACTGAAGTATCAGGAAATCCTAGGAGAAACGTCATGCCGGCAGTGAAGAAGCTGAAGCTTGGGTTGTCATTGGACCTTCCAACAAGACAATGATCCCAAGCACACCTCAAATTCCACCAAGGCTTGGTTGCAGAAGAAGTCCTGGAGGATTTTACAGTGACTATCGAGCCCGTTCTCATTCTTCAGCGTCACATAAAGCGCTTTATGACAAAACGGCGCTATACTACGCACATGGTACCCTTTATCGTTTATATAACACGCGAACTCAAGGTGTCATAAATCCTTTAGCGTAATATGAGACTACCCTACCCTACCCCACACCTAAACCTAACCATCACAGCGCGTGTTATATAAACGATAAAGGGTACCATGCGCGTAGTATAACGCCATTTTGTCATATAACGTTCTATATGACGCTGAAAGGATGAGAACGCGTTGGACTATCATAGTCAGCTGGCTTGAACCCCATACACAATCTCTGGTGGGATTTGAAGAAAGCTGGTGTCTGGTTATACATCTCGTCTGCAGCAGGATATAACAGCAAAAGGGTGTTCTACTTAACACTAAATATGCTTGCTATCAAGGGGTTGAATAATTTTGAAGTTGCATTTTAAATTGGATTTGGGGAAACCATTTGAAACATTTGTCATGTCGAATATTGTTTACAACCGTATATATCTCAAATAAATCATTTAAAATGAAATTTAAATAATGTTAACCAGACAATTATACTTACATTTTTACATGGTCAATTATAAAACAGACAAAGAAATCATTATTTACTCAACTTTGGTCCAAAGACTGCATGCTGCTATTTTCATAGAATATATAACTCTTTCAAAATTACAATGGTTCATGGTGACCATGATCTGGACTAGGACATGAGTTTCAGAATGAGGTAATATTATATCAGCTATGTAATATCATATGAGCTCAGGAATATGGAGTTGTATAAGCTATTATATTTCAGCTTTTTTCCCCCTTGTTTTTATTTTTTATCTTTGTCACTGTGAACCGTTTGGCAAGACCTGCATAACAATTCTTCAAAAATGTTTAGTGTTCCAAGAAAAAAATATATTAGCTCACAGGTTTGGAATGAAGGTAAATAAATAACAAAATGATTTTCATTTTTGGACG
This sequence comes from Hybognathus amarus, assembly GCA_030378365.1. Classification (NCBI taxonomy): domain Eukaryota; kingdom Metazoa; phylum Chordata; class Actinopteri; order Cypriniformes; family Leuciscidae; genus Hybognathus; species Hybognathus amarus. Next base: position 17,466 of record JAQIUQ010002137.1, read on the forward strand.
AAAAAAAAAAACACTTAGTTCTAATATTTTTTTGGAGCTGGTTTTTGTGTTCCAATACACTGCTCTTTAATAGTTTTGTTCATAAACGTGTGCTAGACGGATGGCTCTGAAAAAATGGGACAGGATGCAACTGTCAGTTTTATTACAGTATGTCAAGTTAAAAGAAGTGCAAATGTTAAAAACGGATTTCAAGCCATTGCATTTTTCTGCTCTGCGGCTCTCATTTTTTAAATGTAAGAACATGTTGCATTGTGAACGGCCCCTTAGGGGTAAGAAACCACCTTGAAATGCCATAGCATGAAACCAGAACAACTACATAACAACATGTTGAAAACACTTAGCTAATGTGCAGCTCAACCCTGGTAAACACTTTGGATTTTTTCATGGGCAGACAAACTATAATATAATAATAATATAATAATTTTGCCTTTGTAATAGTCATAGTTCAAACAGCTATTCACTTTGTTTGAATACCGGTATTAATAATTTTTTGTTGAGGATTCCTCACTGCCTCACAAATTCCTAATAATGAATAATAAATGTGTCCCTATTATGCTATTTTAAAGGATCATAATTAATTTTTTAAGAAAACCCATAGTGGGTTTATGCATCCAAGATCAAAACTTTCATTTTCTTATAATATACATCACAAAATCACCTAATTTCTCAAAGAGTCTGAAAACGCTTTGTTCAAAAATCAGGTGCGTATCAGTGCGTCAGGCGCGAATGATTTCAATGTTAAGTCAATGCAAAGACGTGTTACGCGCGTAAAAATTCCTGCGGCACGGTAGACGCGAATACGCCCCATTCGTGTGTCAATTTCGCGCGAATGGCGCAAATTGAGCGATAAGCGTGTGAAGTGCAAATGATTTAGTTAGTGCTTTTTGTGCATTCACGCGTTTGACGTGAATTTGCGCCTGCCGCCCGAGTTGAAATATCTGAACTTTGGCGTCAAATTCGTGCTGCGTTAACCAATCAGGAGCCTGCTGCTTGCTCACGTGGTGACTCTCTCGATGAATGTCTCGGTCGACATAAAAAAATGGCCAACGGATGTCGATTGTCGACGCGTGTGACGCATGTAAATTTCACTTCAAACTTTTTTTTTTACGCGCGTCAGTTTCAATCTTGACAGCGCGAATTAACACAAAGTGGTCAACCGTCAAACTAGACGCGGTAGATGCGAATTTGACATGCTATTCGCGTCCGGTGTGAACACACAGTTAGAGCCTACTCTGCTCTGATTGGTCAGATGATTCGGTCTGTTATGATTGGTCTACCGCTCACAATGCATGTTGGAAGCGCTCTGAATCTTCCCCAGCGCTTAATAATCAGAGATATGATACGAAAAGCAACAATGGTGTCAATTTTCCATACAAGTCCTCATTCTTTGGAAGTGCATCAAAGTGGATTTGCTTTAGCAGCAGAAAACAGTGTCTTATCGACATTAACTACACAAACTTAACTCTTTCAGTCACAGCTACAATGTTTGAGGGCGGGGTCAAATTAGACTGTTTGCGGACCAAAGGCCATGAAGACCATAGACTGGCATTATGCAAATTTCTTGCATTGTTACTATAGGTTTGTAACAGGAAGTAAGACGACTTGCTGACGACTTGTTTCGGCTGTTCAGAATCGATTCTTTCTTTTAAGAGACAATAGCTTTGACCTTTAAAACAGTTTACATTCACAAACAGCTATATAACACACTGCATGAAAGGTTATATTTGGAAAAAGCTGAATGGGCCTGTAGATGCACTGTTTTATTCACACTTCTTATTAGTTTCCTCAGGGTGACCTTTGAATGTGGCATCAGCACTTTGTCTGAGCATCTCGCTCCTCTTACACTCTTCTGCTGAGCTTTCACAACGCCGCTATTGTGCTTCTCGCGTGCCTGTCAGTTGTTCGGAGAGTAATCTGAGCCAGTCAGTTTTCGTGTGTGGAAAGGTTCGGTGCGGACATCATCTAGCTTCAGTTCTGTTTGACGATCCGATCTCTCGACGTCAGCTTAATGTAATTAACTTCCTGTTTCTTCTCATGTCTCTGTGACTATAAAGGTGGGCGGTAGGACAAAACCTCATGGTATGATTTTGTTTCACAGCAACTATATAGACATGTCTGAAAGTCTCTTCTGCTCACCAAGGCTGCAAACGTCAGCCGGCTGTGTATTATCATGTTAATTATTGTGCCTTTTACCCAAGATACCATACTTTTTCTTCCATTATTGAATACCTGTTGCTTTAATGACCTTGAACAAAACTGAAAATCATTAACAAGACTTTTGTCTCAATAATTTTAGTAATTCTCATTTGCTTCTTAAATCTACAACGATATTAGATACTAGATTTAATTAGCACAGAATCAACTTTGCGTTGCTGTCTGCGATCGTATCAAGGATCAGCCAAATTTCCAAGCGCATCATCAAATGCGTTTGTTAAAGGTGCAGTATGTGAGATTGACTAGTGGTTGAAAGGGTTACCACCTTAACTGTCACCGTCCCGTATACGGGACGCCTGAACTTTACTTCGATTTATTACTATTAAATCCTAATCTAATTATGACAAACTATATATCGTTGGAAAGGTCTAAGACTCCTAAATAGATATTTGACTGCTGTTTTTTACTACAAATTATGAAGGAAGAGTAACCGATACATTTTTGACAAGAGTGCACCTCTAAAAAATCTTTGTCACAATTCTGACCTTTGTCACAAAAAGCCAATTGATTGACTTTTAATCATTGCAAATTCTGTTTTTATGCTAAAAGTTAATAATAAAACAAATAATCTAATATTTTTCAATAAAAAAACAAATAGTATAATATTATTGTCTAAAAATTAGAATATGTATATATTATCCTCTAAAATATAATATTATTTTTATCGCCTTTTTTATTAGATCACATATGTTAGTAGTTATCATAAATTAGGTATCATTTGAAAGCTTACGAACTCAGAATTCATCCTGTAAAAACCGCAATTGGACGTTGCGTTACCATAGAAACGGTATTTTTGTATTAGGCCCCTCCCCTTTTGGGCATCATCTTTCATAATTTATTATCAAAACCTTTTCTAATCTTGACAAAACACATATTGTCAGAAAGGTCTGAGTCTCAAGGTTCCATATTTAGTGACAGAAGTGATATTTGGATAGAAATTTATTAATTTGTTATGGCAGAATGCATACAATTAAATTCAATGGAATTCAATGGCACCCGGTGGCTATTTTTGGTATAACGCCTAAACAAAATCTCATGGGAACTTCAAAATTTGTGATATCAACTTTAAATTTGGAACACAACTTGTTTAGATATATAGCTTTCATTTTATAGTAATTTTATTGTAAAAAATATTTTGTAAAATATTTATTTTATATAAAAAAATATATTAATAAATAATATTTGATTTACTGTAAATTATAACTTCCATAACTTTTTCATACTTTAATTTTTTGAAGTGCTTTCACTTCAGTAATAATCTGCTGATTGTTTTCTTTAAAACAAGACCAAACTTGTGTATATATTCCAAAGCATTCTTGAATTACAACCATTTAAGTTTGTATAGTGCATTTTAATGTAAATTATCAAAAAGGGGGTGAATATTGCAGTTTCCGTTGTTTCCCGCCCCCTCCTGCTCAGATTCGACGCGCTGCACACGGGTTGCCAGATTCGAGGACACGTCAACAGGAATCCAGCACAATTGACAATGGAATGAGAGGAGACTTGCACACTGTAAGTTGATTTATTGATTTGAGTTATCGCGTTTTAATATGCTCCTTTCATAGAAATTTTTAGATGGGTGGAAAGGCTTTTTAGGTCGGGTACAATCTGCGACAATCTGACCAGTTTGTTCTCTGGCTTCCATGGTTGCAGTCTCCCACCCTACTGCAACCCTGAGGTGTCGAAATACTTATCTGGGTAAATTAGCAACGTGCCAGTATCGCTTATACCAAAAACAAAAAACGACATTTCAAAGTAAATATAACTGGCTGTAGAAGGGTTTTCCAGAGAAACAAATATGTGAACTATGTTTCCTAAATATTTGCCAACATTTGATGGTATTTTTATGCTTTAGTACAGTCAAAAACTTACATATAGCACCTTTAAAAGATGCACCTTTTACCCCGGTGTGCCTTTTAGTCCTGTTGTACCCCATCTATCGTGGTATGGATTTAACATAATCTCTACAGTTAAACACATTTCTACTGTCACATAGAATAAAACCACCATACTGCCGTAACCATGTGATGAAGCAAATAAACTTGGACAATGGTTTAAAGATTAGGCTTTGTTCAGCTTTCCACCAGATTTACTTTTACTGTGCCACAGAGAAAAGAGAAACAGCCTTTCGTTCATGACGTGTGCTGTTTTTATTTTCGAAGTCTAGCATTGGTGACTTCAGAATTGATCCTCATAGAAGTTTAGTTTGACACAGCAGCAGCACAAATATAGACAAATGACCGTAAAGATAAGTGGAATTTGTGTAGAAAAGATCATTTCTGTCACCATTTAAACATTTCTATTCATATGTGACTGGAGGAAATGAGATTTGAATTGGTGGTGTATTTTCAGCATTGATCTAGCATGACGTTATTAATGTAGAAGCATTTTTATGTGTCTATACAAAACACTAATGCCAATTGTTTTATCATTTCTGTGTCTGAACTGTGCCTGTTGGACTGACTGACCTCTAACACACACATACACTTATTTTTGTTGATGACGTCTGTGAAACCACTCAGAGTTATCCTGTCATTTAGCAAAGTGTACTCTGTTATCATCACTGTGGCTCTGACTTGGCTAGCTTTATGTTGAGATTTTTTTTCCACCTGTTTCTGGAATTAGTTTTTTTTGCATATCTTTTTAGCGATGACAAAATCCAAGTGAAAACTAATCCAAATCAAGTTTTACCACACTTTTAGTTATACTAATGCTAATCTAGACTACAATTTAAGGTGACACTTTTCCGGTTTCTAACCCGTTTTGTGTTATTACAATGTCGGTAGTTTATGTAAATGAACAATGTTAACTTGTTCCCCATGTTACCTGGGCAGAGAAATTCACGTTTATTTGTCAGCAAAAGTCCACCTCTTTTGTGAAGACTACAGATTATCTTCCGCATTTTTGTGTCCCCGCAACGGACAGTCGGATCTACAGAGGGTTATTAATAGAACAGTTATTGTAAGGGTAGGTGTATCACAGACTTATAGCAATGTTAAGTCAATGCAAAGACGTGTTACGCGCGTAAAAATTCCTGCAGCTCGAATGAGGCTTAGTATTGGCGCGGTAGACGCGAATTCGTCTGACGCGCATATGGGCGCGAATTGAGCATCTGCCGCGAATTGAACGCATGCCGCGTTATGCACGAATGATTTAGTTAGTGCTATTTGTTCATTCATGCGTTTGACGCGCATTAGCGCCTGCTGCCCGAGTTGAATAATCTGAACATTGGCGTCAAATTCGCGTCGTGTTAGCCAATCAGGAGCCTAGCTGCTTGCTCACGTGGTGAAGTATATGGATGCTTCAATAAATTATTTTGTAATATGACTAAATGTGGTTCTAATGCACAACAAAGCAAATATTTTATCACTCAACTTTATTTCAATATACGAGACATGTTCATTTTGTATTTAATGTTATTTATTCCATATCTAGATTATATGAAATATTATTATGATGTAAAGACAACCTACATACATGTGCATACGTTTGTGTCTGGGCGTGAGAGAAAAAAATCACAGCGAGCAAAATGGTGAAACTCGCAAACGTTTCACCTCTGAAGGGTCCGGTGGACACAAATACAGCAACGAATGATCCCCACGCCGCTGTCCTAGCTCTCCAGAGCAAATACTGAGCGGTGACTCCCTCAATGAAATGCTCGGTTCGACCTAAAAAAATGGCCGCCAACGGATTTCGATTCTTACGCGCAAGACGTGCGTAAATTTCCGCCTTCAAACTTTTGTTTTCTACTGTGTGTCAGTTTCACTCTTGACGTGCAAATTAACAGAAAGTGGTAAAGCGTCAAACTATACGCGGTATACAGGAATTTGACGTGCTATTCGCGTCTGGTGTGAACGCAGCATTATGGTAAAAATGGAACACGGTGGCAATAGCTTTCTTACCCTTACGCGATGGCGTTTTGCTTTGGGCGGAACTGACAGAACGGTAGTTCCCCTCTGTTTGGCCAAAAACATTGTTCATGGTCATCCAGGTTGAAATGTTGACTACAAACACAGAGGTTTTTAAAATTTTCCATTACTCTCTTCTCTCCATATTTGTGCGCTGAGGGGAAAGTAACACTTTTTGACTTTGTCAATTTGTGTAAATCTACTTAGGGTTTAGAGTTTTTTTCCCCACATTAATTTCCCACATGTCTAGCACAATTATGTGGTTTTGTTTTATTAATACAGTGTATACTTTTTCTTGATTTACCCTGAAAGAATGGAAGTGAAATGTGACAACATGCCCCATAGGTGGGGTAAATTGTAACATGTGAGGGGCACATTGTAACATCACCATATGACAGCTTAAAATGCTATCTGATCTGATCAAAAACATATGCAAGTCAAACCAAAATATTTTCTTAATAAAATACAATTATTAACTTTTTCATATAAAATAACGGCATTTTTTAATAATTAAAAATAAACTAATTTTTGAGTTTGACAACAAACACATCGGAAAACACAGCTATACAGCATAATTCAAAACAAAATAATACTTAATAATTTCTGAGCATTGACTCTCAGTCTTTATTTACATGTTTCTCATGTTTTCTCAATAGAATTCATAAAAGTATAGAATATAATATCATATTTCTAATAGGGGCACATTGTAACACAGTGTTACAACATGCCCCACTGCACAACTGGGGTTTAAACCCTGCTAGTGTCTTCTGCTAGTTCAGCGAAGCATGAAAGAACTAAATCAACGGTTAAACAACAGATTGGAGATTAAAATAATATCAGATTTGTCTAATTTTAAATAAACACAAAAAAATAGAGACGACAAATTAACTTAAGTAAGAAATGTACTTTTGCTTATGGTTAAATAAATGTTCAGTAATATCTTACAAAGATTTTGGAATTTTGGCGCATTATTTTCTCTATATAGTGTTGAAATGGCAACTAGTAAATATACCAAGTTTCGTCATGCCAGCATGTGTGGAAGTATTTAAAACAAGCGTGTTACAACTAGTCCCGCTGCCACGCTGTGCCCCACGTCTCCTGATAACGCTGCCGGATCCATCACTGGGAACCAAAGTAAATTACTCCTGCAAAATGTTTACTCTTTGAATTCAGGCACCAAGGAATAAAACAAATCGACGACATTGTGACTAAAAGTTTGCTAAGAGGTATTTCCTGACTAAAGCATGGTGGTATTTGACCTCCATAGCAGACACTGAAGTAACCCTTTAAGTGTGGCTGGTTTTCAGCTTGCAAATGTACTTCACTGGTGTTAGAAAGTACATACTTTTAAGACATATTACCTGTAATGTCATAAGACCACAAAGCCCTCATGCTTTAAATTATTGTAACTCATATGTACTATACTGCTCAAAAGTTTGGGATCAGTTTTTTTAAGATGTTAATAATTTTATTCAGCAAAGATTAATTAAACTGGTCAAAAGTAACAACATGTTACAAAATATTTGTATTTCTAATAAATGCTAACGATCTATTCTTCAAAGAATCCTGAAAAATGCTATATCAGTGATTTCCACAAATATGGTAAGCAGCACAATTGTTTTCAACATTAATAATCAGAAATGTTTCTTGAGCAGCAAATTATATAATATTATTTCTGAAGGATCATGTGACACTGAAGAATTGAAGCTGAAAATTCAGCTTTGATCAAAGGAATAAAGTACATTTATATGTCTTATCACAATATTCAAATAGAAAGAAAAACGTTATTTAAATAGAAATAATATTTCACAATATTACTGTTTTCACAAGTTTTGATAAATAATTTTCAGCCTTGGGGAGATGCATCTAGTAACTTTTTACATATTTTTTTAAAGTACTATATTTTTATACACACTAATCATCCCAAGTATTTTGGGTTTTGGCCCATATCTTCTCTTGTATACTATACAGTAGAAGGAAATGAAATGTAAGCTGTAGATTGAGATGCCTCGTACTATTCTCAAAAGGATCTGCTAATAGGATTGAAGAATGGTATTCCCATTTCATTTGTTTATCAAAAGTTTTTCCTGACTAGTTTTGACAGCCAACAGCCAACATTCCCCCAGAGTGCGGGTAACAAGAGTCGAGGCACACGCAAACACAGGTCTACACAGTCTCTATATGAGAACCATCTGTTTCCTCTTCTTTGTTCTCGTTTTCCCTCTCTCTACTCGCTTCTGTTCTCTTTTGGCCTCTATCACTTTTTTGAACAAATTGCAATTCTGTTAATACTTGAAAGATTACAGGTTCCAGTCCAATGTAAGTTCATGTTCCAGTCCCATATGATGTTTAATGGTTATTAGGAATATGAAATTGACTTTATACTGTATGAACATATTATTTATTAAAACCAAGTGGACAGTTGTTGTTGTTGTTTATGTTTTTGTTGAGGCATTGCTTCAAAAAGAACTACAATAATACATTAAAGAGCATATTTGTGCAGCTTCATGTTGTTTGGCTTTTGTATTTCCTCCCTTGCTTAATTACCGGTAAATGAGTCGGTTGTCAAGCCATGTACTACTCTCATTTAGTTTAACATAAATAGATGGAGAGAAAGAGACGAGAGACATTGATCCCAGGGGGGAATTTAGTGGATAATGTTCTTTGATAGACACACTCGATAAAGTCCTGTTTTGCATAATCACTTAAGCTCTCATCAAAAAACAAAAGGTTTAATCATAACATCCTGATCAATCAAACTCCTGCTAGTGCCCATTTATATAGTAGTTTAACTTAACTATTTAGCTTCAAACAGACAAAGCATGTTGTTGCTGATTTACAATTAAGCAACATTATGATTGTGCTGATTTAAATGTGCTTTTTATTTGGCCCTTAAAGGTGCAGTAAGCTATTTCTGAGAATCAGTTGAACTCTGTTGATGTTTGAAATCAACCCAAACAAACACACCCCTCCCTCAATTGCTCCACCCCCCCCCCCAAATGCACAAGCACACAATCCAAGAGTGGATTTCTCTTTATCATAACAGAAGCAAAGCAAAGTAAAGCTTTGCAAAAATAATGCAAATGTGCTTTTTGAACAAACAACAAGGACGAAAAATGAACATATAAAAAATAAACTACCGCCCACTACTGCTGATTGGGTCACTCTCTTCCCATCATGGGTGGATCCGCCCCCTACTGCTGATTGGGTCACTCTCTTCCCCATCATGGGTGGACCCGCCCCCTACTACTGATTGGGTCACTCTCTTCCCCATCATGGGTGGACCCGCCCCCTACTGCTGATTGGGGTCACTCTCTTCCCCATCATGGTTGGACCCACCCCCACTGCTGATTGGGTCACTCTCTTCCCCATCATAGGTGTACCCGCCCACTACTGCTGATTGGGTCACTCTCTCCTCCCCCAACAGGAGTGGACCCGCCCCCTACTGCTGATTGGGTCACTCTTCCCCATCATGGGTGTACTCGCCCCCTACTGCTGATTGGGTCACTCTCTCCTGCCCCATCATAGGTGGGACCCGCTCCCTACTGCTGATTGGGCCACTCTCTTCCCCATCATGGTTGGACCCACCCCCACTGCTGATTGGGTCACTCTCTTCCCCATCATAGGTGTACCCGCCCACTACTGCTGATTGGGTCACTCTCTCCTCCCCCAACATGAGTGGACCCGCCCCCTACTGCTGATTGGGTCACTCTCTTCCCCATCATGGGTGACTCGCCCCCTACTGCTGATTGGGTCACTCTCTCCTGCCCCATCATGGGTGGACCCGCTCCCTACTGCTGATTGGGTCACTTTCTTCCCCATCATGGGTGTACTCGCCGCCCTACTGCTGATTGGGTCACTCTCTCCTCCCCCACCATGGGTGGACCCATCCCCTACTGCTGATTGGGTTTCTCGCTTTTCCCTTATCATGGGTGGACTCACCCCCTACTGCTGATTGGGTCACTTTCTTCCCCATCATGGGTGTGACTCGCCCCCTACTGCTGATTGGGTCACCTCTCCTCCCCCACCATGGGTGGACCCATCCCCTACTGCTGATTGGGTTACTCGCTTCTCCCTTATCATGGGTGGGCTCACCCCCTACTGCTGATTGGGGTCACTTTCTTCCCCCATCATGGTGTACTCGCGCCCTACTGCTGATTGGGTCACTCTCTCCTCCCCCACCATGGGTGGACCCATCCCTACTGCTGATTGGGTTACTCGCTTCCCCCTTATCACGGGTGGACCAGTCCCCTGACTGCTGATTCGAGTCACTCTCTCCTCCCCCATCATGGGTGGACCTGCCCCCTATTGCTGATTGGGTCACTCTTTCCTCCCCATCATGGATGTACCCGCCCACTACTGCTGACTGGGTCACTCTCTCCTCCCCCCATGGGTGGACCCATCCCCTACTGCTGATTGGGTCATTCTCTCTTCCCCATGATGAGTGTATATTTCAGTAATCGCTTACTACACCTTTTTTGTGATGGTGGTGACATATAGGTAGGTGTGGCTCTGTGAAGTAACCTTAAGTAACTTGGCAGATGTTAGATACACATCACGATTTTAGCCCCGATTTCTACTCGCGTCAGTTTTGTGGAATTCGTCGACAAATACCTTAAATCTAGTTGGTGCTTGTTTACATGAGTGACAATCCCGTAGTGTGAATGATCAAAGACGTGATCTGGGAGAAAGCGCTGATGTGTTGTTGATGCCTGTAAGATATTTAGCATGCTACATATCTGGACCTTTTAAGAGTCCAAGAGTGTGAAATGTGTTTTGACTGGATATTACCTTAGCGGCGACCTACAGCCAATGAGGGAGCTGGATGTAGAGCAAGGAAAAGTTCAGGGGGAGGAGTCATAGATCTGCAAACATGGCTTCTGCAAGCAACCAGTCTCTCCTTCATATTCTTCTTTTTTTTCTTTTTCGCTGCAAATCAGTGCACAGACAACTTGGATTCGCAAGCATCTTGCAGGTTATAATTTTAGTATAATGCGAGAACCCTTGTCCCACTAGTAATTTCATGTATCACTCGCATGTCGCAGGTTGTGAAACCTAGTTTGTAGACCAGGCAGAGTTGTCAACGGTTCTTCCTATTAAAATGCTGTGTAATGTGTGACCCACTGTCGCCGATCCGTTGTGTACACGCAACAGCAACTAATGGCGTTTTCCATGCATGGTACGCTTGGTACAGCTCAGCTGTAAAGTGGGTGGGATTATAGACTTATCGATAACAGCGGTGGCTGTTACTGGCTATTTAAATCTAGCGGGTTTGGTTTCTCGTGTTGATGTTTATTGGTCGCAAATATTATGGCGCTGGTATTGACGATTCTGTCTGACCAATCAGTGATCTGCAGTGTTTCACGTCACATTTTATTATCGGTACAGTACGCTTGGAACCTCAACAGACCAGGTATCATTTAAAGCGAGCCATACCGTACCATACCGTACCATGCAGTGGAAAAGCACCACAAGTGAGCCGTACTGAGCTGAGCCGTACCATACCATGCAGTGGAAAAGCGCCAAAGTGTGCCGAACCGAACAGTACCATACCATGCAGTGGAAAAGTGCCATAACGGTACCCCAGACATGTAGTCAGACACACTAGACACTAGTCATGTAGTGTGTAGTGTGAGAACAGCGATCGGATCGATTTTGAAAATCTTGCAAATTTCCTGTGGAATTGGGCTACTTTTACACTGTCGCCACAGGTTATTTGTTTTAGTCCGTGGGTTGAAGCGAACCCCGTCTGCCCAGAAGAGGAGCTCCCTGGATCACGATGGGCTGAGTTTGGCCCATGATTAGGCGGATTTTGTATAGCAATTGGGTTGTTTTTTTTTTACGCAAACCTGGCAACCCTGCCACAAGGACAAACTCTTAAACCATTTTCTGGGAGTGTGCTGGAAAACTCAATCCAAGAGTTAAGTATAGCACAGAGCAGATATAGACTACATGGTGAACTCATCCTGGGCTTCTTCCCATGATGTATTAAATGATTACTAGATTTGGTCCACTTGAGGCATCTGGGATCTGTGTTTTACTACTTGAGTTCATCCTATATCCCTCCATTCCTCTATTTTCTGTCTGTTATACCAGAAATGAAAGGGTAACTTACATGGATTTAGTGCTCTATTCAAGAATCTTGACTTCAGAAACCTCACAGCAACTTGAGGGAAGCTAACAGTCCCGGCGTTCTGACTGGCTGCTCTGTTTGTCCACTGTCCTGTTGTCTTTTTCCCATCATCCCTGCTGTGTTTGCAGAGTACTCGTACTGTAAATCTCCGTGGGAAGACAGGTTCTTTGATTGCACTTGTATCGGGAGGATTTCATGGCCTTCCCTCAGGTTTTTTTTTTCTTTGAAACGTTTCTCCCCGAGAAGCGGGTGAGCCCTCCTAGCTTTTTGTCTGGGGCATGTTTTCCGACCTTCTTCTTTGCGTCCGGGCCCCCGTTCCACCCACCCTACTCGGGGAGGTTTTTCTTCTTGAAACTGGTACCGCAAGTTGAGCCAAAAGCAAATAAAGAGCTTGCAGTATGTCTTCAGTGTGAGATGACACCAGCCGAGCGCTAGCGCTCACCCACCACATCTACTGTTGCGCTCTATACTCACAGACCGACAATAAAGCTGAAGCCTACAAAAACAGCCAGGTCACATTTAACCCCAAAATCAAGAGATACAGATGTTATTTGTATGACATTTTCATGACAATTGAAAATTACATTTCCTCATTTAAGGTTTTTAATAATTCCCATTATTGTAAAAAGTGAGTCATTACTTTGCCTGATTATTGTTATATAAATATTGTAAATACAGTTATTTTTATTTTATATTTTTAATATTGTATTAATATAATAAATATTTAATTAAATATTAAATAATGTATGACATTTGCTTTTTTGCAGTGATGATAATTGTGATAATGTGTATGTATAAGTTTATATACACACTGAATAATGTATATACTGTACATTTAAATATAGGATACATGTATGGTAGGAAATGTATGGTTTTATCATGTAATATGACCTGGAATTCATCTTAAAAGCTTCCATGAGATTCACAAATATGATATTTTTAATGTTTTGATTCAAATTAGTCTTTCTTATAGCTATAAAAAAATATTTCTTATAGCTGTAAAAAATATTTGTATGATATATAATATTTGTATAATTATATTTGTATAATATTTATAAAATATGTGTTTGACTTGAATCTGAAAAAAGTAGCCTACATATTTATATCACTAAACTGTTTATTTACTTGATATGTGGGTTGCATTTCTTCTTCTTTCATATTGAGCTTGTAGTTGAGCTCTGGAAATCCATCCTTCCCTATTTGAACATGCCTGCTGTTGACTGGAAGGTTCCCATGGGAACAAACAAACAAGCAGACCCTTACTAGCCACCGTGGAGTGAAAAGCTAGACGATAAACTAGCAAAGAGTGTCAAAGTGCGAAAAGAAGTGCGAGAAAGAGAGGTTTTTGATACTGAATCACTCTTTGTTGAACTGAGCAAACTTTTTTTTAGGCCTGAGTCTGAGTTACAGTAGTAAGACTGGACAACGTGACTTCTCCATATTTACTCAACTTTTCTTTAGTTTATAGCTTATTTACAACATTTTCATGATGTCATGGCTTCTTAGGAAGCCTAAAACTTGAAGTGACCAATCAAGAGTCCAGTGACATCATACAGGAGGTTATAACCAAACAGAAGGTGGATTCGGATCATGTTTCGGCGGCCTCTGTCTCAGGCCTATGAGACCTACTGGATTTAGTGACTCTCCCAGGAGAGGTCATTGTTTATGTATCAGTGGTAGTCATCAGACCATTGGGGTTTTTATGATATTTTTAAGTCGCCATGATCCAGACTACTGTTGATTGGTTGGATGTTAACACAGTTGTAGTTTTACTGGGTTGGAAAAGTTTGCGATATGTTCCCTCAAACCACTTTCAAGGACGTGTCCACAATGCGTCCTGATGTGCAACAAGCTAGGTTATTTGAGAAACTTTTGGAAAAGCCCACACATACAGTATGCCTGAAACATTTGTGGTCACAGACTCATTTGGTACATATTAAAGGAATAGTTCACTTAAAAATTATGTCATCATTTACTCACCCTCAAGTTGTTCCAAACCTGTATAAGTTTCTTTATGAGATATTTTGAAGAATGTCAATAACCAAACAGTTGATGTTAGCCATTGACTTCCATAGTCTTTTTCCCCCATACTATGGATGTCAATGTGGTCCATCAACTCTCTGGTTATCGACATTCTTCAAAATATCTTCTTTTGTGTTCAACAGAAGTTCATAAAGGAACAACATGCAGGTCCCAGGCACTCAATGAATTAATAATGAAGAGAAGGCAAAGGTTAAAAACCCTTTACTGAATATGGCTTATTTCATTATAAAAAGTTACAATCCAACATGTTTCGACCCACAAATGGTCTTCTTCAGGGCCAAGTAACACGTTCACCTGAGCGCCTGGTTGAATCTCTTCAGAAATTCATAAAGGTTTGGAACAACTTAGGTAACCTTCCTTGTCTTGTCTGATCATTTGTGATTGAATCGCTTGAGACAGTTGCTTGTAATCAGTATGAACTATCATTGTCACAGTACCTTTTTTGTCTCATGGTACAATACCAGCTTAAGCCCGTGTGTCCACCAAAACGTTTTTATCCAACTGAAAGCGGCAGACGCTCTGCTGAAGACGCCGTGCTTTGGGTGCTTGAAAGCGTTTTGGAAGCGCAGCGTTTTTCCGTTGAAACGTTTCGTTGCTATGATACAGAATATCCGCTGCACAGTTTACTTGTAACTGATTTCGCAGATAATTTGTTTCATCCAAAAAAATATTTCATCCATTTTGTTCGGTTAGCTCTGCCAGCTGATGCCGTTGTACAGATAGAATGTTGTGACAGTTGGTCGGTATTAGTCCCGCCCCTCCTCCACTGTGATTGGACGGGTGAGTAAAAAGTGACAGTGATGAGCGCTGCGTTTTATCCAAAGTTGAACATTTTTCAACGCTCAGCGACCAGTAAAAACCCCGGGCGCTCAGCGTTTCAGTGTGAAAAGAACGCTCTGTGCCTCGTTACGCTCATGGCATTCAAAAACGCGGCGCTCACAGTGAAAACTATTGCCTCTATGCACAAACCCTGCTGACATGTGACCGAATCTCAGTCAGCGTCTTTACTTCTGGAAGCGCGTTCTGCAGGCCAAGTGTATAGCGGCAAAATTTTAATAAAATCCTTTTTCTCAGAAACGGAGACAACGATTTTAGAAACGCTGATTCGTTAGGCCGAATTTCGTACGATATGTAGAGAATACTTAACCCTCAAAGTTGTTGATAAAGCTCGAAATATATAATTTAAATAACTTCTCTTTTTTACTCTTGTGTGACAGCGAACTGCCTCACAGTGTTGTTAACATCATTCACGTTAACCGCAGGACGTTTTTATAAACAGCAAGTGTAATTTGACACTATCTCCACCTAACGCAAAACCGGCTTCTGACCATAGACTGACGCAGCACCGGATGTAACTGGGCGTGCTGAGACAAACCCGGAAGCGATCGTGCATAGAGGCTATTGAAAACGGAAACGAATGAATGTTTTGGAACATTATTATACAAAAATAATATAAGTTCTGTATTTTTATTTTTTATGCATTCGCTTTCACAGAAAATTGAATGGAGATTCTGTTAACCCAAAACTGGAATTTTGAACTAGTGATGCACCGAAATTTAAGGAACTGAAAACATTTGTCGAAAACAAAAATAATTTTTTTTGTTTGGGCTTCTCCAATTAGCCAATTTGGCTGTGTCAACATCTATTTCGTGTACATAATGTGAATACAGCAGCTAAACATGACACACTTCACTATGACCAAAAAAAGGATGCTAGAGTTGTAACTTTACATTTGTTTAGTTGAAATATTTATAGACGGCTCGTCGTCACTTAAGAACTTAAAGGAGTTGTTCACTTTTAAAAAACAACTTTTGCTGATAATTTACTCATCCCCATGTCATCCAAGATGTCCAAGTCATTCTTTCTTCAGTCGAAAAGAAATTAAGGTTTTTAATGAAAACATTCCAGGATTTTCTCCATATAATGGACTTTAATGGGAACCAAACGGTTCAAGGTCCAAATGAGAGTTTCAGCGCAGCTTCAAAGGGCTTTAAACGACACCAGACGATGAATAAAGGTCTTATCAAGCGAAACGATTGCTCATTTCAAAAATAAATAAAAGAGTTTAAGTTTTATAAGCACAAATGCTTGCCTTGCTCTGTTCTGTGATGCGCGTTCGCGACTCTCCTGTTTGAACTTGTTCATCAAAATGAACAAATCTTCTTCCGAGTCATGACTGGAAGGGTTCTAGATGTAAGACCCTTATTCATCGTCTGGTGTCGTTTAAAGCCCTTTGAAGCTGCATTGAAACTCTCATTTGGACCTTGAACCATTTGGTTCCCATTTGAAGTCCATTATATGGAGAAAATCCTGGAATGTTTTCATCAAAAACCTTAATTTCTTTTCAACTGAAGAAAGAAAGACGTGCACATCTTGGATGACATGGGGGTGAGTAAATTATCAGCAATTTTTTTTCAAAGTCAACTACTCATTTAACTACGACTGGATTATAACCTGTGAACATGACACCCTGAACAGAATAGAGTTCAATTAACAAAACTTGATTTTTGACTAAAGTTGAACTTTTATTGCAGTTTTGGCGTTTCAGTGAAAACATTTTTTGGTGCATCACTATTGTGAAATTTACAATTGTGTCTTCAATAATGAATATGAGCATTATAAACTTTCTAAAGTCTGCCAAACTCATCACCGGCGAGTGCTTGTGCAGTTTCCACTTTCATGATATATTTCATATCCGCTCTTTTAATTGTTGGCAGATGCGTTATAATTGTGTACAGATTCATCAGACAGATGTTTTTGGCTTTGCATATTCGCTTTATAACATGCTGTCAAATAACTGTGCTGACTTGAATAATACATGCCAATACTGAGCATGAACTACTACAGGGCATCATGGTACTATCTTTTGAGAAATATTCTTACCGCCAGTATTTTGAGGCTTGGACATTGCAATACTACTGTAGAACCAAATGGAGTCAAAGATGTAACGTGTTTTGCAAATCTCTCGAAGTAAAATCAACATTGTACATAGTGTTACCCTTAACACAATTACTGAAGAGTAGACGAGCCACAGGCCGCAGCTTCCATGATTGCTTCCACGGATAACACAGCTTGGCTGGAATTCCCTCTGGATTGTAGTCTGCTCCACAAATGACAATACAGCCTGTCGAGTTCTGACCGCATTCTGTACATCTGCTGAAACTTGCCATCTCAAAATGTGAGATAACGTTTTGTGTTTATACAAGTACCCGTGATTCTCTGTGTGGGTGTGAAGAGAATTGTTAGACATTCCAGGAAACAATGAATAATATACAAGAGGATTAAAATAACAAGAAGAATGTGTTCAGTCTGATTAAAGTGATGCCTTTTTTTGTTTTGCTGACAGAGGGATATTTTTGGACACCATTCTGCCACGGTATGATGTGAACGGAGTCCGGCCGCCCATTGGTCAGAGGACCAGATTGAGCAAAGGAGACATCGCACAGGCACGCAAACTTTACAAGTGTCCAAGTA
Organism: Hybognathus amarus; assembly: GCA_030378365.1. Classification (NCBI taxonomy): domain Eukaryota; kingdom Metazoa; phylum Chordata; class Actinopteri; order Cypriniformes; family Leuciscidae; genus Hybognathus; species Hybognathus amarus. The sequence continues at coordinate 35,238 of JAQIUQ010002137.1, forward strand.
AGAAAATAACAGATGTGTAGACATAAAAATTGTGCAGAATTACAGAAGGGTAATCTGGCAAGTCATTCTGCGTAAGGAAGGTAAAGCTCATGTCTGACTCAACAAGAATGAAAGATGGTGGAGATAGAAAATCTGGGTCATTGGAAACTTCACATCATGAAAACAAATCATGAAAACATCTCTGACTGCAAACTTCACAAGTATTCAGGTCTGCATTTTTATATATTTTGTGTGACGGTATTTAAAGGGATAGTTCACTTTGAAATTAATTTTTAGAATGTTTTATCTTACCTCAAGGGCATCCAAGATGTAGGTGTCTTTGTTTCCGCAGTATTTTCAATTTTGAGATTTTCTGGTCAAACCGTTCTTGTCTGTCAGTCATATAATGGAGGTCTATGGTCACCACCTCAAAGAGCATGCACAGAGAAGTCCAAATTAAACATGATTTAATGACTCATAAATGTAAGTACACATTGATGGCCTAAGACACCGAAACGAGCGGTTTGTGTGAGAAAACAAACAGTATTTATATTGTTTTACCTCTTGTAACCACAGCCACAATACGCCCTCAGATCACTTGGATGTTGCTGTGGTTACAAGAGGTAAAAACAATATGAATACTGTTCGTTTTCTCACACAAACCGGCTCGTTTCAAGTCTTAGGCCATCATTGTGTACTTAAATTTGGACTTCTCTGTGCATGCTCTTTGAGGTGGTGACCATAGACCTCCATTATATGACTGACAGACAAGAGCGGTTTGACTCTAAAAACATCAAAATACTGCGGAAACAAAGACACCTACATCTTGGATGCCCTTGAGGTAAGCTAAAACATACCAAAAATTAATTTCAAAGTGAACTATCCCTTTAAGGCATTTTGATTTCATTTTGATTCAATTTATTATAGATTACGTTTTTTTCCTTATTATCCCCAATGGCAAATAGTTTTGTTAAAGCATAAATATTACAATATTAAGCCATGTTTCTGTTTAACAAACATGTTTCAAGTAAATTGACCTTTTTAAAGAATATTTATAAAAATACTCATGAAAACACTTTTAGATCAGTCAGTCCCTATACGGGTGGGACACTAATGTATAACTGTGGGACACTAAGTTTATGTAATCTGGAAATAACATCGCATCCAGAATTGATGTGGTACAGTATCTTGGAGACAACCTCCGTTACTCCCGGGCTCGGAAAGGCCGAGTAAACACTGGTCAAGCACAGGACGTTCGTAATTCGTCTTCTTTCCCTGATAAAACAGAGAAGAGAACAGTTGCTTTGTAGGATACAGCAAAGAAATGCAGTAAAGGACATTTTCATGTAAACTTTGCTGAGATGTTTAAACACACACTACCAACGAGTGTCTCCTCAATGCAAACAAGGGTCTATTAATTGTCTTAAAAATGTTTTAAATTCAGTTTTATTACATTTAAGGTCATAAAAAGTAAATCAATAAAATGAAATAAAAAATGTTAATAAATGAAGAGTTCAGATGCAAAAGCCTCAAGTGCCATTTGAAATTTTCTTCTAAAATGACCATTTTTTATCAAGCTTGTTTATTTAAGTTCAGTAATTTCACTTAAATGGCAATGAAGATTACCTATTAATTGTCATTTAAGTGAAATTACTGAACTTAAATATACAAGTTTGATAAAAATGGTCATTTATAGAAGAAAATTTCAAATGGCACTTAGAGGCTTTTGCATCTGAACTCTTCAATACCAACTGGAATCATGACACTGCAAAAAGTGAGGATTAAAAATTCAAAAGGCTATGATTTAATTCAATTTTTTTAAATTAATTAATTGTTTAAATAAATAAATAAAAGTATAATAAAACAAGTTCAAAGTAAAAATAAAATAAAACACAGAACTGTTTCAGGCATGACACCTCACATTTATGCCAAGTGATTGCTGTTAATGAATTTTGTTTACTATGAATCAATGTTTACTTTATGATGTGTATGTTGCAATATGTTGCATATTTTACCTCCTCGTCATTTTGAATGAGCAGCTGTAAGTAAAGCATAGACATTTCAAAAATAACACGTTGCGTGTAAAGTCTTTTCATAAATATTTCGGTTCTAATTAACTGTATTTGTCATTTAGTTCAATGTTAACATTTGTAGGTTCTCTTTATTTAAAGGTGCCATGTGTCAAAAAAAAAATCATACTCCATATTCCATACCAGATGGGGGCAGTATACCTCCAGAAAGTGAGTTGTGCCGCGTCTTCAAACATACACGAGCGAGCGCTTGTCTTGCTCTCTCTCCCTCGCACATATTAATCAAATCAATTGACACGATATTAAAAGGTTGGAAGACCACAGTTTCACGTGGAGCATTTGGAGATTTTTAGAGATTAGAGACTCAATGAACAACATCTCAATACTAAATTATAAAGGCCGTCTCATAGACGCCTGTCTCAAATACAAGCTGGTGCATTTCGACGATATGGGAAAATAAAAGCCTGGGCTATTATTTGAAGTTTTACGGTATTCGTTTTGTTCATATTACATTTTTATTGTTAGTTCTGAATTAATTTGACAGACAGCATTCTCTGATGTTGCTCCTTTTACAAATACGGCTCTCTGGCCTGTCTGTCGTGACGTATCCATACAGCCGGCATGTGTGGTTGATGTGGCCGTACGCAGAGTCGGATGCAGAAAATCAGAAAATTCTGGGAAAAGGAAAGGGAAACATTGAAGAAGAATCTCTGCTCTTGCTACTCTATTTTTACATGACTGACAACTCGTGCATGCAGAGCTCGTGTGGATAATATAAGGAGTAGTGTTGCTATCGTCAACAAATATTATGACTAAATATTGTCGTCAACAAACCGAAAACGAGACGAGACGCAATGTAAATGCTGGTCGTGTAACGATGACTATAACTAAATGTATAAATATTTCATACACACTTCGTGTATAGAGTGTATGCGGTGCGTGTTGCAGTGTGTATGCAGGAACAGCGCGCGTTATTGGTTTCACATGTGCTGCGTTGCAGTGCGCGAATGATCGACTAAAGTCGACTAAAGCTAGACTAAAATGTCATCGGTTTTCGTCGACTAAAACTAGACTAAAATGTCATCGGTTTTCGTCGACTAAAACTAGACTAAAATGTCAGTCGGTTTTCGTCGACTAAAACTAGACTAAAATGTCATCAGGTTTTCGTCGACTAAAACTAGACCAAAATGTCATCGAGTTTTCTGTTGACTAAAACTAGACTAAAATGTCATCGGTTTTCGTCGACTAAAACTAGACGAAAATGTCATCAGATTTCGTCGACTAAAACTAGACTGAAATGTCAGTCAGTTTTCGTCGACTAAAACTAGACTAAAATGTCAGTCGATTTTCGTCGACTAAAACTAGACTAAAATGTCAGTCGGTTTCTTCGACTAAAACTAGACTAAAATGTCATCGGTTTTCGTCGACTAAAACTAGACTAAAATGTCAGTCAGTTTCGTCGACTAAAACTAGACTAAAATGTCATTGGGTTTTCGTCGACTAAAACTAGACTAAAATGTCATCAGTTTTCGTCGACTAAAACTAGACTAAAATGTCATCGGTTTTCGTCGACTAAAACTAGACTAAAATGTCATCGGTTTTCGTCGACTAAAACTAGACTAAAATGTCATCGGTTTTCGTCGACTTAAAACTAGACTAAAATGTCATCGGTTTTCGTCGACTAAAACTAGACTAAAATGTCATCGGTTTTCGTCGACTAAAACTAGACTAAAATGTCATCGGTTTTCGTCGACTAAAACTAGACTAAAATGTCATCGGTTTTGTCAACTAAAACTAGACTAAAATGTCATCGGTTTTCGTCGACTAAAACTAGACTAAAATGTCATCGGTTTTCGTCGACTAAAACTAGACTAAAATGTCATCGGTTTTCGTCGACTAAAACTAGACTAAAATGTCAGTCGGTTTTCGTCGACTAAAACTAGACTAAAATGTCAGTCGGTTTTCGTAGACTAAAACTAGACTAAAATGTCATCAGTTTTCGTCGACTAAAACTAGACTAAAATGTCATCGGTTTCGTACGACTAAAACTAGACTAAAATGTCATCGGTTTTCGTCGACTAAAACTAGACTAAAATGTCATCGGTTTTCGTCGACTAAAACTAGACTAAAATGTCATCGGTTTTCGTCGACTAAAACTAGACTAAAATGTCATCGGTTTTCGTCGACTAAAACTAGACTAAAATGTCATCGGTTTCGTCGACTTAAAACTAGACTAAAATGTCATCGGTTTTCGTCGACTAAAACTAGACTAAAATGTCATCGGTTTTCGTCGACTAAAACTAGACTAAAATGTCATCGGTTTTCGTCGACTAAAACTAGACTAAAATGTCATCGGTTTTCGTCAACTAAAACTAGACTAAAATGTCATCGGTTTTTGTCGACTAAAACTAGACTAAAATGTCATCGGTTTTCGTCGACTAAAACTAGACTAAAATGTCATCGGTTTTCGTCGACTAAAACTAGACTAAAATGTCATCAGTTTTCGTCGACTAAAACTAGACTAAAATGTCATCGGTTTTCGTCAACTAAAACTAGACTAAAATGTCATCGGTTTTCGTCGACTAAAACTAGACTAAAATGTCATCGGTTTTCGTTGACTAAAACTAGACTAAAATGTCAGTCGGTTTTCGTCGACTAAAACTAGACTAAAATGTCATCGGTTTTCGTCGACTAAAACTAGACTAAAATGTCATTGGTTTTCGTCGACTAAAACTAGACTAAAATGTCATCGGTTTTCGTCGACTAAAACTAGACTAAAATGTAATCGGTTTTCATCGACTACAACTAGGCTAAAATGTCATCGGTTTTCGTTGACTAAAACTTAGGCTAAAATGTCATCAGTTTTTCGTCGACTAAACCTAGACTAGACTAAAAAGAGTATGAACGTGACTAAAACTAATAAAAACTAAAATGTCAGCTTGACACAAAGACTAGACTAAAACTAAAATTAAAACAGGCCGCCAAAAACAACACTAATAAGGAGTGTAAACCGCTAAGTAAAGTCAGTTTACAAGGCCTTGTGAAGGAAAGTGAGGGAGAAGCTTGGCTGCTAGATGATCAGTCTTTAAACCCTGTCCCAAGATCTCTTTTCAAATTGCTGTTTGTCGAATCTGTTTTATACGCATTTTAGTGGATGGATGGATGGATGGCTCATTATTGCTCAATAGTGACTTGAAAGGGACCCCAGTATAAAGCATATATGGAAAATGTAGGATAATGTAAAATTCTGTACATTATCCATTGCACATGTTTAGTTATATGAATATATTATAAAACTGCTGTCATTTCAACATTTAATGAAGCAATGCTGGTTTGCCATGTGTATTTCCACAGTGACCACTAGAGCGTTTAATTGCACATTTAATAAAGTACGCTGCCCGTGGTTTCATTTTAATTGCACACTGCACCGTATAATTGAAAATCTTTCAATTTGAATTTCGCACCACTTTTATTCGCTTCTCTTGCTCTTTGCTGTGAATATCAGGGAGGTGTGTAACATTAGAAGCAGATGTGCTTCATAACATGAAAGCGCTCAAGGCGCACACTGTGAAAGACAATCCAGACTTTTTCGTGGTCTTTTGTCTTTGTTGTGCTTTGTAACGCACAGCACTGTTTTATATACAGGGAACGTATTGTTTTTGTGGGCTGTTGTGTAACTGAACAAATAATCCTGTTTTTGTGTATTGAACTGTTCAACTCCTTTTGAACATTAACAGCTAATGACATTTCTTTCTTTCTCTTTCTTTCTTAGGATGTGGAGACAGTTTGCAGGAGAGTAGTGGGAACTTCTCTTCTCCTGGTTTTCCCAATGGTTATTCAGCATATATGCACTGCATATGGAGAATTTCTGTCACACCAGGAGAAAAGGTGAAGACACCAGAAGCTCTGATGATTTGCTTTGATTAGTGCTCTGATTTGGCCTAAGGATTCCTTATGGAATAAACAATGATATTGGTCCCACATAGAGTTGGGAAGTCAAGATCAAGATAGTTCTTTTTAACAAGCGAGTTCAAAAAACTGATTGACTGATTCTGTGTCCATTGGTGCTTCTTCACACACCATTTTTAACTACTTTTTACATATATTTCATTAATGTTATCCCTTAAAACTCATCTTACGTCACCATGTGACATGACATATTTAAATGTTTTTTCTTGAAAAAAATTCATGCCATAAAATAGCTTCAATATAACTCTACACCCATGTCTAGTTTAGTATAAGTGGTTCTATGAATATGCAAATGAGCCCCACCTCCACTCACTCAGCTCAGAGATCCACTCGTTGACGATCACACGTTGATCTGATTGGTTACAAGGTAGTGTGTGTCGTCAGAAACACCAGTGATTTCAAACCGTGTTTTAAAACTGTCTTTGGTTCACTGCAGTTTTAAAAAGAAAATACTCAGCCTTAAAGCATATTAAAAACACCACATAGACATTAGAAACATGATCTTTCACCACAAGGGGACTTTAATAAAACTTTTTGCCAGGGTCGATTTTGTCCCCACCACTTTTGAAACATCTCGCGGCACAGATGTACCAATACAAATAAAACATCTCCAGTTAACAGCATTCGTTTCATTTGTTTGTTAAATAACAGGCGATCTAGCACTGACATGTGTTGTCTTCTCTCGGAAACGCGCTGTCAATCCGTTGCGAGATTCGTTCCAGTGAAAACACAAATCAAAATGCGCACAAACTTGTCCCTGTTTCTCATGGGCTCTAATCCGCTCTCATATATTTTTCCCGCCTCATCAAAACATATACAACCACTGATAAACATTATATCAATTCAACCACTGATAAACATTATATCAATTCAACCACTGATAAATATTATTGGTTTTGATGAGGGGAAAAAAAAACTATACGAGTGCAGATTAGAACCTCGAACCTCCCTAGTCCCGACACGCTAGGCAAAAATTCTACCTCTGGACCATACACATGCAATAAAGGGCGTATATAATCTATATACTCACTATACTCAGACATTGTGCTCATTTTTATTTATGTACATAAGGAAGCTACAGGACATCGTCTTTCAAAACATGACCTACTCGAAAGAGAAAAAAAGAATGAATGTGTCATCGTACCCAGCACTTTTGAAAATTCCCTTCCGAATACGTCTCTGTCCCCAGCACATTTCAAACCAAACTGACGCCCATGTTAAAGGGGTCATGAACTGGCTTTTAAAATTTGATTATATTGTTGTCTGAGGTCAACTTTTGACGTTTACTTGGTTTTTACATGCATAAACATCAAAATGAATAAGTAATAGGCTATTTTGTACCCTAGTTTTGAGCCTACCTCAAAAACGCTCGGTTTTTATGGGCGTCTCGCACTGAAGGCTTGGAAGTAAACGCCCACTGCTGTGAGTGGATAACAGTTTTGCGTATTATAATGAGTTTCAACTCACTCGTCGAATGCACGTGGGGGAAATTGTTTTGAAAACGTCCAATGTTGTAAAATGGCAACCGGAATGATACATGTTCGACCCAGAGTCCGTGTGTTGCACAATTCCTGTCGGATCCAATATAGACGGCACAGCACCGTTCTTTCTCTTAATCGGTCTGCAAATCCAGTCGTTTACAAAACAATCCTCAGTGAAATGAAGCGAACAGACGGACAATGTTTTACCTCATCAGCTGGAACGTCATTAAAAATAAAGTTTATTCATGCAGTCCTATTGGAATCCAGAGGAAGCTTATGCAGCGACTGTCTTCTTCCACAACCAGGCACTGCACAATATTCTGCATTACTCGGTAGCTAAATCCGGTTTGTCATCACGAGGTAGGCATCTATGTTATTTAGCTATGCGTGTAATGCGCGAGTACGGTGGGCGGGGCTAAACCGTCCGTGTTGAAGTAGGCGTTGATCTTCTCTGCTGGGATGGAGTTTTTATCCTCTTTGACGTCATAGTTCTCCACTTTGAAAAACGAGTCGTTTGCTTGAGGCTGGTGTCAATAAAAGCTTTTATTGGACTAACAAGGACGTTTTCAGTTTCTGAAACTTAGAGGATATTCTTATAATATGATGACCTCTTAGATGTCAAAAGCTCAAGGAAAATTTGTTTTCTCAGTTCATCACCCCTTTAACAATTAAAATGAAGTACATTTCAGAATTATGAAGCCTGAGTTATGACGATCAGCCTCCTTGCTTCTAATTCCACCAACTACTTATAACACTTGTCATTACAAGTCATTATAATCATTACACTTGCACAGATTAAAACTTGCTCTTGTAACAATTCACCATTTTTGATTTATTTCCTAAGATCATTCTGAATTTTACATCTATGGATCTATACCGGAGCCATTTATGCTGGTATGATCATGTGGAAATCAGAGATGGATATTGGAGGAAAGCACCATTGAAAGGTTTGAGATGAACCTCTGGCATTTCAGGAGAAAAATATGAAACGAGTAATAGTGAAGATTGATAATTAAAGTTGAATTATTTGCTTGTACCTCTTTATGCAGGTCGATTTTGTGGGGATAAGTTACCCGAAGCCGATCGTGTCTACAGACAGTCGCCTGTGGATTGAGTTTCGCAGTAGCAGCAACTGGGTGGGAAAGGGCTTCTCTGTGGTTTATGAAGGTACCAGCAATGCAACAAACTCAACAACCATTACATTTTACTAAAATATGTACCATTGTGCATAGAATTATAAAGAGGAACTATTGTACTTGTGTATAGTACAGCTTAAACGCCACCATTCCAACAGAGTGCCGAAGTTATGACGTCACTTTGTTGGCCAAAATGTGGAAGTGAGTTAGCATTTTAGCACTTCCGGTTCCCTCGCCCTAAAGTCTATGGGTTTTTTGAATGGGTTTTCTTAAGTCGCCTGAAATAAGGTCACAACTCTTTGTTAAACACAGATCTTATTTTTTGTGATTTTCCAAAAGTCTATGGGGAAAATGCATAGCTTTTTGATCGAGGGAACCCATGCGTTCGCTAATTTCCGAGTTGTCCTACAAAGTGACGTCATCTGTTCGGCACTCAATTGGCAAAACATTCAATACACACTTTATAATGTGTATTAAGGCATGCCAGTGTAGGCTAGGCACATACAATGTCAACAAATTGTGCCTTGAGCTCATACTATTAACTTTTTTCATGTAAACATTCATATTTTTAATAATTTGCTGTGACAGTAGCCTTGCGTTTCTCATAATTGTTTTCTACAAACAACCAAGTTGTGGGCAAAATTAGCACCAAGGCTGCAATTTCATGGTCACTGACTAGGGCGAGTCCACAGTGCTCAGAATAACCTGTCAACAGAAAACATTGTCAAAATCATTTATAATAAGAGTTTGCCCCACAGACCTAAATCCCTCCGTAACTTGATATACTAAGAGTTTCCATTAGGAAAATGTCTAACAATCTCGTTTTCCTGTAGTTTTTGTTGTGAAGGAAAGGATTTTCTTGTTTTACTGTCATGTTTGCAGGCTTCTGGTACTTATAGGTCTGTATTACAAAAGAGGAAATGTTGATGTTGATTGTGAACACTGTTGTCTTTTATCTTGCAGCCATTTGCGGTGGGGAGGTGAAGAAAGACAATGGTCAAATTCAGTCCCCAAACTACCCAGATGACTACAGACCTAACAAAGTGTGTGTGTGGAAGGTCACTGTGGCTCAGGGATACCACGTGAGGCCTTACCTTCCAGTCTTTCGAGGTATGATTCTCAAAACTTCCTGCATAATAAGCATGTAATTAATTGTTTATACTAGGGCTGTCAACGAAAAATCCTTAACTCATTCAAATGATTTCACGCAAATAAATAAATGACTGAAGCACGTGGTATTGCGTGATTAGAAGTCAGATGATCTTAGAAGTCGGGAGTTTATCAAACTGAGCATTTACAATGGCGCAAGCACCTGTAACTTTGGGAGGCGGAAATTTCTATTCTAACCCTTTAATCCAAACTCTGTCACATTCTGTGATTATTAATCGCACAAAAAAATTGGGATTAAAGGAGTAGTTCACTTTAAAAAAAGTGTTGCTGATAATTTACTCACCCCCATGTCATCCAAGATGTCCTTGTCTTTCTTTCTTCAGTCGAAAAGAAATTAAGGTTTTTGATGAAAACATTCCAGGATTTTCTCCATATAATGGACTTCAATGGGAGCCAAACGGTTCAAGGTCCAAGTGAGAGTTTCAGTGCGGCTTCAAAGGGCTTTAAACGACACCAGACGACGAATAAGGGTCTTATCTAGCGAAACAATCGGTCATTTAAAAAATAAATATATACGTTTATGTTTTATAAGCACAAATGCTCGCCTTGCTCTGTTCTGTGATTCAGCGTTCGTGACTCTCCTGTTCTAACTTCGTTCATCAAAATGAACAAATCTTTTTTCGAGTCATGACTCGAAGGGTCCTAGATAAGACCCTTATTCGTCGTCTGGTGTCGTTTAAAGCCCTTTGAAGCTGCACTGAAACTGTCATTTGGACCTTGAACTGTTTGGTTGCCATTGAAGTCCATTATATGGAGAAAATCCTGGAATGTTTTCATCAAAAACCTTATTTCTTTTCAACTGAAGAAAGAAAGACAAGGACATCTTGGATGACATGGGGGTGAGTAAATTATCAGCAACACGTTTTTTTTTAAAGTGAACTACTTGTTTAATTGTGATTTAAAAAATGTAATCTGACAGCCCTAGTTTATACACTTAGAGTGTGTCCTAAACAAGAAATAAACATAATAGGATTGGAAAAAATAGGGCTACAACTCAATAATAAATAATATACGTTAAGTATATCTCAAACATTGTTTTACCCATAAACAAAGAACGAAAAAGAACTTTGCCATCAGTATATCAAGCCTTAACTGACAAATGTTGTACACAGTACTTTTTCTATGAAAAAATGTATGGGGTAATTTTTCACTCACTTGCTGATGGGTCAAGCTGCTTTTCAAAATGGAAATGCTCACATTATAAGGATATAATAGATATTAAAGCAGCACTATGTAACTTTTTCAACCTTATAATATTTTTCCAAAACCCTTGAGATGGTCCATCGACTTACAATAGGTTGAATGACAGGTCTGCCATAGCCTGACTGTGTCTGTATCGCTTTTACTAGCACTCTGTAACTTCGAGAGGAGCGGGTAGGAAACCGAGCACAAAAAGAACTACAAAATTCGTCTGGTTTACAGCATACGTCACTTCCCCACTTCCTCAAATTCCGACAGCGGAGCCCAACGAGCGTTTTTTTTTTACCTCTGTATGTTGTCATGGCTCCGGTCCGGTGCATCAATCTTCCCCCGCCTAGCAAATGTGAAGTGCGTCAGAAACAGAGCGTGCGCGATCAGTTTACTCTTTGTAATGTGTTGCGTAGCTTCACGCCGAACAAAATACACGCGTGTATATTGAACAAAATAAACGGTCACGATAACTATTGTATGTCTGCAGGCTGATAGTCATGTTTGTTATTTATTTTTCTGCTGAAAGTTTCTTGCCTCAGGCTATAATGCAAATCGATTTTTCAAATTTGCAGATTTATCTATGGTAGCTTTTTATTATAATATTGACAATATGGCTATTACCTACCACACAATCATTGAATTGAATTAGCATATCCATTATGTTAAACACTAGCCAATAGTTAATGTTACTATAAAGACGCTGGCTTGTAAACGTGAGCTACGCGATCTTTTGACGTTTGAAAAAAATAAAGCCCATGAAACTATATTCATTAGACATGCTGAAATATATGCCAATGTACCTGTGATGAAGACATTTCACACGCAACACTGGAGTCTGCCCAAGATGCGAGAACTCCTTCCTTCTGCAGAGTTCAGGAGTATCGCTTGTCAACAAATACACGCGTGTATTCCCTAGTGTAACCGTCGACAGATTTTACTACAGTAGTAGAAGACAATACTCTTTATCAACTGTAGAGGGACCCCAAGAGCAAAATTTCAAAAGTAACATAATGCTGCTTTAATAAGAATATAACAGATATTCTTATAATGTGAGCATTTCCATTTTGAAACGCGACTTGTCCCATCAGCAAGTGAGTGAAAAATCATGATACAAATACAAAAGTAATGACATTTTTATGAACATTCATAATCTCGTTCACTATAATTACGGAAAAATATAGGAACAACTGAAACCACACGTATGCAAAAAGCACAGGCCTTATAAGTCGTGTTAAGAAGTTATGTTTCATCCTTACACGACTATAATCATATATACATTACAAACATACAAAATACATTCTCAGTTAAAGAATAAGAAAAGCTGCACTTCCAGATAGCAACGTGTAGTCGGCCCAGATCGGCCCACATCAGGTTTAAAGCTTCAGCTGCGAGGTTTCTCTGAATAACGCAGATATATACGCGTGTACAGAGCAGTACTCAAGAGCAGTCTGTAATCTGGGTCTGTATAGAAGGTGTTTATTGTGAGAATTGGTGAGAACGGCACACTTGGCATTGCTCAGGATCGGGCGAGAGCGCGTCCGCAAACAGCGGCAAGTTTGAGACGAGTGACGACGAAAGGCTGTAACAAAATGCGATTGCGCAAAAGCCCTTTTATGGAGATGGTTTGGGCATGTTTTATGCTAATGACTAACCTTGTGGATGCGGCCACTCATTTAGAAAACTCCAAATTCACTAACATCAGAACAATGTTAAGAACAAATTTTTGTGCGTTACGTGTTGTGAATTAGGCAGAGATTTTTCACGAGAAGATCTCCTGTGCGTGCAAATACAAAATATTCCATGCAGTTATTAGTGAATAAGATCCATTGACTTTAATGGGAAGTCCATCACAATGTCATACCATTGAATATAGTTGCTACTTGCTGCTTTCAAACTTTATGTTGTTTTATATTGTTGTCATTTGGGCAGCTGTTTCTGATATATGTCATGGCATTGCCCTGGTTCTGAGTTTAGTTTAGATTGTCTCTAACCAGCTGGTGTAAATAAACTCAAACTCCCCATGATCTTTGAATTAGAAACAGTGATGTTGTAGATCAGTCCATTTAAATGAAAACAGGAAAAACGTTCAATTTTGTTTCTGCTTCATTCTTTTCTTAAGATGTTCTTGACTTTGAGGAAAAGCTTGGTTACTGTCGCAGCTGGTTGCCATCAAATGTAAATGGGCACGTCTTGTTTTGAAAGAAAAGAAATACATGTTAGGTCTTTCAGGTTTAAATTTAGTTTTTCCATTCCCTTTTTCTCCATTATCTTTTGTCTTTTCAATTCAAGATTGAGAGGCATGATAACTGTGCGTATGACTACCTGGAGGTTCGAGATGGGAACTCGGAAAGCAGCCCGCTGTTGGGCAGATTCTGTGGTTATGACAAACCTGATGATATTAAATCCAGTTCCAACCAGCTCTGGATGAAATTTGTGTTCTGACGGCTCTGTCAACAAGGCTGGATTTGCTGCTAACTTCTTCAAAGGTGAGGTTTGACGTTTGTTCTCTATTGATGGAAATTTCTGAGCTTTGAAGCTTGGAATTTTACTTCAGCTTGAAAGTTTACATTACAGCCAATCTTCAATATGATGAACAAGAAAAGAAATTAAGCCCTGATATGATCCATTTCCAATTTTGGCTTAAACATACAATGCTAATAATGCTAATGCTACAATATTAGCATTAAATATTCTCTCAGATGTTCGCATCACTCCTTTAAGATACTGTAACTCATGAAGTTCTGCTGCTCTTGTTGTTGCAGAAATGGACGAGTGCTCCAGACCTGACAACGGTCGCTGTGAGCAACGCTGTGTCAACACGCTCGGCAGTTACAAGTGTGCCTGTGACCCTGGTTACGACTGGCGCGGAACAAACGAGAGTTGCGAGGGTCAGTATGTGAACAGTGCTTTGCTGGTTACAGGCCAGTGCCATATTTATAATGTTTATATCGCCATTATACAGTAACATCGAGGCGAAGCTGTACAAACACCCTGTGTGTGGTTATAAAGATTCATTCTAAAATTGTTTTAGGGCCATGATGACATCACTTTTACAAATCAGTGGTCGGTTTGTAAGAAAAATTCGTAAGAAGTTCTCAAATGTTTACTTAAGAACATCTATTTTCTGATTGTATGGCAGTCCTTGGCTGTCTTTTTGCACTGTATGCAGATTAGCGTAATAATACTCATCTAGCTGAAAATTTTTATAATTATTGCAATTTAAAATAAGGTCCCTGTTTTGATTCATTTTCGTAGAGTTGTCGTTGAGTTTCTAGTTCAGCAAAAAGTCACGTCACGGATAATAATAACCGATAATTCAGAGTATTAGGGCAGATTCCTAAAAATAGTTAAATGTATAATATGTAGATCAGGGTTGCAGCTTTATTTTACAGTACAATGTGTACTTACAGTGTACTTACCTAAGGAAATAGTGGTTAATATAAGGTAGACTAGCGTTAGGGTTAGGTTTAGAGGTAGGTTCAGGTCTATTGCTCAGTTATTCTAATAGGTTTTAATAAGTACGTAGTATGTACATGCTCAACAGGACTGTAAAATATTGTGCTAAAGTGCTCCATAGCTATAGAGTTATATTATAATGTTTCATATTTGAAACTACCCAAACAAATAAATTAACTTTGAAGAGCTGTAGACTTTATTTACAGAGATTTTAAGAACATTCTACTCAGGAATTCAAATTCTTCTTAAGTTTGTTATTTAGAACAATCGTACAAAAAAAAAAAAAAAGATTCTTATAAGGTACACCATCACTGTGTCTAGAAATTGTATACTTTACTGAGTAGGTACTATTTTAAAATTTTTTATTTACTTAATGGCTGCAAAAAAAAAAAAAAAATGCTGTATATAGTATTGAAATTTTGTATGAAATTATAGTATGAATATCTCATAAATGTGAATTTGTCATTTTTTGGAACCAGCTTATACATAACCCAAATAGTTCACCCAAAATTGAAAATTAGCCCATGATTCGCTTACCCTCATGTCACCCTAGGTGTATATGACATTCTTCTTTCAGATGAATACAATTGGAGTTATATTAAAAACTGTCCTGGCTCTTCCAACCTTTATAATGGTAGTGAATGGCCGTATAATGGTGTATTCACACCGAACGTGATTTTAATTATTTGCGAGAAGTAGTACATACAAAGTCAATACAAAGACGCGATAGGCTGACGTCTTGCAGCGCAACGCCCCGACATGAATGACCCGAATTAGGCAACGCATTTGCCACGAATGTCTCACACGCAAGTTAAAAAAAATTTACTCGAGCGGAAGATTCGCATGACGCTTTGTTGCACCAGCCAATCAGCAAAGAGCTAATTGATACGTCCGGTCTGTCACCTTGTTGTCGAAAATGTAGGAGATGCTAATTGTTGCCATCTGTGGGATACCCTAACATATGTAATACTTCGTCGAATGCTTACAGAGACCAGGGGCAAAGAAAAGAACAAGCTTAGAGAAATAAGCGAGGAAGTCGGACGACTGAGAGATGAAAATATACACAGTATGATGATGCGAACGCTGTTTTCTGTTTTTAAGAGCTATGTGGATGGGCGAATGGGTTCAAAGATGTACAAGCGTCTAACTAGACGTGATAGACGCGTATTTGACACTCTATTCGGATGTGAACACGCCATTAGTCCATCAAATTGCATCCATCCATGATAAAAGTGCTCCACATGGCTCCGTGGGGTTGTTAAAGGCTGTAAGCTAGTTCATTCTATTCGACTAAAGTTTTAAATATGGATATTTTTCTTACACGAACGCCTTGCGCTTCGCTTGAAAGGCCTTTATTAAAGGACAACTCCGGCGCAAAATGAACCTTTGGTCTAATAACACATTTACCTAGTTGACCATTCTCTGAGATCTTGTTTTCAATGATACAGCGGAATGTAAAGAGTTTTATCTCTAAAAACTGTTTAGTGTATAATGGTAGTATATAGGGCATAGAGGAATGAAAAAATAAAAATCACTGAGTTAATACCACTATCAAGGCTCAAAATAGCCCTACACTAACACGGTAACATAATGAGGTTCCCTACATGCAAACTGAAGCATTGAGAACTTTGTAAGTGTACAGGCACGTTTAATAAGAAGATATTTTGTAAAGACAGTCCACTTCATGTGTACAGGCAGGAGCCATCTTTGGAAAACAGTCTCGACAAGCTCAAACCACGAACGCCGTTCAGTACAGTTTAGAAGTTTGCTGAACTTCCATACAGTTCAGATCAGTTCCTGATTTGACTGGTTAGAAAACTGTTTTCCAAAGTGTGGGGCTATTTTGAGCCTTGTTAGTACTATTAACTAGCGATTTTTATTTTTCATTACTCTATGCCCTATATTACTAGCGTTATACGCTAAACAGTTTTAAAGATAAAACTCTTTACATTCAATTATCATGAAAACAAATCTCAGAGAACGGTCGACTAGGTACCTAGGTTCATTTTGTGCCGGAATTGTCCTTTAACCCTGACAGGTCTGTGTAGGAGCACTTTTATGATGGATACGGTGCACTATGAGGGACTTAAAAAAATATATGGCCATTCACTGCAATTATAAAACTTGGAAGAGCCAGGACGTTTTAAGTAACTCCAATTGTATCTGAAAGAAGAATGTCATAACCCATTATGACTTGAGGGTGAATAAATCATGGGCTAAATGAACTATTCCTTTAAGGCTAACATTTCATACTAAAAGCTAAAGCGTAAATTTTTATTTCAGGCCTTTAAGAAGCTTAATGGCACAAGAATTATCTTTTAAGCAGCTGGCAGCAGCGTCCCTCATTCTGCCTCTAGTGGACAGTCTGTGCTACTGCATCCTCTTAATCACTACTCCTGCTTGCGCTGTTGACACACCGCCAACATCTGTTTTGTGCTATTGGCTCGTGGGCTGCCAGCAAGTTATGAGCACCTTCCTCACATCGACAGCAGGCTTGCCTGGCTTTCTTGTAACCCTCCTCCACTGACACTTACAAAAGCGCTGCTCTGTGTGTCTGAGTAGTGGAGTTTGGCTCATATTCTTCTTGAACAAAGCACAAAAACAAACAGTTTGGGTTAAAGGTCAAAGCATTCTTAGGTAAAATGTTTGTCTCATGTTATATCGCGGCTGATGTCTGTATACGCGAGGCAGTTGCTAGGAGACAGCACAGTACCCTGCAGCTGCTATATTGAGCAAAATCTGTTTGTTCAGACATGCACTGAGATGACTCAACAGCTCAATCGTGACAGCCTGGAGCGATCAGAAAATGATTCCCTATTAGATAAAAGAAAGCTTGGCCGAGCGCAGGCTTCCCGGTGGCTATCATATCAGTAGTAAATCCAACATTATCATAATGACTGTGACACTCTTCCTCACAGAATGTAGAAAAGATGTACTGCACGAACAGTCCTGTGGGAATAGAGACAGATACGAGCTTAAATGTACACAAAGCTCGAACTTCAAGGGCTGTCCAAAAGGCTTCTAAACGGCACGATGGTAGCCATGGAAACATCTCTCCCCGAGTGCATGTGTTCAGTGGAGTTCGTTCATTTGGATCGTACCGCATTAAACTAAACTACTCTGTCTTTCTGCTTCGTGTTTTGATGAGATATGAACCCTGGGGTTGTTCTCTGTGTATTTGAATTTAAACAGGACTGTTGTCTTGTTATTTTATGTGTAGCCGCCAGCCTGTTTAGACAAACTGCAAGCTGGTCAGCTTGATAAAGTAAACGTTTAAGAGTGCTTCCAATCTCAATCTAGGTGTTTTGTGCATGAAATATATAAGCATACTCTTACAAAAATTGTTTCCAAAGAGTTTAGCCATTTTTAACGGACTGTTGTATGTTTGCATTTTTTTTTATGTTAGTCTGAAACTGAATTAAGCCTGAATAATCAGTAGCACCTCATTGCAGTACACAAGATCCAGGGGTGGAGTCAGATCCAGACCTGAGGGGTGGAGTTGGGTAGGTTTATGCGTGGGTTTAGGGATCAGGGGGTGGAGCTGGGTTGGTTTGGGTTTATTTAAGGTGGGAGGAGTCAGATCTGGATCCGAACTTCTCCCCGTTGGATTTCATGTTCTTGAATAATCCAGGTTATTTTTGTTAACTGACCTTGAAGACATCTATACAAACAATGCAGGACATGTGAGAGAGATTGAATGTACTACTAGTAAACTATGTATATATTAATGTACATTGGTTGGAAAGCCTATATTTGCCTTTACTTTAAATCACCAATAACCCTGTTAATTGTGACCGGCGGCCCAGGTTCAAGTGATACAATATAATTTACTCTACTGAACCTATTCAGTCTGGTAGTAGGTTAAAATTCCTTACGTAGCGACTGAGTTTATTATCCTTTTAAAAGACTAATCAAACGTTAAATGTGTTTACTGGATTCAGTGCATATTTGTAGGATTTGGCAGGTTTGATCAGGATGTTCTTATCCAATATGTGTCTTTCTTTGCTCCGTCCACTTGTCATCAGTGGAGAAATCCCTCTTTGGGATTGTGTTGGTTGGTTATTTTCCCTACTCTAGCTAGAACATGAAAGCTGTACAAATGGATTTTTAAATGCCAGTCACTCTTTTTATTATCATATCATATATTTTTTTATTGAAATATAAAAATAATACCTAATGAACACATCCTGCAAGTTTCATAGTTTAAAAAGTCCCTTTTCCCTATATGTGAGCATCGAATTGTGTCAAAAGCAAACAAACCCATTATAGTCACTGACGCTGTCTACACTGGATACATTATACAGCTGAGAGGTCAGTTTCTGACATGTCTTGACGCACTGAGAGTCTGTCGACTACAGGACAAATGAAAGAGTGAAATAACGTTTGCTTTGACGCATTTTGATTTTGTTTTATAAATCACAGTGTAAAGGCCTGTTCACACCGGGACGAATTTCGCGCGTTATTGCCGACGTTTAAAGCCTCGTGACTAAACAAAGGGCGCCAATATGAGTGTTCACACCGAGCGCGTAAAACATCACGGGTAAAAGCATAGTTTAAAAAAAAAAGCCTCGGGTTCGTCTTTTTAGTTTGACGCGTGCGTCAGAAACTATCCGACCAATGAGATTGGCACGTTTGCTCACGTGTTTGGAGCTTCTGAAGTTACAGTAAAACACAACTTGGGGGCGCTCAAAACCCAAAACGGTCTTGCCGAGCACACAAATGCAACGGCGAAGAAGATATACGCCAAGTAGCGTCACACGGCCAGGAAGAAATAAGACGAGCTGCTGTTCTCGTCGGTGCTAGAACATAAAGAACTATATGACAAACGCGACAGCGACTACAAACATCTTGATAAAAGAGAACTGTTTTGGAATGGTATTAGCGCCATCTAATGTCAGGGAATGAATTTGCATGTTCACTTCGGTCTATCATTAGGGTTGGGTATCGAGAATCGAGTATCCAGATTGGAACCGGGACTGAATTTTCGCTTTCGGAATGTTCAAAAGTTGATATTTCTGATTCTGTAGTTTCCATATTCACAGTCCGCCGATTCTAAAAGAAGAAACCGCTGACAAATACACCAACAAATAACGTTAAGCGTCTACCGGAAGTATCGGAATCAGAATTATTCAAATTCAAAGTTTAGACTAACCTCACTCATCATCAGCGAGCTGATACTCGTCCCGGTGTGTACATGCCTTATAGGAGAGTTTCTGCAAATCACATACTTAGAAAAATGTCAATGGGATTCAATGTTGTTTTGATGGCAGATTAATTTTTTTTTGGGTGAACTGTTCATTTAAATATATAAACAGTGGTAGAGAGAAAAAGGAGTGTGTGTGCGCACGTGT
>JAQIUQ010002137.1:60000-76485 GCA_030378365.1 Hybognathus amarus
GGTATACTTCAACAAAATGACAAAATCCAGGAAATCACATTGAAGGATTTAAATTATGGTGGAAAATAAGTAATTGGTCACCCACAAACCAGCAAGGAATGGAAGAGTGAATCTATAATAGTCAAGCAGCTTGGTGTGAAAAATCAACTGTGGGAGCAGTTGTAAGAAAATGGAAGACATACAAGACCACTGATAATCTCCCTCGATCTGTGGCTCCACGCAAGATCTCATCCCATGGGGTCAAAATGTTCAGGAGAACGGTGAGCAAAAATCCCTGAACTACACGGAGGGACCTGATGAATGACCTGCAGAGAGCTGGGACCAAAGTAACAAAGGCTACCATAAGTAACACACTACACCGAGAGGGACTCTAATCCTGCAGTGCCAGGCGTGTCCCCCTGCTTAAGCCAGTACATGTCCAGGCCCGTCTGAAGTTTGCCAGAGAGCATAAGGATGATCCAGAAGAGGATTGGGAGAATATCATGTGGTCAGATGAAACCAAACTTTTTGGTAAAAACTCAACTTGTCATATTTGGAGGAAGAAGAATGCAGAGTTGCATCCCAGAACACCATACCTACTGTGAAGCAAGGGGGAGGAAACATCATGCTTTGGGGCTGTCTTTCTGCAAAGGGGACAGGAAAACTGATCCGTGTTGAGGGAAGAATGAACGGGGCCATGTATCATGAGATTTTAAGCCAAAACCTCCTTCCATCAGTGAGAGCCTTGAAGATGAAACATGGCTGGATCTTCCATCATGTCAATGATCCCAAACATACCGCCCGGGCAACGAAGGAGTGACTCCGTAAAAAGCATTTCAGTGGCCTAGCCAGTCTCCAGACCTCAACCCCATAGAAAATTTGTGGAGGGAGTTGAAAGTCTGTGTTGCCCAGCGACAGCCCCGAAACATCACTGCTCTAGAGGAGATCTGCATGGAGGAATGGGCCAAAATACCAGATACAGTGTGTGCAAACCTGGTGAAGACTTACAAGAAACATTCGACCTCTGTCATTGCCAACAAAGGTTATGTTACAAAGTATTGAGTTGAACTTTTGTTATTGAGCAAATACTTATTATCCACCATAATTTACAAAAAAAGTTCTTTAAAAATCCTCTCCTGTCTCTCATAGTTGAAGTGTACCTATGATGAAAATTACAGACCTCTCTCATCATTCTAAGTAGGTGAACTTGCACAATCATTGGCTGACTAAATACTTTTTGGCCCCACTGTATGTCTCACGGTTTTTAAACAGGCATGTTTGTGACTATCGTGTCTCACGTCTTTTCCAGTTAAAACTTAAAAAAAAGAAAATACCTTAAAATACCTCTCTAGACCTAGACATTATTTTTCAGTCCACTTCCCTGCATTTCACCTTTTAAAACAGTGTGAATAGGGGTTGTTTGCACGGAACGTATTTTTGCATTCTACTGTGCTGCTTTTCCATTGGTTTTCATGTAAACACGGCATTCTATTACATTGGAAGTCTTGTTTCATGTAGCTATATAATTCTTGAAATCGATGTTTCCCCGTTCAAACTTCGAACTTGACTTGTTTCAGGCTTTTAATGAAATCGACATGGAGCCTCATCTGGAATGTGCTTATGACCACATTGAGATTTATGATGGTCGGGATGGGAAAGCGCCAAGCCTCGGACGCTACTGCGGCACCAAGAAACCTCAGCCAATCATATCCACCGGAAACAAGATGTTCGTCCGCTTCTTCTCTGACAACTCCGTGCAGAAGAAAGGCTTTGAGGCTTCCCATACTGCAGGTGAGCACACATCGATCTAAATTAAATGTGCATTAATGTTACATACTGGAATCTGTAAGAGACTGGTATAATATAACCTTATACAAGCCAACCTTATATAATAAAACTAGAAGAGACTGTGTAGTGCTTGGTTTTATTCCTAAAAACAGGCTGTGGTAAAATCTAATTAAATTGCTTTTTGCTTTTTAATTCTTTCCCCGCCAGATTTTTCTTTTTTTGTTGCCAGGTAGCACCAGCATTTTTGATAATTTTCACAAAAAATTCATGGCCCCCAGAATATTTTGTTGTATGAATATATGGCAATGCTTTAATGTATAAAAATAAAGATCAAAGCCTCTGATTTTAAAATAGCATTCTTTTTAAAATCAAACTTCAAAAAATCAAAATTTGAAACAAAAAGCTGAGAAAAATTCTATTTCTCCGTCCGGTATCGGATTCAGAATGATGAAAACACAGATGGAGTACAGGTAGATCGAGTTTATTAACACCCCCAACTTATAATTAAGTTCTATAATTCGTTTTGCGTCGACATTCCATTCTGTAACGTTAGGCAGTTTGGATTTATATGCTGTTTAATGTTTGATAATCACATTATCTTCACAGTGTGCGTAAGTAATGATTCTATCGCTTATTTCTGCTTCTTCTTCATCTGTGTTTTGATACGGAAATCAGTTCTCTTTCAGACGATGTGTAATAGCGCCCCCTAACGTATAACATGAAAACATGGATTGCATTGGAAATTTCCGTCAATGGCAGGAAAGAGTTAAGATGCTTAAAATACAGTGTTCAATAATTAATATTTTTCTAATATTAATAATAACTAAAACATTTTCCATTTAAGTAATGCAGTTTATCAGCCATGATGTAGACCATTTATGATTACCATATTCAAGCGATTAAAGATCATACCATCAATTGGTGCCACTTATAATGATCAATATGATTGTTGATTATATTAATTGAAAGATTTGGAAATTACTCTCTGGACATTTCATGGTTTGTAACACATTATGTAAAATATTTGAGAGCTAGACCTATCCATTTTATATTTGACCTTTTATGTTATTTCAGATGTACGCAGACCCTTGTGGGTTCATGGGGGAACTGTAAAATAAAGATTAAATATTTTGTTTCCCTGTATGTAATTTGGCCATTAACCAACATTAGAGAACCATGAACATGCGAATGTCTTGTTAAATTATTGAGATATTAACTTAAATTATTACGTGTAAAGGCCCGTTCATGCAAAGAATGTCAATTATAATGATAACTATATTAGCGCCCACATCAACACATGATAACGTTTTTTTAATGATATGCACACACTGCAGTTTTGTCGTCTACCACTTTAAAGGCTTTAAAGTCAGGTGGATTCTGATTGGTTTGTTTGTGTCTATTTGTCTATTTTTAATGTAGAAAATGTTATCTTATTGTTAATGTCCTTGGTGTGAACTGACCTTAACTAATATTTTAGGTCAAATGTGTTTGGTTTACAAAAGAGTTGGAAATCCCAAATGTATGTGTTGAATCTCAATTTAACAATATAAGTTGGTTGCTAAGCTACAGCGCTTGGTTTATGTCATTGGATACGGATCTCAGCCACAAGTCTACCGATTGATATAGTCATATGCAGAAATGCTGAAGTCAGACCCTCGGTGAATTACCTCACGTGTTCATTTTCCTCTCTTCTCCAGAGTGTGGAGGTCGTCTGAAAGCGGAGGTGAAAACTAAAGACCTTTACTCTCATGCCCAGTTTGGTGATAATAACTACCCCGGGGCATCAGACTGTCAGTGGGTGATCACAGCAGAGAAGGGCTACGGTGTGGAGCTCATCTTCCAGACCTTCGAAATCGAGGAGGAGGCCGACTGTGGCTATGATTACATGGAGCTGTTTGATGGGGCGGACACCAAATCACCCAGACTAGGCCGTTACTGCGGATCAGGGGTAAAACACAGATCTACATTTACTATATAAAATCTGCCAAAATCAAAATGCTTCTACATTGCATGTGAGGAGTTGTGACAACATCTAAGCTTCAGTAGTTAAAGTGACCTTTAAAAGGGATAGTTCAACCCCCCTAATCTCATGTCATTCCAAACCCAAAAGACTTGCGCCAATCTTTATTCACTTTATATGATATACAGATTTAATGTAGGCGTTTATACACATATTGATCCATGCACAAATATAGAACATAACAAAATCTTGCAAGACAACAAACCTCTTGCAGAAGCTTAAATGTGCTTTTGTGAAACCTGAGATCGGGCGCCTTTGGTTCTCGTTACATATTTTCCGTTTACATATTTAACTCTCTTTGTGTGTTGATCCTTGAATAAATGCTTAAGTTAAATCCGTTCAATCGATCAAACCATTCTTTTCATATGGATTTCTTTTACATTGTCTTAAAGTAGTTCACTTTAAAAAAAAATTTGCTGATAATTTACTCACCCCATGTCATCCAAGATGTCCACGTCTTTCTTTCTTCAGTGGAAAAAAAAATTACAATTTTTGATGAAAACATTCCAGGATTTTCTTCATACAATGGGAACCAAACAGGTCCAAATGAGAGTTTCAGTGCAGCTTCAAGGGCTTTAAATGACACCAGACGATGAATAAGGGTCTCATCTACCGAAACGATCGCTCGTTTAAAATTTTTATAAGCTCACCTCGTTTTAAAAGTTTTATATGAAATGCTCGCCATGCTCTGTTCTGTGATGCGTGTTCGTGACTCTCCTGTTTGAACTCGTTCATCAAAATGAAAGAATCTTTTTCCGTGTCAATTCGTTCATTTCGAACGAATTTTCTAACGAATTTTCTTTTTCGGCACGATTTGTTCATTTTGATAAACGAGTTTGAAATCGTTCACGAACGCGAAGAGTCACGATACGCGCATCACAGAACAGAGCAAGGCAAGCGTTAGAGCTTATAAAACTTAAACTTTATTATTATTTTTTTTAATGAGCGATCGTTTCACTAGATAAAACCCTTATTCATCGTCTTGAATCGTTTAAAGCCCTTTGAACAGTTTGCAGGTTGCACTGAAACTCTCATTTGGACCTTGAACCGTTTGGTTCCCATTGAAGTCCATTTTATGGAGAAAATCCTGGAATGTTTTCATCAAAAACCTTAATTTCTTTTCGACTGAAGAAAGAAAGACATGGACATCTTGGATGACATGGGGGTGAGTAAATTATTA
The DNA here is from genome assembly GCA_030378365.1 of Hybognathus amarus. NCBI lineage: Eukaryota > Metazoa > Chordata > Actinopteri > Cypriniformes > Leuciscidae > Hybognathus > Hybognathus amarus. Next base: position 64,968 of record JAQIUQ010002137.1, read on the forward strand.
TTATTTTTTTTTACTACTTTTAAAGTGAACTACTCCTTTAATGATCTTTATAAGTCAAAGTTTTGGTGCAATGGACTTTTATTTGAGGGACCGAAATCTCAGAGGTTCCATTAAAAAAAATCTTCTTGTGTTTTGAAGCTGATTGGAATGCGTGAGGGTGAGTAAATAATGACAGAACTGAAATTTTGGGGTGAACTATTCCTTTATAGTTTTAGCCCACATCAACTTCTAATTGCACATTTTCCATAGAGAAGCTTTTTAAATAAATAAAAAAAATCTATGTGACTAATCACACAGCACCAGCAGGACTCTGTTAATGAATCCAGCTATATGCAGAACCACATTTCTTTGCCTTCTCTCACTCTTAATGACTTAGTTATGCTTGATTAGTTGCTATGAGCCGTCAGACATTTTGTTCACTGGCCCTTACAGTCCTGATTTACCCTGCTGTCCATGACCCCATTACAACAGACCTGTGACCCATTTTTGGGACACAATCCAGCCCTTGAGAACCACTGCCTTATAGGATCAAGTCTGGTCTTTGAAAGAGTTTATCAGGGTTTTTTTACTCAAAAGTTAATAAGAGCTGTATGTTACACACAAAATATCAGGAACAATAATATGTCGGTGTATACAGTGAATGAGATCATCTCCATATGTCACTGAACAGCATGATTACTTTTACTTTGGTTGAGTGAGAAATTATGAGAAGGGCTGACGTGGACTTTAGACAAGGTACATCAGATGGTACATTCGGCTGCTGAGATATTTGTTTGACTTGAACCGAGAGGATGTTAAACAGTGCGCATTTGTCTCAATAAAATTTTGGTAACTTGCCATTTAGCGCATGCTTTTAATCCAAAGCAACTGACAATTTACTAACAGCAGGGACTTTGTCCCTCGAGCAACATGAGCTTAAAAGTGTGCTGCCACATTAGGCTCTCACAGCCCAAAATAACCCATTAGGCTTGCTCAGAGAACAATCACACACTCTTAACTCTTAACATCTTCCAGACCTTTTGCTATACAGCTAAAACTACTCTGAGCTGTATCAAGTTTTTTGAGGTTTAAGCCCTCAGTGAACAGTCTCACTATCCACTGTTCACATAGACAGTCAGCTACTTTTAAAGCTCAGCATATACTTCAGTTTTTACGAGCATGCTAAGGTGTACAGTGTGCATGATGTAAGTTTTATCATCAGTTTCAACTGATGTTACGAAAACAGTTTCACTGTCCTGCAGAGTTCAGGTCCAACCCCGATGAAACACATTTGAACCAGTTAATCAAGGTCTTACTAGGCATACTGGACACTTCCAGGCAAGTTGGAGCTAAACTATGCAGGACAGTGGCCCTCTATGACTGAGTTTGGACATGCGCCTTTAATTTTGCTTTGCCTTAGTAAGTTTGTCCACAAGGTGGCGACACTTTTCCAGCTCATTGGTTCACAGTCAAAAAAAAAAATGGAGACTCAGCAACAGGAAAACAACAACATCAAACATGCCCGACGGTAACAACAACAGATACCCACGTTGACGTGCACTTGTGTGAGGGAAATAAGAGATTCATACAACGAAGTACAAAAACATTTTTATCAATCAGAATTTCTGGAGAGAAATTAGCTAGTAATACCAGACTCTGCTACTTCACTTAGCTTCATAGACAGAGTCTCGAATGGCAGAATAGAGAAGTGTTTCTCTCTCGCTGAGGGGGTGCTTGTCTGAAGTTTAAAACCATTGGTTACCCGTAAGCCAATCAGATAAATTTATTTATGATGTATTTTATGCTCCAACACAGCCGCATCGAACCACAGACATGCATCAAACTAAAAACTATGATCGAACTTCCACTGTAAACCTTCTGGCGCTTGCCGCTGGCTCTGATGTCTAGTGGTTAAACATGATATTTAATTTGTCTTGTGTATATCTAACGGGCGATCTTTGGTCTCATTAATCTGTAATTTGTTCCTTGGCAAATCAAACAGCAACTTCATATCATCGTGCCAGTGTGTTGACAAACCCGTCACCAACACTTTCCCACGCACGCAACAAATACGCCATGCATGTCGGACCCACACGTAGCTGCCTGCTCTATTCGCCAGGAAAATAACCTGGAGAAAGTTACAGATATTATAGTAATGTGCAAAGAATGTGAGTGGCAACAATTTTTATTTGCTTTGTTGAAAAGTGTAATGGTTATATATAAAAAACTGGGTTATCCATCCCCACAGATCGTCTGAAAACATGAAATCTCCCTTCGGCACACCGTCTATGTAAACACTTGATGATGCGAGCGAAATACCGGAGTGAACATGGCTTTAAACGACTTTTGCAGATTATGCAAAGTTAATCTACGCATCCACGGTACAATCACGGCTTCTAAACTTATGTGAAACAAGAAAATATTTCTAGCCAACTCTTAAATTTAGGATTAGATCTTTTAAACACAGCTCTTTGTTCATCACAAGTCTGTCGGAAATGCTGCAACTTAGGCTACGTTCACACTGCAGGGCTTAATGCTCAATTCCGATTTTTTTTTCAGATTTTTTTGCAAGGTCGTTCACATTTACAATTAAATGCGACCTTTTGTGATCTCCTGTGTGAACGTGAAGGTGAACGTGGAATGACCCGCATGCGCAGAAGAGTACTCAATGGTCAACGACGTTACTTGTTGTTTGCGGAAGTAGCTAAATAGATGTCGACAGTGGAGACTCGTTTCAGCAATATTAAAGTTATTTTCACAACAGAGCCAGCACACTTACAGTCTTCTCGTTTTAAGAAGAAAATTAAGAAACGTGTGGGTGCGGAGTCGCAGCCAAAAGTGGTGGGATACTGATGTGAGTGGCTTCACTGATACAGAATTCATCAGTAACTTCCGAATGACCAGATCCACCGCGTCTTCGATCAACTCTGTCACGGGAAGAGACACGTCTGCGGCGGCCCATAACGGTGCAGAAACGCGTTGGAGCTGGAGTGTATCGCGAGCTAAAGGTGCATGCAATGATGTGCGTGTCGGATATGTGTGACCTGGTCGTTCAGATTGAAGTCGCATTTCAAAAGATCGGATACATATCGGATTTGGACCACATACCCAAGTGGCCTGGGTCGCATTTGAAAAGATCGGATCTGTGTCGATCTGACTGTCATGAAAAAATCATATACAGGTCGCATATGGGGCAAAAAAATCGGAATTAGGTCGTTTCAGCCTGCAGTGTGAACGTAGTCTTAATTTCAAGATAAGAGCTTGACATGGAAATATTTAAGGACTGGAAAAGAAAGGTGCATGGATGCATCCCGTGTCTCGTTTCCCATTTCCACGGTCATTTCGGTTTTCTCTCAGCCCTGACCATAGGAGCGAAATTAGATTAGCAGAAGTAAGAAGTCTGATGTAGTCAGGCTGGAGAGAAATAGCACAGACAATGGAAACTGTAGTGTTCACGCGTTTAGTGCCTGTGTTCGCACACGTCAAATGTAGTATACTCTGAAAGATTTGGCAGTCCAATGTATGCATATTCAAAGCATTTGCAAAAAACTGAAGTGTACTTTGGGCTTAAGAAAGCATCCTTCCAAATGACTTCTTAAGTGCCATAAAAATAACCTAGAAAATATTCACCTGGGACTCCAAAATATTCTGATGCTAGCATGATAAAATTGGAGAACACTAAAAATAACATTAAAGAGGTGTGTGAACTCTCGAATATGATGTCAGAGACTGTAATTTGCTCTGGCGCCCTTCCTGTTCGCCGGAGTGATGAGATACTTAGCAAGCTACCCTCACTCAATGGCTGGCTGTCTAAGTGGTGCCCGCAAAATTAAATTGGGTCCATAGACAATTGGAAAAGTTTTTGGGGTGGACCTGACCTGTTGAAAAGTGATGGGATTCATCCCTCCTGGGGTGGTGCCGCTCTGCTATCTAGTAATATGACACATAGTCTTAGAGTTGAAATGTGACTAACTGGGGCTCAGGTCAGGAAGTAGACAGACTGGCTAAAACCCCATCAGCTTGCCGCCTCACGTCACAGAAGTCAGATAAACCTGGGCAAGTCATGTAGTGCATTCTGGTCTATAGTTGTTGTTTTGTTGTTTTGACTGAACATTAATATTTTAGGTTAAAAGTTAAAAATGTATATGAGGTTGTCAGAGCCAATACTTTGTGGGCAGTGCCCAGACAACCTGACTTCTAGTTTTGGCTCATGGGTTTTCCAGTTCTTGTTGACTCCGTGTTACTCTGGGCACTGAGGTACACAAAAAAATTGTGGACTATTTTGGGTTGATGTAATAAAAGGAAATTAGTTCTATCCAGTGTGCTCAAATGTTGCGTCTGCCTCTGTCTTTGTCTTTCCAGCCTCCAGAGGAGATCTATTCTGCTGGCGACTCCATCGTCATCAAATTTCGCTCAGACGACACCATCAATAAGAAGGGCTTCCACGTGCGTTACACCAGCACCAAGTTTCAGGACACACTCCACTCCCGTAAGAAGTGACCCTTAGTGGCCGGGAGGGGCCATGCAGGGCCTAGGGGGAAGCGAAAGGCCCCAGGGGGAGGGTCTCGCCCATCGCTCGGAGCCCCGGCCGCAAAGAACACCAAGACTCGACGGACCAGCCGCAAGAACGCCAACCGCACCTCAGTAGTTCACAGGGGTTCTGGCATCCCCTAATGACTGTGAGGAGTAAAGCCATTCCGCAGTAGACCTTGTTTTTACCTTTTTTTAATTATTAAATTTGGGGAAAGATGTGGAGGGGGAAGGGGGAGGAATGTATTCAGTTGCTGGATACCAATATCAGGGGCAAAATCGAAAGGGATTATCTGTATGGGAGGGTGGGTGTAGTTGATCAGCTACTGGAACCCCGCCCCCATTTTTCATCTTTCATGAGCCAAGAGTGCGTTTGAAAAACACAAATACACTGAGTAACTCCTGCAGGAGAACCAAGCAGTCAACCAAACCAATCATCTGTGCAACCGGGATAGAGGAAGTGAGAAATGAGTGGAGCAGGGCATTCAGGACGGGGTTCCTTGCAGGTTTTCCAACCTTGAAATGTGAGATTTACCGCTGCACTGTGTGAAACCAATCATCTCTTCTTGACATTATTGGCATTGCTTGTTCATAACGAGTCTCGTTGGGCATTGTGGGCCGGTTTCTTTGTCGTTACTTGAGCAAATGACACTGTATGTCAAAGAGATGCTTGTGGTACAGCTAGAAGGAAATGTGGAAGTGATGGCACCAGCATTTGTAATAACTTGCTTCTTCCTGGCCACTAGTCCAGAAGGTTCCCTGCTCGAATATTATCACTCTCCAGGAGGTTTTCCAGAAACAGTTATCATATTAAAAGACTAATAAACGAAACATGGCCCATGTCTGATGGCTGTTAATTGTTTTTGCATAAAAACAGAATGGTGTAAAATTCTAAATTTGGTTCAGTTGTCCTTAGTTTAAGCTCACATCTTGTCCAAGGTAATGGTAATATGCTTCTATCCTCAAAACACTCATTCTCGGCTTTGCCAATCATGAACAAATTAGGCACAATCACATGACACTCTTGTGTCCCGATGTTCCAGACGCTGTTTTCTTATAACGTATCCTTGACTTTTTCCTATTTCTAATGCTCTTTCCTTGCAGCCCATGATCCAAATTTCAGTTTTTCTTTTGTTTTCGTAACAAATTACAAGTCATAGTATGAAAGCTGCATGTGTGGCCATAGTCAGGGTAGACTCCAAAAAGCTTAAAACTAAACGTATGACCTTAAAAAGGTTCAACCAAAACCTTTTTTGCTCTCTCCAATGTAAATTCAAACTTGTATGACATTCTTTCTTCTGCGAAACACAAAAGAAGCAATTTGGAATAACGGATTTGTCCATATAATGAAAGTCACCGAGGTCCAAAACAACATAACGTTGGACTCCATTGACTTTCATTGTATGGACTAATCTTTAAACTCTGAAATATTGTTCTTTTGGGTTCCACAGAAGACAAAAAATGTTTGAACAACTTTAGGGTGATTACATTTTTTATTTTATTTTTAAATATGGCATCTACTCTGACTAAGTTCTGTTGTCTGTGCGGTAATACGATTTTGAGTTAGAACCTGGAGTTGTCCTTTTTAGCAGTCTTAAGGTGCCCCTTTGCTAGGTAGATGTTGCTCTTACATCAATGGCAATGGGAAAAACTGTTAAAACTGTGTAAAATTTAAATTTGTACCAGTTACGTACCTCAGCGTGTGGGAGATTGGTGGGATGGTGCTATTTCAAATGAGCCCTGCAACCCCAGTCATGTCAGTCACCTGAAATTGCTCTTTCTCCATTGATATCCAGTGTCAGTTGGAAAAAAAAGGATGTTAGATGTCAAGTCTGTGCAGAATAGTGCTAAGTAGTCTTGTCCCCAGGGTTGATTATTTGATCTAAAGTGTTCCCGCACTCCATTTTCCAAGTGTGCAGTCTACATCACTGCTCCCTACTCTCTCTCTCTCCTGCAAAGCTCCTTCAAAGGCTGTCGACTTTGTCTCCTCCGTTTCAACAGCTCTTTTCATCATATGATATCATTTCACACCTGTTTGCCTTTGTGGATTTACCTAAAGCTCTTTTAAAATCTCAGGTTCAGGATATCTGATTGTTGCTAGCCACTGAATCATTTCAAGACACTAGATTTAAATCGTTTCAGGACTTGGCTACTGTTTGTCTTGGGTGTGTGGAATCCATTAAGGCAAATGATGAGGATTATGGTTTTTAGAGGAAACATTTTGGGGTTTTAAAGGGTTTTAGACGTTTCTGCAATGCCTTCCATCTGAACTTTGAATCAGTTCACCTTGAGCCACGTGTTCACCTCAAGCCTCAAGTTGCTCTATCTTTGTTCTTGCAAGCTAAGGATGGTTACGCTTTATGCTCAAGATCAACTAACTTATATCCTAGTTCTTCAAATGGATTTGATTTCGTGTGTCCAAGAGAACGTCTATAGCCAATTTCGCATCTCTGTATTTGAATATGCTTCCTAGCATAGCTTTTTAGAGTAGTGGAGCACTTGTAGATTTTGCTAAGCAAAGCACATTCTCCTAAGCATTATTAATGTTTTTAATGCCCATGTTATTTCCTGTTAGAAATAGTGTTTTGTGGCCGATTGTGGGCTTCAAATGATCTGTTTTATCACATTTCTGAAATGTTACCTCAGCATAATAGTGTATATGCTTGATCTGTTCACCCTGACCGGCCTTCCCACACAAGACTTGGTACATGTTTATGCATTTTATCATATGTATGTATGTAAATATGTATTAATGTATTCAAAGTACACTAAACCATAGATAACTTGATGAGAAGTACGGCTATGTGTAATTGCAGACAAAAGATGCAATTTATTTATATTGTATAGCTAATTTTCACCTATGTATTGCACATAGTGTTAACAAGTGCATCTATTTCATAAAATGTTATTTTCATTTTGAAATGCATCATGTCACATTTTGTCTTGTAGACTCAGGAATTGTGGACTGACCGTTTAATTAACTGAATAAAATCCCAAATATAAAAATTCAATTACAGTAGTTAGCACTATGTAAGAAAGCAAATTTAAGGACAACGCTAGGCAAGCAGTCTAATGTAATTTTGAATGCTTTGAATGATTTTTGTTTTCTTTATTGTAATATAACTGGTGTTTTTCCAAATATAAGCTCAACACTGAAGGGAAAATCCTTATGTTTTAGAAACATTTTATTATTTTCTAATGGTTTCAAGGTCTTGAGTTCACATTGAAGATGGAGTTTGTCTTCCTGCTACATCTTGATGACCGTGTGTGATTTCTAAATAAACCACATATTGAATTTGCGAAATAACAGATCATCAATTATGAATGGTCACCACAGTGCATTATTAATGCCCATCTACCATTTCCAACATTAAAAATTAATCAGAATTGATGGGAAGAGCTAAATAAAGTCAAGCAAGTATTTTCAGCATTTGCAAATGTGCAATTTAGAAATATAGTAAAAAGATTTATTTTAGATTTTACTGTTATAATGGGAATATTATACTCTATGATGTACCCATAAAGACTGGTCTAGCTCCGTTATTAGTCTTTTTGGGGAGAATCTTGTAGAATTTTTTTTTTATATTTTGCTAAATATTTTGCATAAAGAAAATTAAGCACCTTTAACCAACCATGCAACCATTGTCAGTATACACTCACCTAAATGATTAACTGCCTTAATTAGGGCCCGAGCACTAGCTGTGCGAGGCCCTATTGAAACTGTTGGGATTATTTTTTTCTTTTTTCTTTTTTCTTTTTTCTGCAAAGTAAGCGCCATTTCCGTGGCCGCAACATGCTCAAAAAGTCACCAAATTTGGCACGCATGTCAGGACTGGTGAAAAATTTCGTATTTTGTGGGTTTCGAGGATGGGCGGGGCAAAATGGCTCGCTAGCGCCACCTAGAAAATTGGAAAAAATTAGCCCCTCGTCTACGTTCAACCTACATGCATGAAATTTGGTGGGGACGTGTATCATGTCAAAACGCACAAAAAACCCTCAAGAACACCTACCCTAAACTCGACAGGAAGTCCGCCATTTTGAATTTGGCGGCCATTTTGAGACGATTTACACACTCCGTACTTTAACGAACTCCTCCTAGGGATTTAGTCGGATCGACTTCAAATTTCTGCTGTGCCTTCTAAAGGCATTGACGATGTAAAGTTGTGCTATCTGCGTGTTTTCATCAATGGGCGTGTCCGTGGCGTCGAATGATTCGCCATGAAACAGGAAGTTGTAGTAACTTGGCTGTAAATGCCCAGATCTGCACGAAATTTTACACATTTGACAAGAGTCCCGCCCTGAACAAATCCACATGCCGACATTCACCCACAGTCATAGCGCCACCTAGTGGCAACAGGAAATGACCTTTAACGAAGCAGCCTCCGCCGCATGTTTGACCGACATGTACAAAATTTCTGTGGTTCATTTACCATGTCCAGACGCACAGAAAAGTCTCTTGGAGCGATGCCCTAAACTCGACAGGAAGTCCACCATTTTGAATTTGGTGGCCATTTTGGGACGATTTACACACTCCGTACTTTAACGAACTCCTCCTAGGGATTTAGTCGGATCGACTTCACATTTCTGCTGTGCCTTCTAAAGGCATTGATGATATAAAGTTGTGCTATCTGCGCGTTTTCGTCGATGGGCGTGTCCGTGGCGTCGAATGATTCGCCATGAAACAGGAAGTTGTAGTAACTTGGCTGTAAATGCCCAGATCTGCACGGAATTTTACACATTTGACAAGAGTCCCGCCCTGAACAAATCCACATGCCGACATTCACCCACAGTCATAGCGCCACCTGCTGGCAACAGGAAGTGACCTTTAATGAAGCAGCCCCCGCCGCATGTTTGACTGACATTTACGAATTTTCTGTGGTACATCTACCATGTCCAGACGCACAAAAAAGTCTCTTGGAGCGATGCCCTAAACTCAACAGGAAGTTGGCCATTTCTAATTTTACGGCCATTTTTGGATGATTTACTCATTGCGTACTTTAACGAACTCCTCCTAGGGATTTAGTCAGATCGACTTCACATTTCTGCTGTGCCTTCTAAAGGCATTGATGATGTAAAGTTGTGCTATCTGCGCGTTTTCGCCGATGGGCGTGTCCGTGGCGTCGATGATTCGCCATGAAACAGGAAGTTGTAGTAACTTGGCTGTGAATGCCCAGATCTGTGTGAAATTTTACACATTTGAGAAGAGTCCTGCCCTGAACAAATCTACATGACGACATTCACCCACAGTCATCAGCGCCACCTGCTGGCAACAGGAAGTGACCTTTAACGAAGCTGCTTAGCAAATTCACAGCCGCACCGGCTCAGCTGCAGAATATGTAACGCGGCCGCCTCACATCCCCACGCGCTACAGGTGCGAGGGCCCGCCCATCGCTGCTTGCAGCTTTAATTCTATTTGGGAATTGATTCAACAAGGAGCTGAAAGCCTTCTTTACAAATGTTGGCCCATATTGATAGGATAGCATCTTGCAGTTGATGGAGATTTGTGGGATGCACATCCAGGGCACGAAGCTCCCGTTTCACCACATCCCAAAGATGCTCTATTGGGTTGAGATCTGGTGACTGTGGGGCCATTTTAAGACAGTGAGTGAACTCATTGTCATGTTCAAGAAACCAATTTGAAATGATTTGAGCTTTGTGACATGGTGCATTATCCTGCTGGAAGTAGCTATCAGAGGATGGGTACATGGTGGCCATAAAGGGATGGACATGGTCAGAAACAATGCTCAGGTAGGCCGTGGCATTAAAACGATGCCCAATTGGCACTAAGGGGCCTAAACTGTGCCAAGAAAACATCACCATTACACCACCACCACCAGCCTGCACAGTGGTAACAAGGCATGATGGATCCGATGTCTCTCATTCTGTTTATGCCAAATTCTGACTCTACCATCTGAATGTCTCAACAGAAATCGAGACTCATTAGACCAGGCAACATTTTTCCAGTCTTCAACTGTCCAATTTTGGTGAGCTCTTGCATATTGTAGCCTCTTTTTCCTATTTGTCATGGAGATGAGTGGTACCCGGTGGTGGTCTTCTGCTGTTGTAGCCCATCTGCCTCAAGGTTGTGTGTGTTGTGGCTTCACAAATGCTTTGCTGCATACCTCGGTTGTAACGAGTGGTTATTTCAGTCAAAATTACGCTTCCATCAGCTTGAATCAGTCGGCCCATTCTCCTCTGACCTCTAGCATCAACAAGGCATTTCGCCCACAGGACTGCCGCATACTGGATGTTTTTCAATTTTCACACCATTCTTTGTAAACCCTAGAAATGGTTGTGTGTGAAAATCCCAGTAACTGAGCAGATTGTGAAATACTCAGACCGGCCCGTCTGGCACCAACAACCATGCCTCGCTCAAAATCGCTTAAATCACCTTTCTTTCCCATTCTGACATTCAGTTTGGAGTTCAGGAGATTGTCTTGACCAGGACCACACTCCTAAATGCATTGAAGCAACTGCCATGTGATTGGTTGATTAGATAATTGCATTAATGAGAAATTGAACAGGTGTTCCTAATAATCCTTTAGGTGAGTGTATATTGCCATTGTATATTTGTAATCAGATGTGATACTTATTGTACTTAAATATTTTTGTATTCTTGTGTGTGTGTGTATATGTATACACTCACCGGCCACTTTATTAGGTACACCTGTCCAACTGCTCGTTAACACTTAATTTCTAAGCAGCCAATCACATGGCGGCAACTCAGTGCGTTTAGGCATGTAGACATGGTCATGACAATCTCCTGCAGTTCAAACCGAGCATCATTATGGGGAAGAAAGGTGATTTGAGTGACTTTGAACGTGGCATGATTGTTGGTGCCAGAAGGGCTGGTCTGAGTATTTCAGAAACTGCTAATCTACTGGGATTTTCACGCACAACCATCTCTAGGGTTTACAGAGAATGGTCCAAAAAGAAAAAACATCCAGTGAGCGGCAGTTCTGTGGGCAGAAATGCCTAGTTGATGCCAGAGGTCAGAGGAGAATGGCCA